>CAJHQP010000096.1:270725-305406 GCA_905132765.1 Moricandia arvensis
ATGAAAAATCTGCAAATCTAAAAACGTTCAAATGATTTCAAAACAGAGAAAACGAGTGGAAGATGAGATAGGTCTAGCTTTAAAAATACACACAAAATATATATCCAAGAAAATTGATCCACCTTTAAAGTAGTAGAAGATGAGAACCATATAATGAAAAACCTGCAAAAACAAAATAAATCAATGAGAAAGAGATAAGATAAAAATGAGAAATTGATATAAAGTTTGGTGTTTTAAAGTTCAAAAGATTAAAGAGAGATTGGAGAGTTTTGGTTTGTGAAAAAGGTAAGAACTTTAAACAACCAGAGAATTACCAAAATTCTGCCATGAAGAATTACCAAAATGCTTAGATCTGTTAAGAAAGAGGAGATATGGGAGAAAAATCCGCCAGAAGAGTGCCAGGAAGTCTTCTAGAAGATTGTTAGGAAGTCTCTCAAGTCATCTCAGATCTGGAAAAAACATGCATATCCAAAAGCATTCAATTGGCTTCAAAATATTGAAAAGTTTCAAAAACAATGTAAGAACTTTTTTTGATCAAAACAAGGTAAGAACTTAAAACAAAAAAGAGTTTTAAAAAGTTAAGAGCTTTAAGCAACAAGATGTTACAAAATGAAAAAAAATGATTCATAGATCTACCTTTTTAAGAGTGGAAGATGAAACCATATAATGAAAAACCTGCAAAGGCAAAATAAATTAGTGATAAAGACATGAGATAAAAATGAGAAATGAATATAATTTTTAGTGTTTTTAAGTTCAAAAGATTAGAGAGAGGTTGGAGAGTTTTAGTTTGGGAAAAAGGTTAGAACTTTACGCAACGAGAGACTTACCAAACTCCATCATGAAGACTTTACCAAAATGTTTAGATCTGTTATGAAAGAGGATATATGAGAGAAAACTCCACCATAACACTTCCTCGAAATCTTCTGGTGCATTAACTGTTAAAGAAGTCTTCCAAGTCGTCTCAGATCTGAAATACCTGAATATCCAAAAATATTCAGTTGGCTTCAAAACATTGAAAACTTCAAAAATAAAGTAAGAATTTAAAACGACAAAAAAAGTTTTTGAAAATTAAGAGGTTTAAGCAACAAGAGGTTACCAAATGAAAAATATGATTTATATATCTACCTTTAAAGGAGTCGAAGATGAGAACCATGTAATGAAAAACCTGAAAAACAAAATAATCAGTGAGAAAGACATGAGATAAAAATGAGAAATTGATTGGTGTTTTAAGTTCAAATAGATTAGAGAGAGTTAGAGAGTTTTAGATGAGAAAAATACATTTTTGTTGCAGCCATTTGAGAGTAACAGAGAGGATGTGTAAATTTTTCTTGATATAAGGAGACAAAATTTCCAATAAAATTAAATATTCTCGATTCAGAAGACTTTCAAGTAAGTCTTCTAATAGAATACCTCCTCGAAGAGTTACTTGAAAGTTTTCTAGACCCTAAATTTACTTTTCGCCCAAAAGACTTCCGCATGAGTCATATAGTGCATTATTTGTTGGAAGATTTAAGTCACATAAACTCTCAACTCAAAATAACTAACTAATTAGAAACAAACACTTCATAAAACTTAAATCAACTTTAAAAATGTTTAATATAATCAAAACTGAACACATATAGTTCAAAATTTATTTTTTCAAAAAAAAAAAGTTAAGCTTCCAAAAACTAACCATACGAATACAAACAATATTACAACATATGTTACCAAACCATAAACCAAAGAATATCATGACTCACTACACTCACTCATCAATATTGAAATAATTCAATTGTATTATATCTTAATTTATATCATTTACAAATATTTATAATTACATGATTTCAATTTTTCTTACAAGGATTTTTTTATAAAATTTATAAATGATTTTTTAGATCAACTATATGAGAAGACTTACACAAACTCATAAGACCCGGAAGACTTACCAGGGTTATATTTGTAAAAGTATGGTTTTTGGCTTGGTCATAAGGGGCTCATTATGATTTCAAATGGTTTTTGGGTTACTTTTCAGTTTGATTGATGTTAAAGTATAATTTGCATTTAAAATCAAGTTTTGAGTCAAATTTGACAAATTCTCCGTGAAGTAAAGAAGCATATATACTCACTGTATTAGTGTTTCAAATTAGTTTACATTTGTATTAAGTCTACTCACTTTATTTTCAATAAACCTCATTGTAATTCAAAGAAAAATCTTAGTTAGTTATGATTTGTATAATTATCACTAAATGGAATTAATTTTAATGTACCTATTCATTTACTCTATAAAAATACAATCATAATTTTATCTACTATTGATAACTCATAGCATGCCCATTTAATTAATTACTCAATATGATATGTCTGATTATTTACATTAATCAATAAGGATATGAATAATAAATCAATTTTGACTATAAATTTGAAATTTATTTGAAGTTATCACAAAATTTATTAAGAAAATTTGAAAACAATCTTAATTAAAATTTTCAATATATTTATTAAACTTTTATATCTAAATATATTATAAATATTATTATAAAATATTTAATGATATATAACTAACATTTAGTTCATGTATTATTTACAAAATATTCTATTAGAAACTCTGATATTATATTAATTCATTAAATATTAAAAAATTGATGTTTATTTTAAATCTAAAAATATTTTGAACATAGTAAAAATCTTACCAAAAGTTAAAATATTTTATATAAAATAATGAATTAATTTAATAAAAATTTCAAAAGTTACATAATCTTCCAAACTGAAATATAGTTGGTAATTTTCCAAATGTCACTTGACAAAATATACAATTTTGAAAATAAATATTTCAAACGCAAAATGATAATATTCCAAATTTTACAAAAGATAAAATCATAGAAGTATAGTATAATTTTTTTGAAATGCAATACAAAAAACAAAACTAATATATTATAATGAAATTTTAATTAAATAACAAAAAAAATCAGAAAACTTCATACCATAACAACCAAAAATATCTTATATCGATAAAAGTTACTTAAATAATATGATAGTCGTTACTATGAATTAAAGTATACATCCACATCAAAACCTTAAATGAAACACTAAACCTTAAACCCACAAATTCAACACATTAAATGAAACGCTAAAGCCTAAACCCACAAACTCAAAACCTTAAATGAAACATCAAACTCTAAACATTAAAGCATAAACCCTATTATAAAAAAAAAAGACAAACCAAGTCTTTCTCTACTTGATTTGTATATAGACAAAAAAGGAATACATTGGTATAGTTGGAAAAGAGTATGTGTACCGAAGAAAGAAGGAGGATTGGGTTTTCGAGACTTGGAGAAATTTAATCAGGCTTTACTTGGTAAGCAAGTATGGCGCATATTGCAAAACCCAGGGAGCCTAGTGGCGAGGATTCTTAAGGCTCGTTACTACCCTAATGGTCATATACTCAGTGCTGCCCTGAAAACGAAAGCCTCATTCGCATGGAAGTCTTTACTTTATGGGCGGGATTTGTTGAAAAGAGGTATGAGGTTTGTAATTGGTAATGGATCAACTGTAAGTATGTGGACAGACCCTTGGCTGTCAGACCACCCCCCCCCCCACGACCTCCAAGACCTCTACATGATAGGAACCAACTGGAATGTGTGCAGAATTATATCTGTAGGGATGGTTCTGAATGGGATGAGGATAATCTGCGTTCCCATGTTGTTCAGGATGATGTAGAAAAGATCTTGAGTTGAAGTTCACAAAAAGAGCAGAGTTGGATCTCCTTGGATGGCATTATAATGACAGTGGAATTTATACAGTGAAATCAGGTTATTGGCTGAGCACTCATCTCCCGGACAATGATCCGATATTTCCAACATGGGGAGATCCGTATCTAAAACATAAACTGTGGAAAACTACTTCACCACCTAAAGTTAAACATTTCCTCTGGAAAACACTTTCTCGAGCCTTAGCCACTGGGAAAACCTGACAAGAAGACATGTTGCTCCTAATAACCAATGTTTGTGATGTTGTGGAGCCTCAGAAACAGAGAAACATATGCTCTTTGACTGCCCGTATGCGAAGATGATTTGGCGTGCATCAGGGGTAACAAATACAACTATTACTGGAGACGTTGGAACGTTGGAGGAAAAAATAGAAGCTTGTATTACAGGTAATGCGTTGACAGGTTTGAATCATCTAAAAGATCTACCCACTAGCATTTTATGGCAAATATGGAAGAGTAGGAATCTGCTGGTTTTTCAACAAAAGAATGTTCCGTGGTGGAAGGTAATTCAACAAGCTAAGTTTGATACTGACGAATGGGGAAAACATAACACTGCTTCAGATGCTCGGTTCAACAGGGGAAGGGGAAGAACTCGGGGAAGGGATCAATTATGGACAAAGCCGAGAGTGGGTTATATTAAATGTAATTTTGATGGCTCATTTTTAAATGTGTTTTCATCGAGTAAGGCAGGATGGGTTTTTCGGGATGATGAGGGCACATTCAAGTTTGCAGGCCAAGCTATAGGAAATAGAGTCAAATCGGCAATGGAAGCGGAGTTTCAAGCTCTTATTATAGCTATGCAAAACTGTTGGAGTCTTGGGTTCATGAAGATCATTTTCGAAGGTGACAATCAAACAGTGATGGATATTCTTAATAATAGAGTTTTACACTTTGGAATGCATAACTGGACTTGGGAAGTTAGATGGTGGGCAAAGAAGTTTCAAGCAGTGGAATTTAAGTGGATTAAAAGACCAGGTAACTCAGTTGCGGACAAGCTGACAAGAGGTTCACTACGCCAGGAAACAACTTTTCAAATCTTTAACCATATTCCAATGTTCATTACATCATCATTGCATCGAGACTATGTATGTTCAAGATCTTAATAAAAAGAAGTTGGGGAAAAAAGTATACATCAACGTCAAAACTTTAAATGAAACACTAAACCCTAAACCCACAAACTCAAAACCCTAAATGAAAAATTAAACCCTAATATTTGAAGCCTAAACCCTATTATAAATAAAACACTAAACCATATACCTTAAACAAAAACTAAACCCTAATCCAAAACTAAACACAATACCATATACTTTATACCTTAAGCTTTATGCCTTATACATATACCTTAAGATTTATGCACTAAACCCTTCTTATTTCTTACACCATAACTCTACACATTAGAGTCTATGGCGAGGCCCCAATGAAGTGATTAATGTCAAGAAACACTATTAGAATACAGATAAAACACTAATCCTAAACCATAAACTCAAAACATTAAACAATATTCTCAAATCTTAAACCATCACTCTAAACCATGAAACCCTAAACCATGAAACACTAAACCGTGGAACCATAAACATAAACCTTAAACCCTTAAACCTAAAGTTTAATCCTTGAAAACCTAAACAATAAACCCTTAAATTTAAAACCAAAACGCAAACCCTTAACCTTTAAACCATACACCCTAATGTACACTCCATCTTCCTTTGGTTTGAATGTTCCCAAAAGACACGGTACTGGTCTGAAAAAGATTTTTGTGTACTGAGAAAGGAAATTAATAAGTAGATAAGAAGCAAAAAAGTGATAAGGATATCATGAGGGAGATCCAAGCTATCATGCAAGTGGTTGCTTCCAGTAATACTTACAAGCCTTTTCTTGACGGAAAAAGTATAAAGCTTAAATTTTCACCATTTTTAGTAAAAAGCAACATAATATGTTTTTCAGATAAATGGTGTCATGAACCAAAACTCCAAACCCTAAACCTTGAACCTTAACTCTGAACCTAAACATTAAAGCATACACTCAAAACTCTAATTCTGGAAACCAAAAGGCTCATAATCACTCCTCGGCATTATCTTTGAAGTAAGAGGCAAACAAAGATATTTAATTGGCAATGCACAAACAGAAAGACCCACCACAGTTGCCTCATTCTTAAGTAAACCTTTCCCTCTACCCGCAGCAAATACCATAGACTTTGCAATATTGGTTATAAGGCCTGACATGTTTCCAAACTCCTCAAACACAAGCAAAGTATTCCGTAGACACAGGTGTACCATTAGTAAAAATGATGATGTCATCGGCAAAACAGGTGAGATAAATTGACCTCCTTACATTGAGGATGATATCCTATAAGCCCATTGATAGCTATCTTGTTGAGTAACTTGGAAAGTACATTACTAAGGATGACATAGAGATAAGAAGACAACAAATAATCCTGTCGAATACCTCTACTACTAGAGAAGAAACCCTCAAACTCACCATTTACCGAGACTGAAAACTGTGATGTGTCTATACATCGCATGATCCAAGTGACAAAGAGGTCCATATACTTCATTACACGTAAGTTGTCTTCTATAAAATTCCATCTGACAGTGTCAAAATCTTTTGAAATGTCAAGCTTTATAACTGCCCTTGAGGATAACAAAGGTTTATGATAATCTTTTTTGAGGTCTATAGCTAGCAGGAGATTCTCCAAAAGCAAACGCCTTCCACAAACGCACAATGATTCAGCTTGATGGCTTCAGGGAGAGTTGACTTAAGTCTACTTGCTATGATCTTTTAACTACACAATATTTTTAGCTCTATACCACACAAAAAAACTACAAGTCAGTACTTGTTGTTGACAGATGATTCAATGGTGGTTTCATTGATGCTTGTCGTTGTTGCTTAAGGCTGATACAACTCCTTGTGAAATGGATGCAGGAAAAAACATCATAAACTACAAGCTGATGACTGGTAAACATCAACAAATGAATCACACCTGATAATTAGTTATTATCTTCTGCCTATAGTCACTATGCCTTGAGCATATAGTCATTGTGCCTTGATCAATTGGTGACAACTTGTTCTGTGGGAAGATTGTTAACAAGGTGAAGTCTTGGGTTCGAGGAACGCCAAGTGCACCAACAACCTGCCTAGGTAGAGCTTATGGCTCAGGTGAGGGGTTAGAGTCGGTGCTCTGTAGGGCCAGTCTGGATCCCACAGGGCGGGCTGTTACAGTTTTATATGTATTTAGCAAGATGAAGGGTCAATATGCATCAACGTAACGTTAAATCTACAAGATGATTGGGTAACTTGATAGTTATGAGATTATATACTAAGGTAACCTTATAATATATACTAGCCATCCCTGTCTCTAGAAATTTCTAGTTTTGCATATTCCCATCCCTGTTTTTGTACCGGTATATGTCTCCGTTTTCGTCTAGGTGCAACTTACATAACAATTATTTGTGGCTCTTTACTCTGACGCATAATTGGATAAAAACAATATGATTTTGACAAAAAAATAAAGTGATAGTACTGTTCCTAACCAGCAGTGTTCTTATTTGAAACTCCAGATCGATCGGTCGTTCTTTGAACTCGATGCTGAACTCGTTTCCGGAGAATCTAGCGACGTTATACGCACTGTCTCCGATGATAAACCCAACAGTGATCTCCTTCAAGTCGAATTTGACGACCGTAAGGCAAGTCCCGTTGACGCCGATGTTGTCACCGAGCTTCACGTCCTGTAGCACCACTTTGGCGCCGATTTTGTTGAGTCCTTTGTGGTCAACCACAGAGCTATGACATCTTCTTCCTTGTATACCATAAACCTCGCTCCCAATAAGCTCCATTTGATTAGGATAACACTTCAAATCCTTGGCGGAACCAATTAATCGGCTCAAATGGGTTCTCAGTCCCTTGAGTCCCTTGTCCTTCTTTGCAATGGAAAAACTATAATGGAGGTTTTAGGATTTTAATGCCGGGTGGATTCGTTAATCTCTGATACTAAATTTTTGAATATGAATGAGTAGTAACATCAATTTAGGTTACAATTTTGGGGAAGAGGAATAAATGGCACTGTTGATGTCCATGATTATTGGGTAAGATTAAAGATAGTTTATTTGGGCAAGTTTTTTTATATCTATCTTATATATAAGAGTCCCCTCTCTTCTTAGAAGGTACATCATCAAATAGAGTTCTCTGGGCGTGACACATGTCTTTCTCCCGCTTGAGTTAAGATCTTTTCGGTTTGTTCGGCATGGGCATGGGCTTCAGGAGTGATATTCTGATTTTTTTTGTTTCCATTTTGAAATCCATCAGAAACTTTCTTCTTCGCAAGAGACGGTGCTGAGAATTACGGTTAGTCGTTGTCTTCTATCTCTGCAATGATCAAGCTCACGCAACAATGGAAATCAAATCAAGTCACATGAATCGTCCTAGAGAACATTGGTATCAAGCAGCCGACTTTTTGTATTTGCTACTTAAGGCCAGACGTTACAAGTTGTATTCATCCTTTGGCTTAAGAGATGTATTAACTCCACCAACACGAATCAACGACATATCATTCAATCATACTCATCCAACTCCAAGGTGGTTTTCTTTACCTACAAAAGGGGTAAGCCTTCTACCCTTGAACATCATCCTCATATTTTTTGATTCTCCAGAAATCAAAGAAAATCCCCACTCATGGATAACTCATCTGTTCTTCTTGATGATATGAAGACTGGTCACTTCTCTTCCACCGTCCAGGTGCAGTTGTTCCGATTATGGGAGGCCAGAAACGTAAAACGCGGTGGCGAGTTAATGAGAGCTGATATGCTCCTCCTCGATGCGAAGGTTTGAACGTTTTTTATGTTATGCTCATAGTACTTTCTTATATATTTCCGACAATCATCTTCATAAGGATGAAACTTTTATATAGGTTTAAATCACTGAACCTATTTTTCTTTTTTACAACGTATTTTTGATAAAGATCTTTTTTGCATTCGTGACAGTCAACCTCATGCCAGTCACCGTGAATGTTCACCTGTTAGCCACTTTTAGGAACCGTCTCCAGGCTTGTTCACTGATCAAACTCACTCGGTGCAACCAGAACTTCAGGCTTTCAGACTCACTTCTAACAATCCGGTTAATGATTCAACCAATTTAGATGTGCTAACGGAACAAGATTCTCCCATTCCTGAAGAATGTTTCAGGTTCCGTGATCACGATTCACTTCTTGGCCTAGCCAACAGCAACACACATCTTTGATATACAGCTTCTTAAAGACTGTTTATGATAGACTTATCTTTGAAACAGATAAATTAAGATATTCTTAATCTCTAAGACGCTATTGGTGAGATCATTTCTGTGAAATTACAGTGAGTGACATTCCTCAAGGAAAAGAGTGAGTTATGGCGATTATCAAGATCGACAGGTAACTCTCTTCTATATATGAATCTATTCAATACTTTCATAAATTATCTTACTTTTCTTTTGAATACACATTGACCATTTTATGTCCTGTCTTCCTTTTCACAGTATGATCTCTGTCACTTTGGTATTTGTGATGATCAGAGTGAAGAACACCCAAGAACAAGAGAGAGAAAGAGAGAGAGAGAGAGAGAGAGAGAGAGAGAGAGAGAGAGAGAGAGAGAGAGAGAGAGAGAGAGAGAGAGAGTATTTGATCCGTAATTAAAGAGGAGAGAGAGGAGGGGAGCTGTTTTCATAGACAGAGAAAAGAGAGAGTATAGAAGGATTGTTTATTCCTTAGGTTCTGAGATCTGCTTACACAAGTTATTTAAAGACAATACAAGACAAGAAGAATGAAATTAAACTATGCTTCTGGCCGAGGTTAAAAGGGACAAGTATCAAACGGCTGGCTCCTTAAGTTGAAAATGTGACTTTAACTATATTTAAATTCTCATCTCGTCCTCTTGCTCTCAACGGTCTCCTTTGACTCTCATATTCAAACCAGACGAGTTCAGATACTGCTCTTTGCTTTCCAAGACATTGTCTTGCCTTTTAAGCACTCTAGGTCATATATATTCAAATGGGTCTTCCGTACAAGTTGTACGGACCAGTTTACCTTCTTCTTCATGTCTTTATCTCCTCTTTATTTCTTCACGTCAATAACTTTAAGTCTGTTTGACTCACAAGCTATCTCTTTTCAGAAGAAACTTGAAAGATTTGGGGGATATCCACAGGCTCTTGTTGCAACTAGCATAAACCTAAAGATGGTAGGAGGTATATTCTGTCTGGTCGATACTGACTAAGAATGCCCTTGGTAGAAGAGGTTTATGGTCCCATATCATTTCAGGTGAGGCGGCAAAACAAAACAGCCAGGGAGAAGATGGCAAGGAGATTGTGGTGGTATAAGAAGGCAAATGGAGTCAAGAAGACCTCATGGTGCTTTCTATCATCCAGAGCTCACTTGGTGGCCCTATAATGGAGGCTTACTCTTACTGTGAAACCCCAAAGGAATTATGGGACAGTCTCAAAAGGTGTATGGAAATATTTCCAACCTCAATAGGGTCTTTGAGGTAAAGAATTCCATCAACAGCCTGAACCAGGACTATAAGGACTTTAAAGCTCACTTTGGGAAGTTCAGAGCTCTTTGGGCAGGGCTAGAGATGTTGAGGCCAAGCACAACAGATCCAACCAGTATAAGTGATAGTATGTATTATGATTGACACTGAATTTGTCTTCACTAGAACGGTGACCGATATAAAAATGGAGAAAGGCTGGTGTTATGTCTCTTGCTCTAGGTGCACAAAGAAGCTCCAACGAACGGTCTCATCCTTTACTTGCGTGACCTGCAAGAACGCCGATGCTGTTAGTGTGCTCAAGTATACTGGAACATTTTAATTATTTGGTTGTTTTCAGTGTTTAAAATTTATCATAAATTCACACTCAGATACAGCCAACATGTTTTAATACTTTTCTGCATTGCAAGGTACGTGTGGCCAAGAAGAAGTAGAGGTTTGGATGGTTAAAGAGTCACTTGGTTCGTACAAGACTTGGATCACAAGTCTGTCATTAGAAAATTGTACCTCAAGCTATCTATCCAACCTAGACTATCTTGGAAGGCAAGGAGAAGAAAGATAGACTCGCCCGAACTGAGTTAGGAAGAGGAGATGACCATTGGCAAGAGAAGACAAGCTACACACAATTTGACCAATATAATATATTAAAGGTCACATGTTGTCCTTAAGGGCTGGAGCCGTTCAGAAGGGGTCACTATCTCGGTCTAGACCTGGTTCAGACCACCAGAGTTTAGTCTTATTCTTCTTGTCTTTTTTTGTCTATAAATATAGGTTGTATGCTTCCCAAATTAAGCAAGGAAACAATTTCCTCAATATACTATTCTCATTTCAAAATCTCTCTCTCTCTCTCTCTCTCTCTCTCTCTCTCTCTCTCTCGGATTCTCTCTTCTCCCTCTCCTTTGCTCTTCATTGTACTTCATTCACCATACAAACCAGAAAAAAATCCTCTTATTCTAACATGGTATCAGGGTACCAAAGCTCTTGAAACTTATTACACTTTCGCAATTCGTTCTGCTCTACTCTCTTTTGCTGATGTGATCATGGACCAGATTACTAATGAAGAAGAGGAGATCATGGATGATCCACCTGATGAACCTATGGACCAGCTGATTGATGATAATGTCTTGACCATTCCAGAAGGTCCCATTAACCGTGCTAGAGCCAAGAAACTCAAGAAGATCACTGGAGGTTTACTTACCACAACATTGCAACAAGAAGAAAGTCTTGGCCAAGGTTTGATGATTCGAGATACCTTGACCACCATTCAATCTATCTCTTCATAAAGCTGAGTTAGAAACTAGGCAAGGCACTTTGTGTGTGCTCTTTTCCTTGCTCTTGGTTTAGTCCCAAGTGGTTTTACGGAGGAAGGTTTTTAACGAGGCCACAACATGTCTTACATATCCCCTAAGTGCTATCTCGGTCCTAGACTACTAAGAAAGACCAACCTTATGTTATATCTATTCTATGCTTTTTATTTCATGCTTTAGTTTTCAAAAAATCATTTAGTTAGACGCTTTCTCTTTAGTCTCTTTGTTTTCCTGAGACCTTGTGGATGTACAAGGATCTCTCTATATATTTGGTACGAAAACCCTTCTATGAATCAAGCAACCTTTTATTCAATCTCTCTCGTGTTCTCTCTTCTGTTCAGTCGAAAGAATCCTCTGGTGTGCCATATCCATAAACCTTAAGGGCTTCTACTTGGTGTGTAATATTCGATCTAGTTGCCTACGAGTATCATTAGGTCTTTCCGCAACCTATTGCGTCACCAATCGATCCACAACCTTGAAGAACTTGAGTCCACGATTCGTCCTTGCAAGGATATATCCCCCATCAACCAGAGAAGCATCCTAGGAGTGTATTATGTGGTATCAGATCATCTCTAGTTAAGGGAAGTACTCGATTCATATTTGAATTCACTGATCGGTTCATATTCTCTTGGGTTTTTAATCGATCTGTGATTTGTGATTGAAAACTGATAAGATCCGATTGTTTTGATCCTAAATCTGATTGTGACATTTCGTTTCTATGTTGAGTTTGATCTGATCTAGTGTTTTGTTGTCAAAAACTGAAGAAAAGTTTGTTGTTTGTGTTACTAATACTTGATCTCTTTGGTTTCCTTGTGGATTACGTTTCAAGTTGATCAATCTGATATCATTGTGAATGTGTGATCGATTGTTTGTTTGTGAATCCGTTTCTACTAAATCAAACTTACCATCTTGTTGATTCTCGAATTGATCTTGTTTGAGGTTTGGATGGTTAAAGAATCAATTGGTTCGTACAAGACTTGGATCACAAGTCTGTCATTAGAAACTTGTACCTCAAGCTATCTATCTGACCAAGACTATCTTGGAAGGCAAGGAGAAGAATGATAGACTCACCGGAACTGAGTTAGGAAGAGGAGATGACCATTGGCAAGAGAAGACAAGCTACACACAATTTGACCAATAAAATATATTAAAGGTCAAATGTTGTCTAAGGGCTGGAGCCGTTCAGAAGGGGTCACTATCTCGGTCTAGACCAGGTTCAGACCACCAGAGTTTAGTCTTATTCTTCTTGTTTTGTTTTGTCTATAAATATAGGTTGTATGCTTCCCGAATTAAGCAAGGTAACAATTTCCTCAATAAACTATTCTCATTTCAAAATCTCTCTCTCTCTCTCTCTCTCTCTCTCTCTCTCTCTCTCTCGAATTCTCTCATCTCCCTCTCCTTTGTTCTTAATTGTTCTTCATTCACCATACAAACCAGAAAAAAATCCTCTTATTTTAACATGGTATCAGGGTACCAAAGCTCTTGAAACTTATTACACTTCCGCAATTCGTTCTGCTCTACTCTCTTTTGCTGATGTGATCATGGACCAGATTACTAATGAAGAAGAGGAGATCATGGATGATCCACCTGATGACACTATGGACCAGCTGATTGATGATAATGTCTTGACCATTCCAGAAGGTCCCATGACCCGTGCTAGAGCCAAGAAACTCAAGAAGATCACTGGAGGTTTACTTACCTAACATTGCAACAAGAAGAAAGTCTTGGCCAAGGTTTGATGATTCGAGATACCTTGACCACCATTCAAGCTATCTCTTCATAAAGCTGAGTTAGAAACTAGGCAAGGCACTTTGTGTGTGCTCTTTTCCTTGCTCTGGTTTAGTCCCAAGTGGTTTTACGGAGGAAGGTTTTTAACGAGGCCACAACATGTCTTACATATCCCCTAAGTGCTATCTCGGTCCTAGACTACTAAGAAAGACCAACCTTATGTTATATCTATTCTATGCTTTTTATTTCATGCTTTAGTTTTCAAAAAATCATTTAGTTAGACGCTTTCTCTTTATTCTCTTTGTTTTCCTGAGACCTTGTGGATGTAAAAGGATCTCTCTATATATTTGGGACGAAAACCCTTCTATGAATCAAGCAACCTTTTATTCAATCTCTCTCGTGTTCTCTCTTCTGTTCAGTCGAAAGAATCCTCTGGTGTGCCATATCCATAAACCTTAAGGGCTTCTACTTGGTGTGTAATATTCGATCTAGTTGCCTACGAGTATCATTAGGTCTTTCCGCAACCTATTGTGTCACCAATCGATCCACAACCTTGAAGAACTTGAGTCCACGATTCGTCCTTGCAAGGATATATCCCCCCATCAACCAGAGAAGCATCCTAGGAGTGTATTATGTGGTATCAGATCATCTCTAGTTAAGGGAAGTACTCGATTCATCTTTGTTTTCATTGATCGGTTCATATTCTTTAGGGTTTTTAATCGATCTGTGATTTGTGATTGAAAACTGATAAGATCCGATTGTTTTGATCCTAAATCTGATTGTGTCTTTTCGTTTCCGTGTTGAGTTTGATCTGATCTAGTGTTTTGTTGTCGAAAACTGAAGAAAAGTTTGTTGTTTGTGTTTCTAATACTTGATCTCTTCGGTTTCCTTGTGGATTACGTTTCAAGTTGATCAATCTGATATCATTGTGAATGTGTGATCGATTGTTTGTTTGTGAATCCGTTTCTACTAAATCAAACTTACCATCTTATTGATTCTCAAATGGATCTTGTTTGAGGTTTGGATGGTTAAAGAATCAATTGGTTCGTACAAGACTTGGATCACAAGTCTGTCATTAGAAAATTGTACCTCAAGCTATCTATCTGACCTAGACTATCTTGGAAGGCAAGGAGAAGAATGATAGACTCACCGGAACTGAGTTAGGAAGAGGAGATGACCATTGGCAAGAGAAGACAAGCTACACACAATTTGACCAGTAAAATATATTAAAGGTCAAATGTTGTCTAAGGGCTGGAGCCGTTCAGAAGGGGTCACTATCTCGGTCTAGACCAGGTTCAGACCACCAGAGTTTAGTCTTATTCTTCTTGTTTTGTTTTGTCTATAAATATAGGTTGTATGCTTCCCAAATTAAGCAAGGAAACAATTTCCTCAATAAACTATTCTCATTTCAAAATCTCTCTCTCTCTCTCTCTCTCTCTCTCTCTCTCTCTCGGATTCTCTCATCTCCCTCTCCTTTGTTCTTAATTGTTCCTCATTCACCATACAAACCAGAAAAAATCCTCTTATTCTAACATGGTATCAGGGTACCAAAGCTCTTGAAACTTATTACACTTCCGCATTTCGTTCTGCTCTACTCTCTTTTGCTGATGTGATCATGGACCAGATTACTAATGAAGAAGAGGAGATCATGGATGATCCACCTGATGACACTATGGACCAGCTGATTGATGATAATGTCTTAACCATTCCAGAAGGTCCCATGACTCGTGCTAGAGCCAAGAAACTCAAGAAGATCATTGGAGGTTTACTTACCACAACATTGCAACAAGAAGAAAGTCTTGGACAAGGTTTGATGATTCGAGATACCTTGACCACCATTCAAGCTATCTCTTCATCAAGCTGAGTTAGCAACTAGGCAAGGCACTTTGTGTGTGCTCTTTTCCTTGCTCTTGGTTTTGTCCCAAGTGGTTTTACGGAGGAAGGTTTTTAACGAGGCCACAACTTGTCTTACATATCCCCTAAGTGCTATCTCGGTTCAAGACTACTAAGGAAGACCAACCTTATGTTATATTTATCCTATGCTTTTTATTTCATGTTTTAGTTTTCGAAAACTCATTAAGTTAGACGCGTTCTCTTTAGTCTCTTTGTTTTCCCGAGACCTTGTGCATGTACAAGGATCTCTCTATATATTTGGGTCGAAAACCCTTCTATGAATCAAGCAACCTTTTATCTATCTCTCTCGTGTTCTCTCTTCTCTTTGAGTCGAAGAATCCTCTGGTGTGTCATATCCAAAAACCTTAAGGGCTTCTACTTGGTGTGTAATATCCGATCTAGTTTCCTAGGAGTATCATTAGGTCTTTCTGCAACCTATTGTGTCACCAATCGATCCACAACCTTGAAGAACTTGAGTCCACGATTCTTCCTTGCAAGGATCTATCCCCCATCAACCAGAGAAACATCCTAGGAGTGTATTAGGTGGTATCAGAGAACCTCTGGTTAAGGGAGTACTCGAATCCTCTTGTTTACTTTTGATCGGTTCATATTCTATTGAGTTTTGGATTGATCTATACTTTGTGATTGAAAAAATGAGTAGATCCGATTGTGTTGATCCTAAAACTGTTGTGTCTGTTCGTTTCCGTGTTAAGATTGATCTGATTCAGTGTTTTGTTGTCGAAAATTTGAAGAAAGTGTATTGATTTTGATTCTGATCATAGATCTCTTCGGTTTCTTTGTGTTCTACGTTACAAGTTGATCGATTATGTTATCTCCTTGTGTTATAATTGAATCGATTGTCTTTTGTTATGAATCCGTGTCTATTGAATCAATTTTACCATCTTGTTGTGTTCGAATTGATCTTATTTTGATTCTAGGAAAGGATTGAAGTTTATTTCAAAAACCCTAATAATCAAGTATTGTTATCGATTGATTTTTGCTTGACGTTGTCTTTGTTCCTTTGTGGTTATCAGTAACTCGTCTTGGACTCTTTACTGGTTGTGTATTTAGTTTCATTCAGGTATCAATGGGGAATGAATCGGATGAGGAAGCCGCACTTATGAGAAGGAATAAGCTGTTGATGGAGGCCCTGACCAACCAGCTCAATCAGACTATGATCTCAACTATGGGAGATTTGATGAAGGCTAACATGAAGGAGTTGCAAGATGAACTTATGCAAGAGATTAGACAAGCTACTGGTCAAGGCAACAACAATGAGCCAAGAAGGGAAAGGACAAACCCAACTCGACAAGAACATGCTAGTTCTCAAGAGACTGACAACTACTACGAACACTATCATAGTTCTGCTTCTAGAGATAGTCGGAGGAGGCAAAGGCGTGATAATGATGGTAGGAGGCACCAAAGGGATGAAATTTCTGGACTAAAACTGAAGATACCCCCTTTCCATGGCAAGGCTGATCCGGATGCTTATTTGGAATGGGAGAAGAAGATCGATCTGGTCTTTAGTTGCCAGCAGCATACTCAAGCTCAAAAGATCCGAATAGCAGCCACTGAGTTCTATGATTATGCCTTGAGCTGGTGGGATCAGTTGGTGACCACTAGGAGACGCAACCAGGAGTATCCAGTTGAATCATGGCAAGAGATGAAATCCATCATGCGCAAAAGGTTTGTTCCAAGTCACTATCACCGTGATCTACATCAGAAACTAAGGAATCTCACCCAAGGATCAAGGACAGTAGAAGAGTACTTTCAAGAGATGGAGATACTTATGTTGAGAGAAAACATTTCTGAAGATAGAGAAGCCACTATGTCACGGTTTCTAGGAGGACTCAGCCGAGAGTTCAAGACAATGTTGAGATGCAACACTATGTTGAGTTAGAAGAGATGTTTCACAAAGCTATCCTTGTGGAATAACAACTCAAGAGGAAGGGACACTCTCGTACCAACTATGGAGCTTCAAGGTATCTAACACCTAAAGAAGAGAAACCAGTCTACACTAAGGAGAGTAAGCCATATCCTAAAGAAGAAGCAAAACCAAGTGCCATCTTTGGAAAAGATAAAGGGAAGGCCGAAGCTACTAGTTCAAGAGCTAGGGATGTCAAGTGCTTCAAATGCCAAGGAAGAGGCACTATGCCAATGAGTGCACCAAAAAACGAATCATGATCTTACTGGAGAATGGAGAATATGAGTCTGAGGACTATAGATCCGAGTATGATCATGAACATTCTGAAGAAGAGTATGAAGAAGAACCAGTAAAAGGAATATTGATGGTGGCTAGAAGACTTTTGAACCTACAAACCAATACTGAGGAACTTGAGCAACGTGAGAACCTTTTCTATACAAGGTGTTTGGTGCAAGGAAAGGTTTGTAGTCTCATTGTAGATGGAGGAATCTGCGTGAATGTTGCTAGTTAAACTATGGTCTAGAAGTTGGGATTAAACGTCCAGAGATATCCAAAGCCTTACCGGTTGCAATGGCTTAATGAGGAAGGAGAAATGAAGGTTTCCAATCAAGTAATGGTTCTTATATCCATTGGGAGTTATGAAGATGAGGTTCTATGTGATGTACTACCTATGGAAGCTAGCCACATACTTCTTGGACGGCCATGTCAATCTGATAGACATGTGATACATGATGGGTTCTCTAACAAGCATTCCTTTGAGTTCAAAGGCCGCAAGACAGTCTTGGTTCCCTTATCACCCAAAGAAGTTCAACAAGATCAACTTCAGCTTCAAAAGAAGAAGAGCATTGACCTCAAACCAGATGGAACTAAGCATCACAACTTCTATGCCAAAACCGTGACATCAAAAGATCACTCTACTCTAATCAATCCGTTCTATTGCTTGTTTTTAATGAAAACATTTTGAACTTAACTGATCTTACACCGGAGTATCCGAGTGAAATGGTTTCTCTCTTGCAGGAGTTTCAAGACGTGTTCCCTGAAGACAATCCTATTGGTTTGCCTCCAATGCGTGGGATTGAGCATCAGATCGACTTTGTTCCTGGCTCAACACTTCCAAACCGACCAGCATATAGAACTAATCCGGTTGAAACCAAGGAGTTGCAAAGACAAGTGGAAAAACTGATGGAGAAAGGCCACATCCGTGAAAGTATGAGCCCATGTGTTGTTCCTGTCCTCCTCGTGCCTAAGAAGGATGGAAGTTGGCGAATGTGTGTTGATTGTAGAGCCATCAACAATATCACAGTGAAGTATCGACACCCTATTCCTAGATTAGATGATATGCTTGATGAATTATATGGTTCTTGCATCTTCTCTAAGATAGATTTAAAGAGTGGATATCATCAAATTAGGATGAAAGAGGGAGATGAGTGGAAGACTGCATTCAAAACTAAACATGGATTGTATGAATGGTTAGTTATGCCATTCGGATTGACAAATGCACCTAGTACATTCATGAGGTTAATGAATCATGTCCTTAGGTCTTTCATTGGCATCTTTGTAGTTGTGTATTTTGATGATATCCTGGTTTATAGCAAGTGTCTAGAAGAGCATATAGAACATCTTAGGGCCGTCCTTAATGTGCTAAGGAAAGAAAAGCTTTATGCTAATCTAAAGAAGTGTACATTTTGTACGGATAACTTGGTTTTTCTAGGCTTTGTTGTTAGTGCAGATGGTGTCAAGGTTGATCAAGAAAAGATCAAAGCAATTCAAGAATGGCCAAGTCCAACTACTATGGGGGAAGTAAGAAGCTTTCATGGACTAGCTGGCTTCTATAGGCGTTTTGTAAAGGACTTCAGTACTCTAGCAGCTCCACTGACTGAAGTAATCAAGAAAGATGTGGGATTCAAGTGGGGAGAAGCTCAAGAAACCGCATTCCAAACTCTCAAAGAGAAGCTTACTCAATCTCCTCTCTTAATACTTCCTGATTTTGCTAAAACATTTGAGATTGAATGTGATGCCTCAGGATTGGTATTGGTGCTGTTCTTATGCAGGAGAAGAGACCCATAGCTTACTTTAGTGAGAAACTTGGAGGAGCTACCCTCAACTATGCTACCTATGACAAAGAATTGTATGCCTTGGTGAGAGCTCTACAAACATGGCAACATTATCTCTGGCCCAAGGAATTTGTCATACACACGGATCATGAATCTCTCAAGTACCTAAAGGGACAAAGCAAGCTTAGCAAGAGACACGCAAGGTGGGTCAAATTCATTGAGACTTTCCCATATGTGATCAAATACAAACAAGGTAAAGAAAACATAGTTGCTAATGCACTTTCTCGAAGGTATACTCTTTTGACCACTCTTGATGCTAAGTTGCTAGGTTTTGAACAAATTAAGGACATGTATGAAACTGATCTTGATTTTAAAGAAGCTTACATGTCTTGTGAGAAGTTTGCTGCAGGTCATTACTTCAGGAAGGATGGATTCTTGTTTTATGATAATCGATTGTGTGTGCCTAATTGTTCACTAAGAGACTTGTTTGTTAGGGAATCCCATGGAGGAAGTCTAATGGGACATTTTGGGATTGCCAAGACTCTTAAGGTTTTGCAGGATCATTTCTATTGGCCACACATGAAAAGAGATGTTGAGAGAATCTGTGGAAGGTGTGCAACTTGCAAACAAGCTAAGTCTAAAGTCCAGTCTCACGGTTTGTATACTCCCTTGCCCATTCCTTATCACCCTTGGAATGACATTTCTATGGACTTCATTGTAGGATTGCCTAGAACTAGAACCGGAAAGGACTCTATCTTTGTTGTTGTTGATAGGTTCTCAAAAATGGCACACTTCATAGCTTGTCATAAAACTGATGATGCATTGCATGTTGCTAACTTGTTCTTTAAAGAGGTTGTTCGTTTACATGGCATGCCTAGAACTATAGTTTCAGATAGAGATACTAAGTTTCTTAGTCATTTCTGGAAGACTCTTTGGTCTAAGCTAGGCACTAAGTTGTTGTTCTCTACTACATGTCATCCCCAAACGGATGGGCAAACTGAGGTAGTCAATAGAAGTTTAGGAACACTCTTGCGTGCATTCATTAAAAAGAACTTGAAAACTTGGGAACAGCCCTTACCACATTGTGATTTTGCATATAATCATGTCATGCATTCTGCTTCTAAGTACTCTCCTTTTGAAATTGTTTATGGGTTCAATCCCACCTCTCCTTTGGATTTAATGCCTTTACCTGAGTGTGAAAGGGTTAGCTTGGACGGTAAAAAGAAGGCTGAGCTGGTTCAGCAGATTCATGAGAAGGCTAGACGCAACATTGAGGAGAAAACTAAGTACTATATGAAGAAAGCAAACAAAGGAAGGCGTGTAATGGTCTTTGATGTTGGAGACAAAGTTTGGATTCACCTAAGGAAAGAGAGGTTCCCAAACAAGAGGAAGTCCAAACTGATGCCAAGAATTGATGGACCGTTTGAGATCATTCAGAATATTAGTGACAATGCCTATAAACTTGATCTCCAAGGTAAGTACGATGTGTCAAATAGCTTTAATGTTACTGACTTGGTCCCTTTTGTTGATGATGAACCAGATTTGAGGAAAAATCCTTTTCAAGAGGGAGGGGATGATGTGATCATGGACCAGATTACTAATGAAGAAGAGGAGATCATGGATGATCCACCTGATGACACTATGGACCAGCTGATTGTTGATAATGTCTTGACCATTCCAAAAGGTCCCATGACCATGCTAAAGCCAAGAAACTCAAGAAGATCAATGGAGGTTTACTTACCACAACATTGCAACAAGAAGAAAGTCTTGGACAAGGTTTGATGATTCGAGATACCTTGACCACCATTCAAGCTATCTCTTCATCAAGCTGAGTTAGCAACTAGGCAAGGCACTTTGTGTGTGCTCTTTTCCTTGCTCTTGGTTTTGTCCCAAGTGGTTTTACGGAGGAAGGTTTTTAATGAGGCCACAACTTGTCTTACATATCCCCTAAGTGCTATCTCGGTCCAAGACTACTAAGAAAGACCAACATTATGTTATATTTATTCTATGTTATTTATTTCATATTTTAGTTTCCGAAAACTCATGAAGTTAGACGCGTTCTCTTTAGTCTCTTTGTTTTCCCGAGCCCTTGTGCATGTACAAGGATCTCTCTATATATTTGGGACGAAAACCCTTCTATGAGTCAAGCAACCTTTTATTCAATCTCTCTCGTATTCTCTCTTCTCTTAAGTCGAAAGAATCCTCTAGTGTGTCATATCCAGAAACCTTAAGGGCTTCTACGTGGTGTGTAATATTCAATCTAGTTGCCTAGGATTATCGTTAGGTCTTTCCGCAACCTATTGTGTCACCAATCGATCCACAACCTTGAACAACTTGAGTCCACGATTCGTCCTTGCAATGATGTATCCTCCATCAACCAGAGAAGCATCCTAGGAGTGTATTATTTGCAAATTTCTTCAGGAATAATCCTATTATCTAGCGGTTAATAGCAAGAGAGGATGAAAAACAAAAAACTTGTGGCCATTCCGGTGACTCTAAAGAGTATGAACTACTTCTTATTGTACAGATTTGTGAAGACTTCCCTTGGAGGAAGAGGATTATGGAGCCATGTCTCGACTGGAGAAGCAATGAAGTATACTGTTCAAGGAGAAGATGGAAAATAGATGGTGGTGGTTGATGAAGAAAAATGGGGTCAGGAGGAACTTATAGTTCTCTCTTTCATCCAAAGCATTCTTGATCCAGAAATCTTAGAAGCTTAGTCATACTGTGAGAGCTCTAAATATTTATGGAAAACTCTCTACAAGGTGTATGGAAACATTTCCAAAATTAGTTTACTATTTGAGGTGAAGAAGGCCATCAACTCTCAGTCAAGAAATTATGGACTTCACAGCTCACTTTGTCAAGTTCAGGTCACTATGGAACGAGTTGAAAGTGTTGAGGCCACACGCGGTGTATCCTACAGTCTTGAATGAGAGGCGTGAGCAGGATAAGGTCTTTGGACTGCTCTTCACTCTCAACCCACCTTACAAAGATCTAATCAGGCACATACTTAGGGCTGATAAGTTAACAAGACTTGAAGAAGTGTGTTCTCATATTCAAAAGGAGCAAGGATGTATGGGTCTGTTTGGAGGAAAGGGTGAACTGGTGATGGTCAATCAAGCTGAAGGAGCGGTTGCTAACAAAGGAGTGTACAAGAAAGATGTCAAGAGAGTCTTGATCTGGGCTCACTGCAAGAATAGGGTCACATGAAGGATAAATTCTGGATATCACACCCTCATTTGGAGCCAAAAAAGTTCAGAGAGCCACCGAACCAGTACCAAGATGCTATAACCCACTTCTCAACTGATGGAGCTGAGCCAGTGACACCTTTTGGATGCTCCCCAATGTGCTCCAACACTGGTATGGGAAAAGCCATGGCGACAACCTCTTATTAGTCCACAGCAAGGACCAACCATGATGAGACCATCGGGAGATCTGACTTAGCTGCTCTCATCAAGGCGCTAAAGGAGAACTCTGGTAACCCTAACACTCTTGGTATCTCACTAAATTCATCACACTTAACTGGTATAGGAATGAACAAATCTCATACCACTAGACCATTTGTTATAGACTCAGGTGCATCACATCATAGGATTAGTTATTCAAACTTGATTACTAATGTAAAACCGGTTCTAGGCAATTTCATGATAGCTAATGTTGATAAAGTACATATAAGAGGTGTAGGCGATTTAAAAATGTTTGATTGTGTCTAAAGCAATTTATATGCCCACTTTTGCTTCTAATCTTTTGTCAGTTAAGAAGGCTACCACAAATTTAAATTATCAGGTGACATTCACTCCTAATGAAGTGTATTTGTAGGATATTGAGAGTCGTAGGTTGCTTGGAAAAGGTGGATTAAAGGAAGAGTTGTACTTGCTTGAGGACACCAAGCTAGCTTCTGATTTATCTTGTGTCTTAAACTTTGTTCTTGAATTCCCTAAAGATGTTATATAGCATGCTAGATTAGGACAATCTCATTCTCATGGCTTGGACTTTATGTTGCCTAGTATTTCTCTAGAGAACAACATAGGTACTTTTGTGCCAGTCATAGATGAAACAACATAGGTAATTCATAGATAACTTTGTTGCAATCAAAAGATAGGATGATCTAAGCATTTAAGAACTTTCAAAACTACATAACTAACCACTTTCAAGCCAAGATAAAAATATTCAGATCAGATAAAAGAGAAGAATACCTATCAAGGCTTTCAAACAACACCTGGACACACAAGGTATCATTCATCAAACTAGCTGTCCCAACACGCCTCAACAAAATTGTGTGGCTGAAAGGAAAAATTGACACCTAATGGAGGTGGCCAGGAGCATGATGTTCCACATGAATCTACTTACGAGGTTTTGGGGGAGATGCAATTGTGACTGCTTCTTATCTCATTAACCAGATTCCCAGAAAAGTCATTAATGACATCTCAACTTATGAGATATTGAGAAAGACGAATCCTCCTACATTTGCGTGTGTTTGGGTGTGTGTGTTTTGTATTAATTCTAGGTGAACAGAGAAACAAATTGGAAGCCAAAAGCGCTAAGACAATGTTCATTGGATATTTACCTACTCAAAAGGGCTAAAAGTGATATGTACTAGACACAAGGAAGATCTTAATATCCAGGATGTTAAGTTTCTTGAGTCTAAAGACTACTATGATGAGAAGAGTTGGAATGACCTTAAGGACCTCTCTCAATCTGCTTCGGATAGAGCTAACAACCTGAAAGTGATTTTGGAGAATCTTGGTATCAGTTTCCCTCAAAGAACTTAGAAAGTTTGAGAATCACATGATCAAGAAGGTGATGAAGAGGGTCATGGTGTGCTAGAAGTCACTCACCCTGAGGGGAAATGAAACTGAGCAGCAACAGGCGCAAGAAACAGATGCTGAGGAAGGCTTAGTAGCTCATGATCATGATGAGGTGACGTCAGAAGCTGAGACTCAACCTGATGGTTCACAACAAGCTTATGAGGAAGCAGCTGATAAAGTGGTGCAGCCATTAAGGAGCTGTACAAGGATAAAGAAGGATCATCAAATTGAATCAATACAAGAGTATACTTTAATGTTGAAGCAGTAGCACACCCAACAAGTGTTGTTTCTCTCTAGCTCAGTACCCGAACGAACACATAATCTTCATCAATGAATTGGATAAGGAATGGATACCAATATCATATGAGGAGGCTATGGAACATGAGGAGTTGAGAGATTCTGTTGAAAATGAGACTGATGCAATGATAACAAATGATACTTGGTATGAAGTTGAGCTTCCCAAAGATAAGAAGGCAGTGACAAGTAGATGGATCTTCACCATCAAGTATAAAGCCAATGGAAAACAAGAAAGATAAAATACAAAGCTAGTAGCAAGGGGATTCACTCAAACATATCGAGAGTACTACATTGATACATTTGCACCAATGGCCAAGCTACATACAATAAGAATTGTCCTCTCACTTTATGTAACTTTTACTGGGATCTATAGCAAACTGGGATCTATAGCAAATGGATGTGAAGAATGCATTTCTACAAGGAGAGTTGAAAGATGAAGTGTACATGCGACCACCTCTAGGCCTAGAGAATCTTGTCAAACCAGGAAATGTACTAAGATTAAAGAAGTCAATCTATGGCTTGAAGCAATCACCAAGGGCATGGTATCACAAGTTAAGCACCAGACTCAATGGAAGAGACTCTGTAAAATCTGAAGTTGATCACACTCTCTTCACTGTAACCAGCCAGTAAGGAATTGTTTTCATTCTTTTCTGTGTAGATGACTTTATTATCAATGGTAGTGACAAGGAGGTATCATCTCAACTATTTTTGTTTTTTTAAAACAGCCTTTGACATTAACAATCTAGGAGAGTTAAAGTACTTCCTATGGATTGAAATATGTCGATCTAAAGAGAGGCTTTTCTCATCTCAAAGGAAGTACACACTTGACATTTTAAATTAGGCATGAAACCTTGGAGGAAGACAGTCCAAGACACCATTGGAAGAAGGCTACAAGGTACTGCGAGAGAGGGAGTTTTAAGATACACCTTTTGAAGATGTCAAGAAGTATAGGAGAATGGTTAGAAAACTCATATATCTAACCATTACTCATCAGGACGTGTACTTTTTTGTGAACCAAGTCAGTCAACATATGCAAGCCCCCAAAGTTCATCACTGGAACATAGGCTCGTGGTCAAGGTGTGTTGATGGCGTGCGACAAGAGTGCTGAAGTTGTAAGATATTGTGATGCTGATTGGGCTGGAGACAGAGATGATAGGAGATCAACCACAGACTAGTGCACCTTCATTGGAGGGAATTTGGTTACTTGGAAGAGCAAGAAGAAGAAGGTGGTATCTTGCTCAATTGCTGTGAGAAAACTAACTAGTGAACTTATATGGATCAAGAGACTTTGGCATAGAGATCACTACACCCATGACAATGCATTGTGATAATCAGGCGGCCATACACATTGAATCTAACTTAGTGTTCTATGAGAGAAGAAAACATATGGAGGTGGATTGCCATAAGGTCGGGAAAGCAGTGGAGCAGCAAGTGATCTTCCATGCTACACCAGAAATGAAGACCAAGTGGCTGATATACTAACTAAGGCAGCCATCAGCAAACTTTGTGAGTTCATTCATCCTAAGCTTGGACTCATAGACCTCACATGTAACTGATCATCTTGTCATAAAGTGTTCTACTCTTTTTCCTTGCTTGGTTTGTATCCCAAGTGATTTTTTAAAGTAATGTTTTAATGAGGGAATGCTTCATGGTATTCAAGCTTGACTGGTCTCCATAGTCAAGCTTGAGGGGAAGTTTGAAGATGAAGCAATAAAGAAGACAATAAGAAGTAGAGGTTTGTATGCTTGAAGAGTGACTTATCCTTACAAGACTTGGATCACAAGTCTGTCCATACAACCTTGTACCTCAAGCTATGTATCTGACCTAGACGATCTTGGAAGGCAAGGAGAAGAAAGATAGACTCGCCGGAACTGAGTTAGGAAGAGGAGATGACTGCTGGAAAGAGAAGACAAGCTACACACAAGTTGACCAATATAATATATTAAAAGTCACATGTTTTCCTTAAGGGCTGGAGCCGTTCAGGAGGGGTCACTTTATCGGTCCATACCTGGTTCAAACCACCATAGTTAAATATTAGTCTCCTTATCTTGTTTTGTTTTTAAATATAGTTGTATGCAGTGGCGAAGCCACGTTAAGCACTATGGGTGCAAGTGCACCCAGTATATTTTAGATATTCAACATTTTACAATGGACATGTGAGGAGAAAGTGATTAATTTGGTTAAGTTGCACCCATACTTTTCTAGTAACCAGACTTCAATTCCCCACCTACACTATTTTCTCTGTTATTTTGCACCCAGTTAAAAAATATCCTAGCTTCGCCCCTGGTTGTATGCTTCCCAAATTAAGCAAGAAAACAATTTCCTCAATATATTAATCTCATTTCAAAATCTCTCCTCTCTATCGCTATTGTTCTTTATTGTTCATCAATCCCCATACAAACCAGAAACATAATCCTCGTATTCTAACATATTTCTGATGACACTGCAGAGGGTCTCTTTGTTGAATTTGATGGCGAGATGACAAAACTACATGAGGGCCTAGGAGGCTGGTAATTGTAAGTATTTATCGCACTGGGTATCATGGACCAACATATCTACACATAATTGAAAGTTTCAAACACTTGCAACTCACACGTTTAACACATAGGCTGGCGACAGAGTAAACCTAGAAGACACCCAACCACCCTCTTTTACTGCAGCCATGGTTGTAACGACGTACAGCTTTCACGCAGGTTCAGCAGATACAATTTCACTGCAAAACATCAAACGTTCCCCATCTCTCTCATTATGAACGAGAATGATTGTATGCATGTCCCTGATTTTGTTGCCCATGTAATTTGCAACTTATATTACATTCTTACCCCTCAGGATTATGCAAGTTTCAGTATAATTGAATAAATTACTCCATATGTAAGCCTCACAGACAACGAGATTTGTAATAGAATTCCAAGAGAAACAAAGGAAACAGCACAATGTAAAAAAGCATTCATTCCCAACAAAGAGAAAAAGATTTTAAAAACATTTACTTATATCTCTTACAGAGAAAAATATTTTTTTAAAATGTTACTTATATATATTTTTAAAAACAGAGAGAAAAATATTTTAGAAAAAACAAAGAGAAAATATTTATTTATGTATCTCTTAATCAGTTTTGATAAATCCATAGATATTATTAAAAATCAGAAATTAGAAGTCCAAACAAAATACTACACGACCCAACATGATAACTAAATGGACATCATTATCAACATCATAACAATATAAAATATAAATCAAACTAGAGATATATTCTTCTCATTCGTTATGTTTGTTGCACTATACTTCTTGTAGCCAAAAATAATTAACATTTAGATGCAAAACACTTATGCTAATAATAACTTATTAAGTTATTTTAAAGAAAGAGATAAATAAAAAAGAAAACAATACATTAAATACAATAAATAAAAAAAATAAACATTAAAAAAGAATTTAAATATATATATATATATATATATATATATGTTAGGTGTAGCGCATAAAAATCTCGAATACTTAAGGCAATTTTAGCAAATGTTGAGTATATTTCAGATGATAATTTTCAGATAACAGCAAAAAATGTTTAACTACCTAAATAAAAAACATTGTCTTAAATTTGTTTACTTTTTTAACGAATCATATTATGAATAAAAATTAACCAAAAATATCCAAAAAATATTTTGATGTCTACTCTAAATCTTTATGATTTTTTTATCAAAATAATTAACATAAATTATGACCAAAAGTTTTCCAAAGCAAAAACATTTTGTATAACTAAAAAACTAAATAGTTAATGGAACTTTGTGACTTGTAGTGTATACCACTGAAACAAATTTCATATACATCAGTATTAAACTAACAAAAATTAAGATATGTTTATGGCTTTTGATTATGCTCAGTAAATCTAAATCACAGTACAACTTAATTTTTTTTAACTGTTACCTCCAGTCTATCATATATTTACCATAGATTTTTCCATCATTTATTAATAATAGTATACCAAATTATTTTGAGAAATTTTCTAAAATACCACATTCTTACTATCACTTTTCATGTTTACCTCAATCAGTTTTATCCTCATTTTTAAGAAGGAAAAATACACTTATAACCCTAAGATTAATTAATTTAAGACTCACGATTTAGAGTTGAGGGGTAGGATAGGGTTTTAGAATGTGAAATTTAAGATTTTAATTATAAGAATTTTTTGTCTCTTAATAAAGAAGATATTTTTGAAAATGTCTCTTAGTGAAGGTAAAGATGAATAATTGTACCAATAATGTGGTAAACATGAAAATTCTTCAATTCATGGGAAATTGTCAAAAATACCAGATTTCTATTACCACTTTTTATGTTTACCTTAATCACTTTTACCTTCATTTTAAGAGGGAAAAAAACACTTGCTACTTTAGGAATAATTAATCTAAAACTTAGAGTTTAGACTTGAGGGGTAGAGTAGGGTTTTTGAATGTGAAAATGTAGGATTTTAATTAATCTAAGAGTCTTTTACCTCTTAAAAATGTATTTGTGAAAATATCTATTTAATGAATGTAAAAATGAATAATGGTATCAATAATGTGGTACACATGAAAATTTTCCTAAATTGTTTTTTCCACAAACTAATTGGGGAATTTTCATACTTACCACATTATTAGTACTATTATTCATCTTTACCCTCACTAAAAAGACATTTTAAAAAATATATTCTTTATTAAGAGACAAAAGATTCTTACATTAATTAAGGATCTAAATTTCTCATTTCAAAACCTTATCCTACCCCTCAACTCTAAACTCTAAGTCTTAGACTAATGGGAAAATTGTTTTTTTAGGCCAAAAAACAGTAAGATTGTCCTTTTAGACTAATTCCTTTTTTGTGCAAATTTTACTTATAATACCCTTTTCTAATTACGAAAATAATTGAAATACGTACACATTTATAGAAATAATTTTATTTGGTTCTAAAAAAGTTTAAACAAAAAAATTCAGATTTATTTCTACGAACTGTAGAATTTATATTCTGCAAAGTGAAAAATGAAATCCACTACTTTCATTAATTCTACTAAAATGAAGTGCAGTTTCTCTGTCGATGAAAAGAAAAGGGCAAGGTTACTTGATTTGGAATTGAGCTCCTCTCTGAAAGAGGTACAGAAAATAGTTTTAAAAGATTTTGGTTTTGAAGAAACAGATGTGGATTTGGAGTTGAGTTATCTACCTATTGGGTTGATCAGCTCATCAGGATGTCCACCGGTGATCATTGGAAACTCACGCTAACTTCAAAATTTTCTAGGGTTTATAAAGAAAAATCAGTCAACTCGATTATGTGTTTCCTATAAAGCTAAGCAAGGGAATCCAAAAAAAGTTGCACTTGATCTTAATAAGGTGCCAACTGATTCTACTACTGGTGAAGAGGAGCACTATTCTTGTGATGATGGGGGAACTTCAAGCAATGTTAAGGATGATAAGCATAAGGAGAAGAAAAAAGGAAAGATGAAGGAAGAAGTCGTTGATGGAGATGATTATGATGACGCCATCATCTTTGAAAAAGAAAACATAGGCACTTTGGCAAACAATTATGTGCTCGAGTTGGTTAAGAAAGGAGATCTTTTCCTCAACAAAACAATATTGAAGGCGAGGTTTGAGTTATGTGCAATGAAACATAACTTTGACTACAAAGTTATCAAATCCAACAAATCAATTTGGTGTATTAGACGCGTGGATAATGCTTGCAATTGGGGTGCTCGAGCAGAGTGTTTGAAGGGCTCTACATATCTTATTATTAACAAGTATGTTGGTGAACATTCATGCGCACCTTCAAGCAAAACGAAGTCTGGTAAGACAGCTTCAGCGAAAACAATAGGCGGTTTGATCATGCATAAGTATGAAGGTGTCAAAGAAGGGCCTAAAGCGAACGACATTATTCAGATTATGCGTACCTATTATGGATGTGAGATCTCAAAATCTTTAGCATGGGATGCTCGTGAATTTGCAGTCGGCGGTGTCAGAGGTATTCCAGAGCTAAGTTATGCGAAAATACCGAAATACTTGTACATGTTGGGAGAGGCCAATCCGGGTACACATTCCTCTTATGAGACTGGCGTTAATGGTAGATTTCTCTATCTGTTTATAGCGTTTGGTCAATCGATTAGAGGCTTTAGCAAAGTCATGAGGCGGGTTATTGTTGTCGATGGAACATTCTTGAAGAGTAAATTCAAAGGGGTGCTACTAGTTGCAACTGCTTTAGATGGAAATTCAAATTTGTATCCTATTGCGTTCGGGATAGTAGACTCTGAGAATGATCAGTCTTGGAATTGGTTTATGAGATAGTTAAGAGTTGTTGTTGCTGATGATAATGGGTTGGCTTTTATTTCGGATAGACAAGGATCTATAGCGAAGGCAATTGAGAACGTGTATCCGCTAGCGAGACATGGTATTTGTATTCATCATCTGTTGAATAATGTGGTAACATATTTCTGGGGGAAAGGCTTAGCTGGGTTGGTTTCTAAGGCTTCGAAAGCTTATAGAGTTGCTGATTTCAAGAAGACGTTTGCTCATGTTTGCAATATCAGTCCAGCAATTGGAAATTATCTTATGGAAGCGGATGTGAAAAGGTGGGCTAGATGTCAATTTATTAGATACATGTATGACATTAGGACAACGAATCCTGCTGAGTCTATAAATTCTGCCTTGCGTACGCCTAGAGAGTTTCCCGTAATTCCTTTGTTGGACAGTATTAGAGAAATGTTGACACGCTGGTTTTTTAAGCGGAAGAGATTGATTTCAAAGCATACGCATCCTTTGACCATATATGTGGAGGAAATGATTGATAGGAGAATGGAGAAAGGAAAAACTTTTGTTGTTTACCCTGTAACCGATAATCAGCTGCTTGTTAAAGGTGATACGATTGACTTCTTAGTTGATTTGGATAAACGGAATTGTTCTTGTGGGAAGTATGACCTCTTAAAGATCTATACACGCGATAAAAGCTGGCTTCTATGTTTGGATGGAAGCACACACATTGACTGATTTGATGTACACAATAGGAGCTTGGAGAGAAGCTTAGCAAGAAAGTATAAATATCATTGCTGTTCCTGAAGATGCTTGGTGCGTTCCAGAAGATGTGGAAAATCTGAAGTGCTACCACCTGAGACAAGAAAGTCTCTTGGAAGAAAAAAGAAACGCAGATATGAAACCGTAGAAGACAAAATTCGATCGTCACAAGGATCGCAGAGGGGTCAGGTTCGCAAGTGCAGTAGATGTGGTGTTGCTGGCCACAACAGAGCAACTTGCAAGATGCCAATATAATCGATTTCTTTGATGTGTCTTGGCGACTTTGTTTCAAATTTTTAGACTACATTTTCTTGATTAGTAGTTACTTTGTTTCAGTTTCTTTGATTCAATTTATTAGACATGTTTAAGTTTCATTGTTAATGCTATTCCAGTATCAAAGAAGCTTATCAAGAAAGCATAAAACCCATGTTATTCCAATATCAAAGAAGCTTATCATAAGAACCAGTACAACAAATTCATTCATTTTGGTTCTTTAATTTTCTAAAAAGCCATACAATGGATCCTAAACAACCTTCATCGGGGTAATTTTTCTGTTTCCTAACTGGAAATAGAGTCTCAAGGCTAATGATGTCTTGATAGGAACATTTAGCACATCCGGTCTAATTACCACACATAGGACCTATGAAATTATCGCTGACTTTTGTGCCACAAATCTCTCCAAAAGCAGGAATAGCTTCCATTATCCAAATCTGAAAACCAAATAGGAATCCTTCCATCAGGTAACCCTCCTTCTGCTCCAATTTATCTCTTGTTTTATCAATCGACTTCAGAAGGAAGTCGAACGAGTATAGACCCCACGGGTACATCCTAAGCTTCTCTAAATCCATCGCCAACTTCATGTAAAGATGTGGGAAATTTTCCTTCTCATCCCTCCCCATCACCACACCCATAATGACACAAAGATAGACCAGCCTCACCCTATCAACCCAAGTCCAGCTACTGCTCTCTTCCAAATACTTTTCTTTTATCATCTTCAAGTTGATCTTCCCACCCGTCTTTATCAGCTTGCTCCAAAAACCTCCGTCATCTTTCCATTTCACAAGAAACTGGTTCTTATCTTCCTTCACTTTCAGACCAGTTACAGCATGATACTCTTGCAATCCAAAACGCAAAGGCCTCCTCGCAAATGTGAACCACTTCTCATGTTTCTTGCTTGTCATCAACTCCTTACACAAGAAAGAGTGTACCAGCCTCGCTGAGAACTTCAGACCATTCTCCTCGATAGCCATAATATCCGAGAATAGTGAATCTTTCCTCACTTCCTCGAATTCTGGTTTCAAGTTTTTCCTCAGCAACTCAAGAAGTCCCAGTCGACAACTGTTATTTATCTTCTTAACCTGAGGTTCCAAGCCCTCTGCGTATAAACGCCTAGGCAACTCCAACTCCATATCTGGAACACAAAAAAACACATTAGATATCAAGTGAACATCGACTATAAACTTAAACAAAATTGAAATCAATCATGTTTGAACTTGAAAGGAGTCTCGTTACACATATTAGCTACTTCAGTAGCTACATTCTAAACGAGTTAAGTTGATTACCAATTCTTGAAAGCAAAGAGTACACATTCTACACTACTTACTAGCTACATTCTAGCTAGTGGTAACTGATAGTGTACGTATAATAGTGTTAAGCTACATTTTCTTAAGTAGTTAAGCTTACTACATTATCTATAATAATGTACGTATTAAGCTACATTCTAATAAGGAAGCGATCATCGACATTATTAGACATGGGTATACCACTAGCTTGTGAAAGCTTATTCTACACGAGTTAAGCTAGATTCTAGCTAGTGGTAACTGAAGATTGAATGTAGCTAATACGTAGCTTTAGGGATTACTATAGAATGGTAATCAATCTATTACTAGCTACAAACATAAACAATCTATTACTAGCTATAATCAGTCTATTACTAGCTACAGACATAAACAAAAACCAGAAAAATTGAAATAGAAAGAAGAAGATTTGAAGGCCACTTACCTTAGACCGTAGAATATGAAGCCGGAACACACCGTAGAGGGAAATCGGCGAACACTAACACCGGAACAACGATGGCTTCACCGGTGGGGTGGGAGGGTTAGGCTTTGTCGCAACCGAGGGAAGAAGGGAGAGAGAGGAGGAGAGAAGTCGTCGGGGGCGGAGGGGCTTCGCTAGTGGGGGGGGGGTTAGGGTTTGTCGCAACCGAGAGAAGAAGGGAGAGAGAGGAGGAGAGAACTCGCCGGGCGCGGAGGGGCTTTTCTGGTGTGGGGGTTAAGGTTTGTCGCAACCGAGAGAAGAAGGGAGAGAGAGGAGGAGTTAGATCGTATGGGGGCGGAGGGGGGATTTAGGGTTCGTCCCAACGGACGAAGAGAGAGATGCTTTCTTCGGTGGGGGGGGGAACTCAGGCGTCGTCGCAACCGAGAGAGAAACAGAGAGAGAGAGAGGCGGTGATGGCTTCGTCGGAGGTGGAGGGGGGCACCGTCGTGCTCGCTACCGAGAGACAAAGAGAAACAGGCGGAGTTAGTCCGGGAGATGGGTCCAATTAGGTTTAGGTTGGAAATTTTTTTTTATATTATAACTTATTATTTATTATAATAATATTGTTTATTATATATTAAATTTATATAAACATATTAAAAATATTTAATAAATATAATTATGAATTTTAATTAGAATTTTAATTAGAATTTTGAGGGTATTATTGTCATTTTTGAAATGATTAGCTCAATAAGACAATTAATGAATGTATTTAGTCTAAAGGGACAATCTTACTGTTTTTTGGCTTACAAAAATTTTCCCTAGATTAATTAACTCTAGGGTTATACGTGTATTTTTTCTTCTTAAAAAAAATAGATTAAAAGTGATTAAGGTAAACATGAAAAGTGATAGTAGGAATGTGATATTTTAGACAATTTGAATTTTCATGCACATTATTGATATCATTATTCATCTTTATCTTTACTAAAGAAATATTTTCACAAATCTCTTTCTTAAAAGGTAAAAGACTCTTAGATTAATTAAAATCCTACATTTTCACATTCTAAAATTTTACTTCACCCCCTCAAGTCTAAACTCTAAGTCTTTGATATATTAATTAACCCTAGAGTTATAAGTGTCTCTTTCCCTCTTAGAAATGAAGGTAAAATTAATTAAGATAAACATGAAAATGGTAATAGAAAAGCGGTATTTTTACAATTTTCCATTAATTTAGGTTACCATTCCATGCATTTTAAGAATGCTTAAAAAATTGGGCTTTTTTGCAAATTTGACTCAACACTCAAAGTCAAACACAAAACTAACCTTTTTTTGTCTTTTCTTTTGTTCTATTCACCCCACATGTTCACATTATTAACAAAAATACCATTTATTTATTTTTTTGTTTTTTTTTCCTTCTAAAAATAG
>CAJHQP010000097.1:0-304990 GCA_905132765.1 Moricandia arvensis
TATTTCCCGAGACGAAAGGAAATATGAAAAACACCAGCCTCTTCCATAGCAATACCACGGTACTCGATCATCTCTGTAGTCTTCGTCGTACACGGGGTAGGCTGTGTTGTAATCACCATCTGTGTGGTAGTCGTTGATAAGTTATGGAGTGTGAGTCTCGATCGATAACAAAGGGTGGGTGTCGACCGATTGCTGAACTGCAAGGGTGTCGATCGATTTTCTAGGCTGGGTATCAATCGATGCTCCATCTTCTGACTCTTCACTGAAGTCGTAATCGCAGAAACATATGGCGACAAGTTCTGCATCATCACACAATTTAATCAGAGTAGCCTTGTTCTTATTCTTGCCAGGTTCATAGAAAATATTTTGATCAATTAGAGATTGATACAGCCTGTTTAATTTCATATCGCAGATAGCTCCCACAATAGCCATGAATGCTCTCCCAAGTAGTAGTGAAGAGTTCCAATCTATCCTGATGTCCATCACGTGGAAGTCTACTGGAACTAGGGTGTTGTTAATCTGCACTGGAACATCTTTTACCATCCCTCATGAGTTCACTTTTGAGCAGTCTACGTGAAAGAATCATTGGAGGGTTCCACTTTCAGGTTCAGCTCCTCTGCCATATTTTTTGGCATAATGCTCACTGATGATCCAGTATCACAGAGGGCATTGGGGTATTCGTTGCCCTTGATAAAACATGGAATCACAAACTTCCAAGGATCACTTTTCTTTTTCAGATATGTCCTCTGTTTCATCTTCTCTTTGAGATGATTGAACATGACCACTATATCATCATCTGTCGCCCTTGTTTCCCTGAAAAAATCCACAATCTATGAGTATAATTAAGCTTCATCAAAAGGAGTATCTAAAGGAATTATGAAAACTCTTTTGGTAAAGTTATCCATCTATTTTTCATTGGCTTCTCTGCGTAGATGTTTGGGGGTCTTTTGCTTCCTCCTGGAGTGTCCCTCATCTTCTCTATCAAGATCCATACTTTCAGATGTTTCAGTATACTGTTTTGAAACCGTTCTGGTTGGACGCATAATTAAATTTGCAGCGATGCTTGGCAGTCGAACCGGCTTCCTCATCTATCGATCGATGCTCAGGTCGCATTGTCGATCGATTCCTTTAATTCTCTTTCGGTCGACTGTCTCGTGTAGGTGTCGATCGATGTTTGTCTATTCACACGAAGCTACTGATGCCGCAGGATTCTCTGTCGATCAATGCTCTTTTCTTGGTGTCGATTGACACCAATGCGAACTGCCAAATGACATCGAGCTTTCCACACGAAAATCTCCTTCTTGAAGCCTTTCCCTCTTAACTTCCTGCCAAAAATCATCATCAATCAATGCATTGACGTCTTGCTTCTGTCTAGCCTCCATTTTCTCCTTGATTCGGCTCACATTCCTCCAAATGGTTTCACTTTTTTGCAGCACTTGATTTCTCCAGCTTTTTCACATGGGTGTTGAGATTTTTGAAATTGGTGTTGAGGTTGAGGTACAGCCAATCTATCTTTCCATTGAAATCTACAGTCATCTTCTGCTGTCCCTCTAAAACTCTGTTAACAATTGCTTTAATCTTGCTTTCTTGAGTCTCTGGAGGAAGATTCTGGTAGTAAGAAGATCCATAAGTTATGTTGTTGTTGAAGGACTTTCGCTGTGAATCTTGATTAAAGCTACTCCTTTGACCATTCCCATAGCAGTTCCTGTTGAAACCTTGATTCCCTTGTCTCTGGAAACCATTCCCATCAATGTAGTTCACATCTTCTTCTTCAATCTCATCATCTCCAGACTATATTGCTTCTACTTCTGCAAAAGTGACCTTCTTCCTGAAAAATTTCTGAACACTATCCAGTTTTGCCTTGACCTCTTCAATCTAATCCTTACTCATAGTTGGAGTTTATCTCTTTCTTTCAAAGTCTATGCTCTTGGTGCTGCTGCTAGACGCCAGATTCTCAATCAACCTTGTAGCTTCTTCATGATTCCTAGTGCTGAAATTTCCCTCACTAGTTGTGTCCAAAGCCATCTGGTGCTGTAATCCAATACCTCTAAAGAAAGTGCTGAGAAGTTGCACTTCGTTGAACCCATGATGTGGACAATCTCTTTGGTATGATTTGAATTTTATCCAGGAGTTTCTGAAAGATTCTGAGGGTTCCTGTGAAAAAGTAGCAATCCTGCTCTCAGATCTTCTGCTCTTGCGTCATCAAAGAAGTTACGCAAGAATTTTTAATGTCATTCCAGGATGTTAGGGATCCTGGTGGTAACTGGTTAAGCCAATATGAAGCTTCTCCAACAAGTGAGTACTTGAAGAGCTTACAAAAGAGATAGTCCTCGGCGACTCCATTGGCTTTGATAGCAGTTACTAGGTCTCAAATCACTCCAGATGATCCATAGGGTGCTCATGTCGTAACCCATGGTAAGGTGTTTGTACTACAAGTTTGAAGAAGGCGGGCTTGATTTCAAAATCATTCCTCTAAAAAGCTGGAGGGCGAATGGCGGATCTGTTGGCGTAGAACTAATCTGGACGGTTGTAGACAGCCAGTATTCTCTGAGCAGCTTGGGCATTAGCTTCAGGTTGAGCTGCTGCAGCGTCTACTTCTGCTTCTGTATCAGGGATAAAAGCCCCATGATCGTCGATCTTTTGACCTACTGCATTACGCAGATGACCGTCTTGGTCATGCAGGTTCTCATTCTCATCCCGAGTCAGTATAATAGTCGCAACCATCTGAACTCGTCTGCTTCTGTCGATCGATGTCGGTACTATGTTGTTGATCGTTTCTATGTGATCAGTGTCGGTCGATGCTCGATTTCTGATGTCGGTCGATGCTGTCCGTAAAGAAGTGCCGGTCGATGCAGTATTGGTGATGTCGATCGATGCTTGTCGTCTTTCTTTATGGATCATACGTTTGAGTTTATCAGGGTCGGAGAATAGTAGTTTTTGTCCTTTATTGTTCCTTGTGTGTCTTTGCATGCACTTGAAAAACAAAGGAAAAGAAAAAATTTAGTAACTTGAAAGTAGTAACAAACCTAGACTAAATCCTAGAAATTAAATCTAATGGCGATCAATGCTCCCCGGCATCGGCGCCAAATTTGACATGCGTGTTTTTATTGTTCTAGAAGGATATAAATATCCTAAACAGTTATCTATCAAATTACCCTAGTCTTATCACACAAATAGTATTCTTGCCAAAAGAGACCAGGTGTAGTACTTAAGGATCGAATCCACAAAGAGCAATGACACACAATAGATTTCTTATTTCTAAAGATTAAGCTAGGTGAATATATATATTGGTGGCAAACAATCGGTTAAGGAAATATTCCTTATCAAGAAGTAGAGATGCAATATGGAAATATGCTAATAATGTGAATATGGAAATATGCAAACATGGAAATATTCTAATAAACTAACTTGATGCAAATGTAACTATGCTAGATCTAGGGTTTCAAGCCTAATAGATTATAGTGGATAGGAAGCACAGATATGTAAATATACTAGGACTCAAATATTAATTATTCTAACCCTTTTAACTCCAACTCTCATATGCGAGCAAAAGGAAAGACCATTGATCGACAGCTAAGGTCTGATGTCGATCGACGGTGAAATCAGAAGGAAGTGTGAACGAGATTTGATAAGTCCACCAGACATATTAGACCAGCTCTCGCATGCGCCTAACACCATAGTTCAATGGAGCCTATTCTGGCATAACCTACTCTCGTAGTCCTCCATGTCCTACTTTCGGGATCCTAGTTAGCTACTCTAGAATATAAGCATTAAGCAACTCAATTGATGGATATTAACTTAACTAGCAATCCTAATTTTGTGCTAATTCATGATTGCTATCATTCAACCCTAAATCTAGTTGATGACTACTCAGACATAATCAAAGAAAGAACGATAGTCTGAATATAATGCATAGATAAAATATTGGGGGTTCCAATACAAATCTCCCTAAGGAGTTATGAATCTTCTCCCCAAAAAAACTAAAACTATAAAGCTTTGTAAGTTGTGTAAAGCCTTGCATGCACTTGCACACATTTTTTTCTCTCAATACATAAGCATAAATATAAAAACCCTAAACAAAACTCATTTGGGGCATTCTTGTCATTTGTCTTCTAAACTTGGGCTTTCAATCGGCTGTCTGCGAGTTGGATGTCGATCGATGGCAAGTGTGCAGCATCGATCGAACTTGGTCTTTCATCATCGGTCGACTCCAAGGTTGTGTCGTCGATCGATGACAGTCTTGTACTTCGACTCCTCAAATAGTCAGCTACGGATTCTTCTCCTTTAAATGCTCCAAAAGCTCTAAGTATCTCCATATATCTCCAAAACGTTCATGGACCTGTAAATACTCTAAAACATATCCTAGACACACATAATAGACCCTAAATAGAGCCTATAACATGGCCTAAAATTGGTAATCAATAGGTTATATCTATTCGTTCCAACCAATCTCAAAAGCAGTCCAGACATCTTCTTCAATTCCCTTAAGTCGTTGCCTCATACGCACTTTCCAATGACCAAAGTTGTTTTCATCAAGCATAAGTGTCTTTTGAATCGCTAGAAGCTCTTTTGATCTAATCCATATTGATCTCAGGATCTCAACATGTGTATAGAATTTAATCTAGAAGGTGGCCTTGCTCTGATTTAAAACCAATATCCAATGAATTGAATAAAGAACTTGATTCAAAACCAAAGCAAAAGTGTCTTATTAGAAATATTTTAAACACAAACAACTTGTTTCTGTTTAATCAGAATTATGAAACTTCACACACACACACACACACACACACATGAATTGCAACTGGTCAATCTCTAATCTTCTTAACACTCAACCTAAGAAACCACATGTTCTTTTTTCAATCTCTCAAACTTTGCAGAAGCATTTGTTACTTCTCAAGAAAGCGTAACCTAACAACCTATGCTTAGAAGTTCTTTTATACCCCAAGAAGTTCCTAACCCTCGTTGTTATTTGATAAGCTCAAATCCAAGATTCACTTTTATCTTTAAGACTTTCACGTCAACTTTCTTATCTGATTGTTGTCTTCAGCTCACACCAATTAAGACTTGACACATCATCTCGAAAAACTCCCACAAACTCTTTGAATCCCAACGTCTGAGTATTTTATGTTCAGCCTCAAAAATCCTGCTTTAACAAGCTTCACTGAAGCTAGAGAATTCATAAAGAAGAAAAAACATACTTAAAAGTTAAAACACTGAGGAAAACAACTTAAGTGATACTTATTCGGTTTATGAAATATTAAAAAAGTTGTTAAGAAAGCAGTTGTGAGATTGAGTGACCTTGAATTGGACTCCAATAATCGGAAGATTAACCATGTTGTGGCTTCTTTGCAGAGTGTACACCCTCTGCCTCAGGAGACTCTGCAGAAGACATGTCAGATGAAACAGGGATGCCGTTTGGTTCAGTAACACCTCATGGGAGGCTTTCCACCATCACATGGTTACTGGGTCTGTTGCTATTGTCATGAATACCTCTTTCAACACTTTGAGAAGGGTCTGTTGTTACAGCTCCAGCTCCTGGCATATCATGTCTGGGGTTGTCATCACTTTCCTGTGGAGGAGTCAAGAAAATGATTGCAGTGATGTTAAGCAAAAGTTTTCATAAATAGTTTAACAACATGAAGGGAATAGTTTTGTATGACCTCTGAATGCAGAGGTTGGCCATAATCCGCTGAGTCTTTTGTGTTTCTTCATTGAAAGTGGAAGTAAAACAATAATTTACCAAAATATCTGGAATAGAACATATGCAATTATGGGTGTGTATGAAATGATTCTCAAAGATTAAGAAGATGGATTTGGAACGTGGTGAACTAAACAAACCAGGCAACTCAGAGTTGGTATTAGCTACGTACAAAACTCCTCGTAACCTTGAAACCTGAACAGCTCCTTGGGGATGAAGTTTCTGCTCTCAGGGATCTCTTCGAATAAGAGCAAAATAGGAGGTCCGCAAATCTGAAGCTTTGCTTGCTCCTAGTACCATCAAGAATCGTTTTTTCTACATGTGTCAAATTAATAATCAAAATAGACTTTAAGAATAGTTACCTTCCATGCTCAATGAAAGGTAGTTACTTTACATCACACGTGAATTGTCAAAATCAAGAAACAGACCATACATGCTCAATGAAAATTCTTACTGAACGGTCACCGGAAAATCAACATCACTATTATCAGAAATTCAAAAACGTACTCACTTCTGAATCAAGCAAGAGCATATAGACATACATGAGTTCATCACTGCCTAATATTCCTCGCCTCCCAGAAAGTAGCGACCTAACCTCAATTGTGGAAGAACATCTACCAGACTTCAAACCGGAAAGAAAAACTGAGAGCTAGCTATTTCTGAGTAAATAAGTGGATTTCGTTGTTTCAATAGATTGATAGGATTATTTAGAGAGTAGGGATGCTAACCTTTTTATACTCGAAGTTCCACCGCCTTCGAAGATCAAAGCTTGCATTGAAGGTAGACTGTGGATGATGATTTAAGACGGACTTTAATATGATGAATTTGTAACTGGTGGATTTCTGGATCGTTAGGAAGAAGATGAAACAACTCGATTGAAACCCTAGAGTGTGGTACGATATCGAAATGGCGGAGAAGGAAACAAGATCAAACCATAGAATAAAAAACGACGCATTTCGAGCATATGACTTACTCTTTATAGATGGTCTTTTTAAAGCAAAACAATGACAACGAATATAAACAAAATCCCAGAAGGAATACAAACATAAATAAATGAAATGCAGAGTTTTGTTTAAGTGGACAGGTGTCGCACTATGGGCATCTGAATTGATGACGTGACTCTCTAGGAAGAGAGATAAAGTCTTATTTATAATAATAGATAGATAGATAGATGTATTAGGAAAGAGGAAGTACCAAATATCCAATATTAGGTAATGTCTTTCAGTGTGAATACACACCTTTTCACATTTTGTTATCACTACTTATAATAAATTAACGGTAGTTATAGAAATTAAGAAGATGGAAAAACACATCTATTTAATTTTTAAGAGAAGACACACCTTTTCAGTCTTTTGGTTACTTTTAATATTATATATATATATATATATATATTCATATTATTAATTAAAATGTTTTTGTTAATACATTTTAGAAATTTTAATTCAAAATAAGAAGACATAGTATTAAAATAATTGATATTAATTGAATAACAAACTAATCATCCTTTTCAATTTTTATTGTTTTAACACTTAAAATGCGTTTTACAAAATTTACCAAGGAAAGTAGAACAAAATAGTAACCTTTAACTAATTCATTTAAAATTTTAAATAAAAAGATTAATGTTGACCTGAAATAACAGGAATAAAATATGATGTGTATTCTAATTACAATATACATTTTCACCTCAGTTTTTTTAAAAAGAGGGTTGACAGATTAAATACTGATGACTTGTTCTTAAAGAAATTTAATACTCTCTCTGTTTTAATATAGTCCATGTTTATAAAAAAACTTTTTGTTTCTAAAAGGTACATATTTCACATTTTCAATGCATATAATAATGGTAAAATGTAAATTTTCAAGACATTAATTGTGTTTATTGAATTTTGATTGGCTAAAAATTATGGGAAATAGCTAATCGCAAAAAATAATATATTTATTAACATATTTTCTTAATATGTGTGAAAACTCTAAAACATACTTTATTTTGTAACGGATCGAGGATGTTACAATTTGTTAGGGTTTTCAACCATTAAAAAGCATTGTTATATTGTTACAAAAAAGCATTCTTATAATTATGAAAAAAAAAATTTCAAACAAATAGGAAAAATGTATTCCTCTCTCTTCCGATCTTTATGTCTCTATTTTAATTGGCGATTCTTCTTCTCCTTCTTTTTTCTCTTCAATTCTTCTACAGAGATCTTGTCCAATGGTTAAATATTTTTATCAAAAATATAATCATCTCTGGTTGGGTAGTTAAACGGGTTTGGGTAGTAACAAAATTTACCTGATCAAAAACTTCTATGGTCTCCTCTTATAAATACCTTAATTCTCTCAGTCTTTTTCATTTTTCAATCACTCTGTTTCTAAAATTGAGTGACATTCGAAGACGACGTAAGTAAGGTATTGACTGATTCTAAGGGATATGATGTCCGATAGACTGATTCTAAGGGATATGATGTCCGATAGACTGATTCTAAGGGATATGATGTCCGATAGACTGATTCTAAGGGATATGATGTCCGATAGACTGATTCTATGTGTATATGGTTCATAGGTTGAAGGGGCACATGTGTTGTCTAATTTTGGAAGTGTCATTAACCGTTTTTTAAAAAATTTATCACATGCCTTAAGTTTTGCTATTCCATGTTTCCGTTCCACTAACATCAGAATTTCGAAACACTCCTTTTCGTTTTAAAATTATTTGAAGAAAATGCCTTTTCAAAAAACTAAGTTAACATACCTTAAGGGAGTCTAAAAAGTTAGAAAATGAGATGGATGAAAGGTATAAATGCAGATCAGGGAAAACAATAGTATGAGAAGCGAAAAAAGAAACAAGATATCTTTCTTTTTTCAAAAAAACAAATTTTGCTTTTAAATGTTCAATATATAAGGTACTGAAAAGGTACATCATTTGTTATACTTGAAGCTATGTGGTGTTTGAGAAGGAGACTCTTTATAGAGGAGTGCGAGAAGACATAAGAAATTAAAATAAAATTTTAAAACCCTTAGTTTATAAAACATACAATTATGACAGTTGGATTCACTTTTTTATAAACTATATAAAATTTATGAAAGGTGTGTTCTTTGAGAAGGAAACTCGTCATAGAGGAGTGCGAGAAGACATAAGAAAATATAACTAAGAAAATTTTAAAACCTCTAGATTTTAAAACAAACAATTATGACCGTCGAATTATAACTCTTCATTTTTTTGTAAATTGTATAAAATTATGAAAGATTACATTTGTTACCCTAATTGGGATGTGTTGTTTCAAAAAGAAACTATTAAGGGAAGAGTTGTCAAACTATATTCTTGATGACATAAACATTTATAGCAAGAGTATCTTATATCCCTTAGATCATAGAGAAAGGAAATTCTAACCACTGGACTAAAACTTTTTTTCCTATAAAAAATGATGTTAGCGAGTACATAATTTATGTTTGCTATCATATATAAAATCTTGATGATATATTCATAGCACGAGTACCTCATATCTTTCAGATCATAGAGAAAGGAAAATCTAACCGATGGATTGGTTTTTTTTCATATAAAACATGATGCCAGCGAGTATAGAATTTAGGTTTGATATTATATATAGATGTATAAAAAATTAATGAAAACTTTTTTTCAAAAAACAAAAGAAAAAAGAATAAACATTTACCTTTCTTCTTCCAAAACGAACAACTTCCAGGTTTTATAAACTTACATTATTAAAAGTTGAATATCCTCAACATTTAAGATGTCCAAGTCAAATTAAATAATCCACCAATCAACATACCACATCATTTCTGAATTACCATATTAATTTTATATCAATACTAATTAAGACATTTGCGCTTCTCTAGAAACAATTAATGAATAGACCTTTGTCTTTCTTCTTCCAAAACGAACAATTTCTAGGCTTTATAAATCTTATTTTTCTTTGTCACTTTCCAGACTTTTTCTTTTTGTCTTCCCTCGCCATAATTTTGTTTCAGATTTCTAATTATACAATTGATTCGCATCGAATGACCTTGAAATCATCGCCTTCGGTCAAAAAAGAAAGAATCAGTGATGATGAGTCTCACAGAGTAATCATTGCTTTATGTTTCTCCTTGTGTAATTCATATCCTCATAATCAGCTTTGCATCAAGAAGATGTTGAAGTAAGCTTGAAGAAATCTTGAATGGCAAGCAATCCTATCGTAATATGTTTGTGATCTTTTAGAGATAATGATCAAAGCGTATTTAGGAGATATCTAAATATAAGTGTTTACAATTAGGATTAGGAAATATGTGGTCTTATATATATAGATTTCGAGTCAATGACATTGATAGAGTCTTTTGAGTGAGATCAAGAGAACTAAAGTTTTGAGTGAGTTTCTTAAGATATAAGAGAGTGATTCTTATTAAAACTTTTAATCTTTTACAATCATTAAAACAATATTTTGGTATCATAACTAAGGTTACTACAATATGAGCGAGCTAGCGGTAACATCTTGACGGTGAAGGAAGGAGAATCTTCCTCGATCAAGTGTCCTATACTAAACTCAAAAAATTACACCGTGTGAGCTATGAGAATTAGGATTTTACTTAGGGTACACAAGGTATGGGAGATTATAGAGACTGAAGAAGAGAACGATGACAAAAACTATATGTCATTGGCTTTATTGTTTTAGTCAATACCAGAGACGCTCATCCTTCAGGTTGGAGAGCTAGACACGGCGAAGAAAGTATGGGATGAGATCAAACCAAGGTACGTAGGAGCGGAGAGAGTAAAAGAAGCTCGACTACAGATAATGGAAGATTTTGATCGTCTTAAGATGAAAGAAAGCGAGACTATAGATGAGTTTTCTGGAAATTTATCCAAGATCTCATCAAAATCTACAGCCTTAAGAGAGGACATGGGAGAATCTAAATTGGTAAAGAAGTTTCTTAAGTGTCTTCCCTGGAAGAAGTATATCCATATTGTGGCTGCATTAGAGCAAGTGTTGGAACTCAAGACAACTAGTTTAGAGGATATCGTTGGGCATTTAAAGGCATATGAAGAAAGTGTTGAAGAGGACGAAGAGGTTCAAGAAGATCAGGGCAAATTGATGTATGCAAACAGTGAATCACAACTAAATCGAGGTTTCAATTCTGACAATAGAAACAGAGGCCTTGGAGGAAGATTCTATAACAGGGGACGAGGTCAAGGAAGATAATAACCCACGTGATACATCAAGAATCACCTGTTATCGGTGCGATAAACTGGGTCATTATGCAACTGACTGCCACGACCGATTAATGAAGCTTCAAGAAACACAAGAAAACGAGAATAATGATACTCAAGTAGCAGATGAACTTATGCTACATGAAATTGTATACCTATATGAAGAAAAGGTGGTCCCAAGAAAATATGAGGAAACACTTGAGAGGATAATTTTTGGTACCTTGGTAACAGTGCTAGTAATCATATGAGTGGAGGCGAGATATTTTTCAGTCATCGATGAGTCCATTACTGGAAAAGTCTGATTTCAAGAATAGATATCAAAGAGAAATGATTCATTGAGTTTGTGGATGAACCAAGAAGGATTACAGATGTATACTTTATAACAGATCTAAAGAGTAACATTATCTCTTTGGGACAAGCTATAGAGTCTGGATATGATATAAGGATGAAAGATGAATATCTCATTATGCATGATCGAGATGGAAAATTGATTGCTAAAGCTGATAGATTGAAGAATAGGTTATACAAGGTTCCAATGAGAATAAAAGGATACAATGAGCTTACTCACGACCGTAACAAGTGAATCAAGCAGATGACACACAAGGTTATGGCATATCAATCTTGAAACTATGAGATCAATGGTAGAACGAGAGCTTGTTGCAGGGATTCCACCCATTAGCCTCGAGCAGAACATATGTGGCTCTTGCTTTCTTAGCAAGCAAGCAAGACAATCATTTCCGCAAGCAACAACCTATCGAGAATCAAACGCACTTTTGCGCATTCATGGTGAGTTGTGTGGCCTTATAACACCTAGTACGAGTGCAGAAAACAAGTATAACTTTTTTTAAATTGATGATCATTCAAGATATATGTGGACAGCGTTGTGAAAAGAGAAGAGAAGCACTTAATAAGTTCAAAGTTTTCAAGAATTTGGTAGAGCAAGGCTTGAAGACAAGTATACAAACTTTCAGGATAGATAGAGGAGGAGAATTTGTGTCAATAGAGTTCAACACATATTGTGAAAAAAATTGGCATTAGAAGACATCTTACAGCTCCTTATAATCCTCAACAAAATGGTGTTGTTGAAAGGCGTAACAGGACTCTACTGGAGATGAAAATAAGTTGTTTGAATCACATGTGTGTTCCTAACTATCTGTGGGGATATGGAATAAACCACTCTACATATCTCTTGAATAGAATAGCCACAAGAGCACTCAAAGATCGTACACCATATGAGGTTCTTCGAGGGAGAAAGCCTAATGTTGCTCATATTCATACATTTGGATGCATTGGGTATGCAAAGATAGGAGCAAAATTCTGAAGAAACTCGATGACAGATCACGCATGATAGTTCATCTCAGGAAAGAACCCGGGTCTAAAGCATATCGTATGTTCGATCCGCAAACTCAGAAGATAGTTGTCAGTCGAGATGTAGTTTTCGATGAGACAAAGGGATGGAATTGGAAACAAGATGCCTCAGAGAATAATCAACTTGGAAATTTCAAAGTCACGCTTGGGACTTTTGGGAATCATGGTATACAAGAGGCAGAGTATAACGAAACAGAGCAAGGCGAGATCAGTGTAGACTCTGTCAAACATGAGAATGATATCACAGCAACAGAAGAGAATAATACGACTAGTGAAGATGTTCAAGCGTCGACAGAAACTCAAGAGATGGGGCAGCTGATGTTGAGACGATCAGATAACAGGTTTCGAAGCCGAAATATCTTGATGACTATGTGTTGATAGCCGAATATGAAGGTGAGAAATTGTTGCTGTGCTTAAACAATGAACCAAGAAACTTCGAAGAAGCAAAATAAGTTAAAGAATGGATACTTGCGCTTGAAGATGAAATACACTCTATCACGAAACTTGATTGTTGGAGTCTTGTTGACCTGCCTCAAGGAGTGAGAGGTTTAAAATGGGTATTCAATATTAAACGTAACGTGGATGGAAGCATCAACAAATACAAAGCTCGTTTGCTAAAGGATATGTGCAACAGTATGGAGTTGATTTCGAGGAGGTCTTTGTGCCAGTTGCACGAATTGAAACCATTCGTCTATTGATTAGTCTTGCAGCGTCAAATGGTTGGGAGATTCATCATCTTGATGTCAAGACCACATTCCTCCATGGAGAGCTAAAAGAAACAGTTTATGTTACTTAGAAAGGCTTCGTGACAAACGGAAGTGAGAGAAAATTTTATAATTTGAATAAAGCCTTATATGGTCTCAAACAGGCACTGGGAGCATGGAACCATAAACTGAAAGATCTTGCTTGAGCTACAGTTTGAAAAAATTTGTGAAAGAACTTCCGGTGTATCGAAAAATAGTAAGTGTGAATCTCCTTGTCATTGCAGTATATGTGGATGATTTGTTCGTGACAGGAACAAGATTGGCAATAATCAAAGATTTCAAGAAAGAGACGTCCACAAAATTTGATATGAGTGACTTAGGGAGACTCACTTATTATCTTGGCATTGATGTTATCAACACCCAGAAGGTATACGTTGAGTCAAAACTCATATTCTCTAAAGATACTAGAAAAGGCTGGAATGAGGATTGCAACTCATTTCATACGCCGATGGAGACTGGTCTCAAGTCAGCTAAGTTCAAGAAAGAGAGAGACATAGATGCAACGAACTATAGAAAGGTGATAAGATGTTTTTGTTATCTGTTGCACACTCGGCAAGACTTATCATATTGTGTTGGATTACTTAGCAGGTACATCCAAAGTCCTAAAGAATCTCATGGAGTGGCGATTAAACAATGCCTCCGATATCTACAAGGTGCCACTTTATTTGGTCTAGCGTTTGGCCGATCAAACTCGAAGACAACAAGACTAGTTTCTTGCAGTGATAGTAGTTATAATGTTGATCCGAATGATGGGAGAAGTACACAAGACACTTATTTTATCTTGGCCAAAGTCCAATTACCTGGTGCTCTCAAAAACAAGATATTGTGGCACTATCTTCTTGTGAGGCTGAGTTCATGGCATGGAATGAAGCGGCAAGACAAACTATATGGCTCAAGGATTTGCTTAGCGAGATTTTTGAAGTATCATATGGAAGAGCTATTGTACGAATAGATAATCAGTCGGCGATTGCACTCTCCAGGAACCTTTTTTTATGGACGAAGCAAACACATACATTCAAGGTATCACTTCATTAGAAAGTTTGTTGAAAAGGAGTTGATAGAGGTCGAACATTTACCTGGAAATGAGTAGAATGCAGATATTTTAACTAAGGCACTTGGGAGAATCAAGTACAAAGAGATGAGAAATTTGATCGGTGTTCAAGACTTGAAAGAAATGGAGTTCAAGTTTAAAAGGGAAAATGTTGAAGTAAGCTTGAGTGGCCAGCATTCCTATTCCTAATATGTTTGTGATCTTTTAGATATAAGGATCAAAGTGTATTTAGGAGATATCTAAATATAAGTGTTTACAATTAGGATTAGGAAATATGTGGTCTTATATATATTTCTATGTCGAGTCAATGACATTGATAGAGTCTTGTGTGTGAGATTGAGGGAGCTTAAGTTTTGAGTGAGTTTATTAAGCAATAAGAGAGTAATCTATATTATTAAAACTGAAGTACCTTTTGGTACTGTTTGGAAACATGGATAACAATATAAATGAGAGTTGTTTGGAAACATGGATAGTAGTATAAAAATACTTTATGTTATTTACAATTTAGCCTTTGCATTTACAATAAATTAAATACTTCCTTTTGTATTTCTTTTTATTTATAGATTCTCTCACTGCATTTAAAATAAATTTAAATTAAATAATTACAATTTCAAAGCTTATCTAACCAAATCGATATTCATATATTGATCTTTAATTTTTTTTAGTATGTTGTTTCTTTTTAAAATAAATTAACAAAAAAAACAACAACAAATTAATATATGAATAGTACAATTACATCAAATTGCATCAAATTATAAAATTTTAATATAATATTATGTAGAAAAAAAATTATTATCAAACATTTATATTATAATATAATATATTCTACTCTATATGTAAATGACAAAACATAAAAATATACATGTAATGTTTTTTATAAAACTAGCGGTTTATGAGTTTACGTTGAACACAAGTTAAATCAAACACCCGCGCGGGGGCGCGAGTCAAGATCTAGTTCTTATTAAAAATTTCAATCTTTTACAATCATTAGAACAATAGAAGAAGCTCTTCCTTCGAACCGATACATATATTTTGAGGATTTCCCCAAATCTTATTTATTTTCTACTTTAAACAATGGTATATGATTATTGTCAGATTTTGAATTGTTGCGCTGTTGGTAAAGTAGGAGAATCTCACGTTTATTCTCTAAAATAGGAGACCAAAGCAGAGAAGAAGATCCTCACATAGGAAGAACTTGAGCGAACAAAAGAAGGATGCCAAAGTTTGGCTTTTGATTTCTTTTTTTTTGGTTAGAATCAACATAGTTAGGCTGTGCTCAAAGTTGTTTTGATCCAAGTTTTTGTGAGGTTTTTCAGGAGGTTAAAGAGGAAGATCTTGAGGATGTTTATCAGACATGCGTATTTGGATTCATTGAAAAGCAGCGTGCAGGTGGAACTGCTTCTTCCCCTTTCACTTGCCATGAAAGATGCTGACCCTAAAGAATAGGAAGATAATGTTTCTTATTGCTCACTTGTGATTTATTGGTTTGCCTCTTTTCAGAGCACTTTCGTTACAGAAGTTATAATTTCTTTAGGAGGTTTCTTTGTGTTTTCATTTAGGTTAATTGCACTAGTAAGCATTGCAGGACATGTAACTGGTGTGTGGAAGGATTTGATCACCATTGCAGAGTAACCTTTGGTGGTTTAAACATAAGTTTTTTCTTTGGATGTTTGGTGCAATCAGTGGCTCAATAACTACGTCGGGAAAATGAACTATACCACTTTCATACTTCTAATGGTTTTCGTCTTCTTCATCATGGTGTGTATTGTCTCTCTCAAATACTTAAAACAGAAATCTATAGCTAATTCAAGTCACAACGTCGACCAGCTTTTGTTTCAACAGCTAATGATAGAACGTAGAAAAGCCATTGACATATTTGTCAGATGTTTTTGTGGACGAAAAATGGATGGAAACCGAACTGAAGAGAAGGCTTCATGTAGACTTACCTAGATGGGCTCTTGCCGCAATATATGTATGCTCTTCACTCTTGCTTATTTATAATATCTAATGCAATTTCTCTTTGCTTATGAAGTTTGTAATGTTTTGTTTTTGTACGGTTATGTTGGTTTTATTAACAGCCTATGTTAGCAGCCATAGGGTAGCTTTTTCTCTTCCATTTGGTTCTCATCAAAAAGGTAACTCTTACAGTCTCCTAGGCTTAATCTCTCCTATGTCCTTTTTGTTTTGACAGTTCTTGTGAGGGATTTAGATCATTGAAGAGGAAAATCAATATTTTTGAAGAGAATTTTTATAATCTCATGCTTACTTTGATAGAGACTCCTTTGATCAAACTGATTATGAAGCTCGATAACAATATCTATGAGTTTGGAGATTCAAACTCTTACATACAGTTACACTAATATGATGTCAACTTTCATTTCCCAGTTCTGATACTTTGTTTCTGATTTATATATTCCTTGGAAAGTCTATGAGAACATTGAGAAGTAAGCAGAAGCACTGATTTCTGGATTCGTGACAAAAAGGTAAGATAGAGAACTAAATTTTGATAGCTCTAAAATTAAGCAACCAAAATATTTTCAAGTATGTGTGTTAGTTTTTTTTGTCAACAGGTACATGTGTTAGTTAGTAACAGTAATTTTAATATATTATTTCAATTCTTGTTTAATAATTAAAAATATAGTTCTCAAAAGTTTTAATTAAAAAAAATTATTTAAATCTGCAATTATTTAAATAATTTAAAATATCAATTCAAGAAATTTTGCAGTGTAGACAAAACAATAACACAACAAATTTTGAAACATGTTGTGAGCCGAACAATTTCTTTTCATGAGAATTCAACTAAACAAGATAAAAAGATAATTACATAATTACAAAAATTAGTTAGCTTTTTTAATATTTTTTGCGGACTATTTCATATATATTTGGATATTAATAAACATCAATTTTTTAATTTGTAAATTATTTATGGTCTTGTATTATAGTATATCAGTATATACATATATAATATATACAAAAATAAGGATAACTAGGTGATTATCCGCGCGCATACGCGGTGTGAAACTTACATATCATAAGTCTCCAAACGTATAGTCATTGACCATTAATATAAGGTTAATGAGTACGGTCATGTTTGTTGATATTTTCTTAATCTATTTAATTTATATGAGCTTCGATGATATCATCCAGATATTATAATTCACCATCTCACTTTGATATGAAGAATTGTATTTTTGAAATGATTTGATCAAATAACATTTGAGAACCGCGCTTGTGCAAAATGAACATTAATTATGTAATATTAATTATATATACAAATTATTTACACATATTATTATTTATTTTGTGTTCATTTATGTATTATGCAATAATAAACATTTTGAATAAATGAGAAGCTAGTAACTATTACGTATATAATTAGATTAGAGTATCACATAAACAAAAAAGTCTCTCTTTTTATTTACAATAAATTTTGTTGGTAAAAAATAAAAATAATCGTTTATTTATATGGTATATAATTAAAATTAAATGTTATTGACATAGATATCTAGTATATTTAATATGAATAATTATTAATTGAGGCTTCGTAGTCATATGATTTTATTAATATTTTATATTTTCTGTAACAAAGTATTATTTTTATTAATATAAATATTTGTTAATTGAGGCTTCATATTTAATGAAATTTTGAAATTAACATGTTTATGTATTTTATATAGAATATATATTATTTAAATAATATTGAAATATATACATATATAAATTTAATCTGAATAATTATTAAATGAGACTTCATATTTATATGATGTTATGATTATTTGTATTTTGTTATAGTAAAAAAGTATTGAGCAAATATCCCAATGTGAACTTTTAACAGTCTTATTAATTAATAATTGTTTTAAAAAATAAAATTATAGCATATAAGAAAAAATTTAGATTTTTAATTATATGTTTAATGTGATTGTTTAATTTCTTTTAAAATATAAAATTTAAAAAAAAATGATGGAGGATACAAAAATGGTTATCAAATCTTTATTATTCAAATCATTAATTGTCATATATTTTTTAACCATATTAGATAATTCTGTAGTTTTTTCTAAGGAAAGAGTGGAGAATATTTTTTATACACTAATACTTAATTTGATAGTTAGTTTAATAAAAAGTATAATATATGTTTAGATGTAGCAACTTATTTTTCTAAGAATTCTACGAATCATCATAGTGATGACACGTGGCTACCAAAACATGTTGTAATGTTTCAAGATTAATATATAAGGGATAATAGCTGTTCTCGGATATTTCACTCTGAAAACTCACAGACTATGAGTAACAAAACTAGATGCTAAAACATTGATTTACAAACGTGATAATTAATACATGTTCAATCAGCGAAAATATTTAATTACTTAAGCTATATAAAAGTTGTAGGAATTAAATTATATTATATGTAATTGTTGGTTAATATAAGAGATTTTAAATTAATGCGGTCCAATGTCTAGTAAGAAAGATTATTTAAATAGAAAGTGTGAGAAGCTCTCTCGTGTTGACACATCAGAATAGTGATAATTCTGTGAATATATTACACTTTAAAGGTTATTTATTAAAAATGATCTCTTTTTAATATATAGAGGATATAAAAACAAAAGTTTGTTTTCAAACCAAGATTCATTTGAAAGCTTTTAAGTCTATCCACTTAAACAAATTAATTCAACCAATAAAATTGTTAAAATAACATGTCATTTATATTAATAAAAATTATAAAAACCCCAATAAATATGAAAATAATATTTTTTAAAAAATTTCATTATTTTAAATAACCTTTTTTCAAAAAAAAAAACAAAACTAATACAAAAAAATCAATTAATAGAACTTCACCTGATTAATAGATTAAATCTTTAAAAAAATAGAAAGTTCGAGAAACCAAACAAAAATCTTAAAAAACTAAAAACACTAAAAATTATATATGTAAAAATGAAACTATTATATATATAACTAACTATAATCATAAAAATTATAATTATACATCTGTTTGTTTGTTGAGCTTTCTAAATCCATGCAAATATGGCTTCAAATTGTGAGACCGATAAAAAATGCAGATGAAAAAATATTGCATATCAAACATATCATATACAGTGGTTATACATATTTATTTTATTAAACATATTTACTGTATTATCATATTTTATTTAAAAAAATGCTGATAAAGTTAAAATGATGTAACTTAAGTATATAAAAATACAAGTACACATGTATATAAGTAATAAAATATGAATTACAACATGTAGAAAGTAATTTTTATAGAAAAATATTAATTATTTTATCTGCATTACTTATTATCAACAATAAAAATAAACAAAATATATTTTCTATTAATATAAACATTATATATAATTCTTCAGTGAAGCAGCAAAAAAATAGATTATATAAAAAATAACATGCAAGACTATTATTACAAGGAAATTATATATAAGTTATGAATATGTAAACTAAAGAAATATATATATATATATATATATATAAGATAATAAGTAAAATATATGTATTTTATTTGTAATCTCTTAAAAATAATTTTGCCTTGCACAAATTATTACACAAACTTAAAAAAAAATATTAAAATTTATTTTAAGAGAAACTATGTTTAGTTTGAAAATGAATGAAACAAATTAATAGGGTTAGAGTACTTATAAGAAATTAATAGAAAAAAATAATTTACATGAATCGGCCATCTTCAAATGTCCAAACCCTTTTTCTTCTTTTATATGCTTATAAAAAATTTAACACTAGCATTATTCTTCAAAAATATTATTTGATAATCTTTTTGTTTGCAATTAAAATTTTGAATATCTTATTAATGTAATCTTACTGTCATTAAAAATGAACTGCGTTTATTATGTATTTGGATTGTACATCCATTCAAATTCTTACATAATGTTGACCAATAGACCACAAAGAAAAAACTCAAACTATTGTCTATCTCTTTATTGTCTTATTTTAAACAAATTGAGTATTAAAAATTTTGGAAATGAAAAAGATTATAGTATATAACCCATAAAATCTCTAGTGTATAATAAAAAGAGAATATAGCAAGAAAATTTGTCAAAAAAAACTTATGATACATCATAATCTTAATTATTAATGAAAAACAAAAAAAAACAGTGATAAGACATTGTAAATAAACTGAAAAGCAAGGGCAAAGTTATTATTTACATTGGTTAATTATGTATTATAACATATGAAAAACATTATATAGACGATATTACAATTGACAATTCTACATGTCTTATGAAGATTCACGTCTAACTGCATCACTCTGAGCCGCCCCATGAAATTCATTCCTCACAATATTCCTTGTGTCACACTGAATATGCCTTGTAAGTCTTTTTTCTAATATTATGCATAATTTGTCTTTTCCAGAAACTGAAATTCAAACCTCTTGATATATAAGCATTAATAAATGATTGGTCAGACTACTAGACCAATGGAGATTTCGCAAACAAAGTTCTTTTTAGAATCATGCTTTAATAGTATAATATAGATATCTTTATTTATAATAAAAAATTCAATATCAGTTTTTTCATTTTAAACATTTTCAGATTTTTAGTTTAATAGTTAGGTATTACGGTTTAATACCTAACCCGGCCGAATCATCCAGACCGAACAAATAGCGTCTTGTTTGAAGCCATTATATTTATGAAACTACAAGAAAATATTATTATGAAAGAAATTAAAATTTGAAGACCATTACTAGAAAATTTCTGATAGAAGAAAGTGGAATTATTAGATGTTTCGGTTTATGTGTTTTGAGATTTAAAAATATAAGTTTGTGTGGGTTTAAGCTTAGATGTTTCGGTTCGGGGAGATATAGATTTCAAATTTTATTTCCAAGGAAATTTAACACGAGACATTACTTTGGTGTGGATCTGATGTTATACGATACTTTTCGTGGGAAAATAGATCTTTTTTTTTTTGAAACACTAGAGAATAGGTCTTTAATCCATTAAATAAAACAAACTTCAAAGGAAAGTAAAACTGAATCATATAGCTGAGTAGCTATAGTTATCTTCTTCAACCGGAGGAGACTTGGAGTTGGAGTAAACAAGGAGTAGCACAAAAGTACCAAACAGAATAGTGATAATAGCCATGAAGTTGACAAGGAACGCTTCTGATCCAAACTTGTCAAGGCCTGACTTTTCCAAGAAAGTAAGCTTTTCAAGAAACCCTAAAACCGAGTTTCCAACTGCAAGAACATAGACAAAGACACCGAGGAAAACGTGCCACGGAAGTAAATCTCTTCTGAGAGTTGATGATCTCTTCTGAGAGTTGATGATCCACTGCAAAAAAAAAAAAATTAAGAACTTCATTTACTTGGATTCAAAAAATTGTTCTTTTTAAAAAAAAAGACTCTTACATTATTTTACCTGGAGAACGTAAAGGACAATGACACCAATACCAACCCAAGAATGGATGGTATAGAGATTTGGGATGTGTTTCTCGTTATGGTGCTTGAAAGCAGCATAGATTCCCAAGATTCCAAGAATAATGGCAGTTGCGTGGAGAACAAGGTGGATCAATTTGTTGACTCGTTTCTCAAACGGAACCGATTTGTAGCTTATAATTGCTGATATTTTTTTGACAGAAACAAAACGCAATTTGAGACTGCATAAAGTAGGAAAATATAATCTTTTTGTTTTTCTTGTAAATTTCTTATTGCTTTGTTACCTTCGCCTCCCAGAATCACTAAGCCGATGAGCGTCAAAACAGGATGAAGCTAAATAAAGATGATTAAAAACAAAAATTGTAAATAATGAAAATGAATTAATCTTAAGCATCACAGTTAAAAATATAAATATGTTATTTTGTGTTAGACGGAAACAAAATCATGAGAGGAACTTTTGAGAAATCAATCAACATCATAGGTCATTAGCTCAAAATTGGAAAGGATCCTGACTATTGTGTCAAAGGTACTCAGTTCGAGTGATTGATGGGATGAAACCAATATTACATAGTTGTGGTTTCGGGTGTGGGGAGATTAGGGCTTTGGCCCAAACCTACTAATAATTCAAAAAAAAAATTCAATCAATCAACGAGAGAAAGAGATAGAGAAAAGGTTACATTGAAGATGACGGTTTTGTTAGTAGATTCCCACGCAAATCCACCTCTGTAACTAATTGACCAAACAAACACCATAACCGAGGCGACTACGGCGAGCGCGTGTACTACAAGTGCCACCATCCGGGCGTTTGTTCCGAGAGACATGTTTGGTCTGTTTGTAATCTTCTTTGATCTTTGTTAAATGATAGAAGAATCTGAATCTTCTTGACAATCTTTAAAGACTTTTTGGTTTCCATATTGTTCTATTGGACTTGGGCTAACAGTAACACGCACATGCTACTTGCCGTTAGTTAACTTATTTTTGTATTCAATTGTGTGTGTATTTGTGACCGTTGGATGAACGCCTGATAGATTATTCGTGACCGTTGTATTTGCTATCTACTAACCCCCGCACGTTGTCGTGCAAACCAGTCAACGGTTCAAATTTTACGAAACATGCCATCGATTCTGTTTACACTTTACAGGCTCAATTTTAACCCATTCGAGGCCAGCCCAGTTATTTAAAAGAAAAACCTTAAGCCCAGAATGAAAGAAACATGCCACTGAAACGTAAACTCAAATGACGTTTTGAACCCAATGCTATTGAGATTGCCAGATTGATGTGCAGCAAGTTCTCTAGTCATCAATTATATGATCTACCCACCAGCCAAGAGCTCTACATCTATCATATTCCAATGTCTAGTCGTTTTGGGCGTCAAGGTGTTTAGTTTACATCAACTTTGTTAAAAGTGACGATATCAGGATTCTACAATACACTACGCCAATGAATGTAGCTCTAAAGGACTCTCTCGGTTTTTTTTTTTTGGGATGCTATTTGTAACCAGTTTTAACATCACCGATTGAATGAGAAACTTTTTAAAACGTTGCCTTTTACAATGTTGCCGGGAAAGCCTAACTTAAAACTAAGTGAACACAAACAAGTGGTTTCTCTACATACCAAAACACAGGCATGATCTCGTCATCCACATAAAAACCCATCATATAGGGAAATAAAAAAAAGGACCTCAGCATCATGTGATAATTATCAAGACTCGGAGGGAGTATTTTAACCAGCAAGTCATCAGACAGTCCACTGATTTTGTCCATACCTTACAAAGTCAACATACCAAAGTTTGATATTGTCTGAAACACGACACTCTCAGCACTTCTTTCGACCCTCGAAAACAAGAAAACACATGTCTGGAACAACCAAATGACAGGTAATAATATCAAGTGAGAAAACACAGCCATATAGAGAAATCCCTACCTGAAAGCTCGAACTGCACAAAACCCTAGAAAGCTCGATTAAAAGATAAAATAAGAAATGGTCAGAGAACAAAAAAGCACATTTTGTTGAAAGAATTTAACACTACATCCCAGCATCATCCTATCAAGAAAGCATTTTACGACAATGTATATACCCATTTCGCTTCTGAATCGAGATAGAGAGTTAGATAATAATTGAATCCCTTTTGCATGCGAGTGAAGTTAATAATTGAATCTCCCTTTTGCATGTATTTATCTAAAGGAGTGAAGATAATAAATTAATTTTGTTTAATTCATTTTGAATAGATAGAGTTTGTTCATGTTCTTTTACTGAATAAGATGTTTTTAAATCAAAAATTTCAAGTTGATATATGTGTTCTAGCCGTACTTGTCTTGTGGTTTTCTTTCTTTTGGTCCCCTTTTATAAACTGCTCTCCCTCCTCGTTCGTCCTAATCCGGTTTCTGCTTCAACGGGCCAGGCTCTCTCCGTGGGCCGAGCAATTGACTAACGGGCCAGGTTTTCTCGATGGGTCCCACGGTACTATGGAGCCGTTTGTTCGCTATCAGTCACCTACCGAGCTGGTATTCTTTCCTCGCTATCGACTGAGCCGCGACCTTTCCAACATACACGTTTATTGGGCCAGCCTTTTATTTGATGGACCGTGTGGCGGGTTGCAATCCATCTCCAACAGTAAGCCCTCCCCCAGTTCGTTTGAAAGGAGTGCGACTAGGCTTCGAACGATTTCCTCGAGTCAGGTTCGGAGGATAAAAGACTGGAACAAGCAAAACCTTTGCTCGGATCGACCGGATTTGCGAATTGTTCTTTAGGTTCCTGGAGCGACCCTTATTTGGCCTCATCCATTTTCGAGCAGGATCTTCCTATGCATCGCGAACAATAAGCTTATGGAGGAAGCAAACTTGATTGGCTTGGTGAGGAATTGCAGAAAGTAGCTCGTATTTGCACGTTTTCGTCGATCAATAGTTTAAGAGCTTTGTTTTCTACCAATCGAGTTTTGCCGGGGAGCGGGTCGTCGTGGCTCAGTTTGACCGGTTAAGGGTTTGAGTCGGAACGATATCCGATTTGACTCGGGAAGTGGAAGTGCCGCTCTTAGGACAAATAGGCCCATTTAGGGTAATCATTGCGCGAGCCTAGGGGTTTTGTCCCCCTTTCCTATAAATATGAGGGTCCAGTTCTGCCTCTCCATTTTCTCTCAGCGAACTCAAGTATCTTCTTTCTCTCTATATCTCTACTTTCTCTTTCTGTGTAATTGATTAAATCGACTATGAGGACTGGATCCAAACGTAAGTTCTCCAAAGCCGAGAAAGGAAAGGCAGTCGTTTCGTCTCCAGCGTCCGATTCGAACTTGTTGGTGGGCACGCCTCCCGTTGATGATCCTTCTTTTGCTCACTCAGATGCGCTGAGGGACATGGAAGGGCTAGATCTGTCTCTCGCTAAACAGGTTGAAACCCTAACAACAAGGAGCATGGCCGTTTTTCTTCGTGGAAAAACCCAAATCTGCGGAAGAAGACTTGATTTCGCGACTCCTTTGGACCGTTCCGATAACGCACGAGAACTTGTCACGACGGGTCTTCATGACTTCAGCCATCTCTCTCTTCCCTCGAATATAAGCACGATGAACCTCCGTCGCGACCGACTCTCTCTCTCGTGACGATGAGAACTCTCCAATTCGTCTCTCAGACGGGCGATCTCTTTATCAGCGGTCTCAGCTCTGAATTGAGCTATGCAAGCCTCTTGGCAGCTTGCATCAAGAGCTCGGTTCATCATGAGAAGACCCTGCAAAAGATTTCAAAGTCAAGAGAATCTCGGCCATAAAAAAATAATAATAATGCTCAAAACTTACCCTATTAACCATCCTCGACGCCTGGGTAAACTCAGGCACCCTGCTGGATCCATCTACGGGTTCATAACTCAGCGCTAAAATCCAGACAATGTTCTGTAAACCGCACGAGTTTACCTGACTGATCGTAGCTTGAATCGGTTAAAAAGCTACGCAATGACTTCAGGGATGAGGAACCATAAATGGCACTGCATCAAGTACGCCTCATAGCACGTAAAGTAGCCTTTGGGCAGAGACTCGGCAACGTTCCCAGCTTCCGGGAGACGAAACTCAACTAGCTCCGGAACTCGGTAGAAGCTCCAGATGGCAGCAAGCCCATTCGGGCAGCTCTTTCTCGGACAACCCTCCACGGGGTTATCACGGAACGGAGGAGGAGCCCACGTCCCAGGCCTAGGAGGCTTTTCTTGTCCCTTGGCCGCCCAGTACCTCGCCCTCCTCGAGATCAACCGAATGCACCGCAAATTCCACCTTTGGCCCAACTTCGCTGTGTTGCGAACTAGAGCCATCAGGAATGGAACGGTCATGGCGAGACTTGGTGGAAGCTTTCTCCTTAAAGACATGATAAACAATTATATCAAAGGGAGAGAAGAGAGAAGCAGATCTTTTAATCTTAGAAAAGTGTTTGTGGAAATGTGCAAGTAAAGAATTTGAAAACTTACTCTACATATTTATAGATGAGAGAATCACTATTCACCTTCGGACTTTTGGACGTTGGATTATGCCTAACTTACCTGACATGCCTAAACTGCTCGCAAGAACATCACGATTCTAAAGAGTTGGGGGGCTAATTGTTGGGGTAAAAATCGGTTACGACGGAATCAACATCGGTAACTTCCCGAGAAATGTCCTCTTTGAAAAAAGAGAGATAATATTTTGAAAAAGAGCGGGAAAATCAAAATCGAGTTTCGTATGGATTCCGAAGGAGGTTAGCACGATAATTCCTCGAGAAAGGTTACTCTACGCCTCAGACAAACAGTTCCCCGAGCATCGAAACAATGAAACGACTACAAGGCTCGATCGTCCAACACACCGAACGGAAGAGTTGGCCAAGCAAGCCGTCTAACTCGCCAAACGGGCGAGTTGGACCGCACGAGCCAACCAATTCGCCTGTTTGGTGAATTAGACAAGTCCAACTCACTCGTTCGGCGAGTTGGATCTAACAAGACGACTAACTCGCCCGTTCGGCGAATTGGATCGAGCAAGATGATTAACTCGCCCGTTCGGCGAGTTGGACTAATCCAACTTGCCGAACGGGCGAGTTGGACTAATCCAACTTGCCGAACGGGCGAGTTGGTTCAGACGAGCAATCCAACTCACCATTTCGGCGAGTTGAATGCATCAATCCATTTTCATCCCGTCCTCGTAACTCCCTCCTTCGAAATCGGATCGAACTCGTTCTTGTTTCGTCTCGATCGGAATTGACGTTGAAACTTTACTGCAAGAACTCGTTTCCTCGTATAAAGTTCGAGTTGATCGTGTAAAACGGCAACGATTAACTTAACATCTAAGGTTGCATGCACTATACGAAAAATTTGTACTCTCGTCGGAATCAACGTCATTTCAAAATCGCTCTTTCGACAAAATCGTGAAAACGCTTAAGACAAAAAAAACAGCTCAAGAAGGTGTAAAACTCGGCTAAAAGCCCACTCGTGGTTTTACACGAAAAGGGCCCAATTGAAATGACGGTCTTTCTTTTATTTTGCAGGAAGAGATAAATGTTAAGTTCGGAAGATAAATGTTAAGTTTCCAAAGATAATCATGAAGATCGAAGGAAAATAAAAAATTTCCGCGAAATGATAAACTCGACCGAGGGCAGGAGGGGAAAGAGCAAACCGCCTCTGGGAGGAGTATATAAGGGCTTCGAGACTGGAGATGCAGAGGGACACGAAAAATCTTACTCAGAGCAAGCATAGCATTTAGAGAAATTAGACATATTTATGTTTTCTGTTATCGAGCTGCAACTCAAATAGGTTATTTAAAGTCTTACAAGGTTAGAACTAGGAACTCGCAGATGGCTCTTTCCGCAAATGCTTTACCTGTTGTCACGCTCAAATCACAGATTCAGAATAAGATCGTCTTTGCTCTTTTTTCGTTTTTATCAATTCATTGTTATATCGTTTGTTCTCACTGTTTGGTTGCTTAATGTTTCTGGCTTAGCAGAAATCCGGTACCTCTGGAAAAGCTAGGTTTACTTTGTCTTCCTATATCAACAGAAATCGACAATGCGAATTTCGGTTCCTACAAAAAAACTATTATTTTGTGGTGATAAATACAAATAATTTTATTATATGTTGTAATAAGGCTGAGGAAGACATAATCTTGGAGGTAACCAAGAAATACTTCTAATTTAGTTTTAAATATACGACATTCATTATCATCTATATGAGTTGGAAATTTTAAATAACTTTATAAACTCAATCACACCCCCTAAATATAAACTTTAAATAATAATTACTAAATCGTAAACTCAAATGTTAAGGTATTTTTCCTTGAAGGTAGTATTAAAAAGTGGTATTCAAGTTATAGTTTTTGAAGCATTTTTTCTTTTTCTTTTTCCATTTGGATTTTAATTTTTCCTATGTGTGCTTTATTATTAGTTTCAAATTACTTGATTCTCATTTTCTAGTAAAAAAAAGACCGGTTATTAAAATTATCAGATGTTAAATAATTTTCTTAATTTCTTATTTAATGATATATTTCCACATAGTAAAAACAAAAAAAAACTGTAATAAGTCAATCAAACACATATAAAATTACTTACGGTGACAATAATAATAATCTATTTTTAGTGATCAAACACGAAGATATATATCAAACATGTGTTTGATTTCGTATGAACAAACACATATAAAGACGAGTCACGACAACATCCTAATTTTTTTTTTTGTTAATTAAACAGTTTTAGTATAATGTTTGTCATCAAATTTTTAATAAAAATTACTATTAAATAGGTTTTTAAAATTTTATTTTTGCAAGAATTGTAAAACTGAAAACATTCTATTTTATGAATTTCTTTAATTTAGAACTTAAAAAAAGAAAATAAAACTATTATCTAATACTCTTTTTGTTCATGATTTTACAAAAACAATTACTATCGTATAATCTTTTACAATTATCTTCTGTTTAGAATTTCAGAATAATTAAATTACTATCAAATAGTTGTTTCTACTTACTACTAAATAATTTTAAAACTATTTTACAATTCATATCACTACTATTTTTGTATTTTTTTGTTAATTAAATAATTTTAGTTTCATGTTAATCATCAAATTCTCTTAAAAATATTATCAATTTTTTTTTTACACTTTCACGGTTTATTATTTGGATTTTAAAAAAAAATTAATATTATTCAATCTTTTACATTTATCTGTTGTCTCGGATTTAGAAAAATAAAATTACAATCATATGATTATTTTCAGTTAATATTAATTATTTTAGACTTTAAAATTTTCAAAATTCTTTTTTCAATATGATTAATATTTTTACAATTTTTTTTAATTAAATAATTTTAGTATCATATTTATTATTAAATTCTTAACAAGAAAAACTACTATTAAATAACCATCTTCAATTTTCTTTGGTCAGGATTTAAAAAAAAAAGAAAAAAAAATTCATTACTGGTTAGGATTTAAAAAAAGGAAAAACAAATTTTTACAAATCTTTTTAGTTAATATTTTAGAAAAAGAAAGTTATTTCACATATTAGCATGTTCGTATTGATATATTTCACAATCTGTTTTTTTTTATTGACACGGTGACAAACATATTGGATGAAATATTTAAAGTTATTTTTGGTTCACATTTTTTTAACAGAAAACTATTTACTAAAAGCGAATTATTTACTAAAAACGAATTTCTTTAATATAATTTTTTGTTGAATTAATTACATATTTTGTTTTATACGTTCAATAACATATTCATCGTTTTCACACATAATCATGTGCAACAACAACTTTATAATTTACGAAAACATGACAGCATCACCATCATAAGATGTAGTAAGGATAATAAAAATTTGATTTGCATCAAGAAATTAAAAACTAAATACTCAGATAATATTTTTCTTGAAAATACTATTGGGTTTAGTAAAAATGATATGAGGAAGCTTAAACCTAATTATAGATTTGAAATATTTGTACTTATTTTTGGCCTGTAATTATTTAAATATACAATTATCTATTAAAAAGTAAAGTTAGTTATTTATAGAAAATAGGAGTACTTTACAAATTTCTTTTGCTTGTGATTTTAAATAAAATAAGAATATTATTTATTTTGTTATTAGTTTTTTCCTTATTAAATTATTTCTTGAACTTGTAGGATTTTATAATACGTTTTTGTTTAAGATTGTTTTTAAAAAGTTACTACATTTCTCTTATAATTCTCTTTCTTTAGTATCTTGAAAAAAAAATTAGAATTTTAATAAAACGAAAATTACTTTCAAATATATTTTTACAATTTTGTTGTGTAGGATTCAAAAAATGAAAATTACTATCAAATATTTTTACAGAAGATAATTATATACTTAAGATAGAAATTTAAAACACACATCTTATTCTTAAAATATATATTGTCATATGTAACGATCATGTTAATCAGAAGTTTTAAAATGATTACGTATAAAATCATATTTAAAGAGATTTGGAAAATACTTTTTTTTTTCTTTTTAAAATCCTAACCAATAAATAATTTGCTTTCTTTTTATTTTTAAATGATGACCAAGGAGAATGTTAAAGTTTATTTAATAGTAATTTTCCTTTTAAGAATTTGATGATAAACATGATAATAAAACATATTTAATTAACAAAGAGAAATTGTAAAAATAGTAGTGATATTAAGAAAATAATTGTAAATATAAAAAGTTTTAAAAATTATTTAATGTTAACTGAAAATAACTATTTGGTAGTAATTTTATTTTTTCTAAAATCTTAAGCATAATAACTGTAAAAGGATTATTTAATAATAATTTTCCCTTTTTAAATCCTATAAAGAAACTGTAAAGAAATATTTTTGTAATAACAATCTTCTTTTTCTAAATCTGTTTTAAATCCTAAATAATATATTTATATTATATTTTTTGACATATGTCAAATTTTAAGTTTTTTAATTCACACATATTGTAATCATGTTAATTAGCAACTTTGGAGAACCAAGTTTTGTATAATGAAATTTCTAAAAATACCTTTTTATGACAAGGTAAATTATAACTCATATTTTGCAACGATTATTGGGATTTTAAAAAATTGATTCAAAATTTGAAGTCACATACAAAACTAATATTTTTTGAAAATTTTTATTTTACCTACTTACCCCAGAAGTTCTTATTATTTACAAAAAAGTCACTGAAAGACTTAGTGGAAGACTTTCAGTAGGTCTTCGAAAATTATGTTTTACTCTATCATCCTAATCTTCATAAATTAGTCACGAAAACACTATTGCAATCAATTCACCCAACAACCATGAACAACCAATATGAAGCTCTTAATCCATCAAAAATCAATTTTCTCTTATTCTATCTCATATCACAAAAAAAATAAACCTCTCTCAGTTCTCTCTATATTCATCCGAAAAAACTAAGGTTTTTTATTCTAAAGTTTTTAAGGTTCATATAGTCATTCAAGCTCATGATTCCTGATCATTAACGATTGAGTAGCTGTCTTGGTAAAGTTCTGTGAGCTTGGACAACTAAACAAGGTTTTTAAGTGGTTTAAGGTATGAATGAAATTATTTACCCAGATTTCTTCGCAAGAAGACTTACGTGTAATTGACTTTCTGTATGTTTTTAGAGAAGACTTTCGTGAAAGTCTTCCAGCTTTTCTTTGTTGACAAAACAAAAATTAGGAAGTCTTCCCAGATAAACAGGTTAATTTTGCAATTGACTGATCTGTGTCAGAAATTTGGCTTTCTACAGAAGACTTCCCGTTAAGTTTTCTAACGGAAGACTTCTCAACTTTTACATTAAGTCTGCTTAGGTCGGTGGAAGTCTGCGTAGGTTACTTTTGCAATTGAAAATTTAAACTTAAACATTTAATTTAAATTGGAAGACTTACGTGGAAGTCTTCCAGATTTTTATTCCGTGATTCTGGTCAAACATAAGATAACGAAAGAAAACTTCCAGGGAAGTCTTCCGCTGGAAGACTTCCCTGAAAGTCTTCTCAACAAAAGTCAAATATAGTCAATTGCAAAAAATAACCTACGTAGACTTCCACCGACCGTAAGCAGACTTAATGTATAAGTTGAGAAGACTTCCATGGAAGTTTTCCTTTGAAAGACTTACCGGGAAGTGTTATGTAGAAAGTCAAATTTCTGACATAGATCGGTCAACTACAAAACTAACTTGTTTATCGAGGAAAGACTTCCTAATTTGAGAATTTTTGAATTACAAAAGTAAGCCAATATTTACAAAAAAAACTTCCTTAGAAGTCTGCTTTAGAGGAAACTTCTCTGGAAGTCTTCCTTTGTAAATTTTCAATTGCAAAAATGACATGAATGGAAGACTTCCAAGGAAATCTTTTTTTGGGAAGACTTTAACGAAAGTCTTCTCTTGGAAGACTTTCACGAAAGTCTTCTACGACAATGTATAATAAACCTTCATTTTCTTCAAATTTAAAATGACTTTTTAAAATTTTATTATTAATTCATGTGTTGTAGACATAATTTGGGGTCATGAATGAAATTCATAATTAGTGATAATTTAAAGGTTATCAAATATGTTTATTAATGTTTCTAGATAATGATAGAAGACTTTCCTGGATTAACTTTTTGACCTTGATTTCTATGTTTGCTAATATTCTCTAATTTTGAATGCTGAAAATATCTATGTCAACCAGAAGATGGGTATCAGCAGTTGCCTTCATATTTGGAGCAAATTGCATTAGCAAATCCAGATTCTATTACTAGTATAGAGCTTGATGATCAGAATAGATTTAAGTATTTATGTAACGTTTGATATTTGATGAATTTGGCTAAGTTTTCTTGAGAAATATTCTCCCTTAGCAAGTGTAAATTTTACTAGTTTTTGTGTTATTGTGTTTTGCTATTGAATTTGTAACAAGAACTTTAATAATGTCAAGTACTTTTGGCAAGATAATATTGTAGACATGAATATATTTACCAAATTTTGCATTAATATCTCTTTAAATTTACAAAAGAATCACAATTAAAAGAGTACACCTACAAATCACAAAACGACCATAAACAAAAAAATTATAGATCATTCCTCTACAAAAACAAGTTTGGACTCCACTTAACATGAGTAAAGACTCCGTCAAAAGACTTCCAGGAAGTCTTTGGCACATTATATGTTAGAAAACTTCTGAGAAGACTTCTCCGGAAGTCTTCCAAGTCGTCATAGATCTGAAAAAACCTTCGTATCCAAACAAAATAAATCATTGAGAAAGACATGAGAAAAAAATGAGAAATTAATGTAAAGTTTAGTTTTTTTTTATGAAAGACTTACTTGAAAGTCTTCTAATAGAATATCTCCTACTTAAAAGTCTTCTAGACCATAAATTTACTATTCGCCCAAAAAACTTCTGCGGAAGTCTTCTAGTGCATTATTTGTTGAAAGACATACGAGAAGACTTCCATGAAAGTCTTCCAAGTCGTCTCAGATCTGAAAAACCTGCATATCCAAATAAAATAAATCAGTGAGAAAGACTTGATATAAAAATGAGAAATTAATATTAAGTTTGTTTTCTTATGAAAGACTTACTTGAAAATCTTCTAATAGAATACCTCCTGGAACACTTACTTGAAAGTTTTCTAGACCCTAAATTTACTATTCACCCAGAAGACTTTTGCGGAAGCTTCTAGTGCATTATTTGTTAGAAGACTTCCGAGAAGACTTCCATTATAGTTTTCCAAGTCGTCTCAGATCTGAAAAACCTGCATATCTAAAAGCATTCAATTGACTTCAAAATATTGAAAAGCTTAAAAATAAGGTAAAAATTTAAAACAACAAAAAGAGTTTTCAAAAGTTAAAAGCTTTAAGCAACAAGAAGTTACCAAATGATAAAATATGATTTATAGATCTACCTTTAAAGAAATAGAAGATGAGAACCATGTGATGAAAAATCTGCAAAAATAAAATAAATAAGTGAGAAACATGAGATAAAAAATGAGAAATTGATATAAAATGCTCACATCTGTTATGAAATAGGATATATGGGAGAAAGCTCTGCCAGAAGACTTCCGCGGAAGTCTTCTAGTGCATTATTTATTGGAAGACTTCCGAGAAGACTTCCAAGTCATCTCAGATCTGAAAAAGCTGCATATCCAAAAGCATTCAATTGACTTCAAAACATTGAAAAGCTTCAAAAACAAGGTAAGAATTTAAAACAACAAAAAGAGTTTTCAAAAGTTAAGAACTTTAAGAAACAAGAGGTTACCAAATGAAAAAAAATATGATTTATAGATCTACTTTTAAAGGAGTGAAGGATGAGAACAATGTGATTAAAAAATTGCAAAAATAAAATAAATAAGTGAGAAACATGAGATAAAAATGAGAAATAGATATAAAGTTACGTATTTGAAGTTCAAACAGATTAGAGGTAGGTTGAAGAGTTTTAGAATGACAAAATTATATTTTCTTGCAGTCATTTGAGAGGAAGAGAGATAATGTGTAAATTTTTCTGTATATAAGAAGATAAAAATTCCAATAAAATTAAATATTTTCCATTCAGAAGACTTTCAAGTAATTCTTCTAATAGAATACCTCCTGGAAGACTTACTTGAAAGTTTTCTAGACCTTAAGTTTACTATTCGTCTAGATTTCTACTGCATTATTTATTGAAAGATTTAAGTCATCTAAACCCTAAACTCAAAATAACTAACTAATTAAAAACAAACACTTAATAAAACTTAAATAAACTTTAGAATCTAAATTTATATCACTTAAAATGTCTATAATTAGATGATTAGGATTTTTCCCCAACCAAAATATTTTTTACGAAATTATTAAATTATTTTTAAGATCTAATACATTAGATCTTATGGAAGACTTAAAACTTCCACTGAAAGACTTAAAACTTCCACTAAAAGACTTAAATCTTCCACTAGAAGACTTATTGGAAGACTTTACAATATTGGAGAAACCTAAATTCTTCTAAAATTTTAAGCGGAAAATGGTAGTTAAGTCTTCCAGTAAGTCTTCTAGTGCATTATATCTTCGAAAATTTAAGTGTTTTAAAACCCCAAAATCAAATATATTACTAAATCACAAACAAAAACTTTATTAAACTTAAAATAAACTTATAAAGTATTTAATATATACAAAAGTAAACATATATGTCAAATTTAGTTTTTGAAAAAAACAATTAAGTTACCACAATCTAACCTTAAAAACATATACAATATTATAACATAATTTACCAAACCCTAAACCAAAGAATATCATGGCTAACTTACATTCACTCATTTATGTTGAAAACTATTCAATTTTGGCAAATCTAAATTTATATCATTTATAAATGTCTATAATTACAGTATTAGGATTTTTTACTAATAAAAATATTTTTATAATTTAAGATTTACATCATGAGAAAACTAAATTATTTTTAAGATCTTCCTTGAAAATCTTCTCACTCGCAGGGTTTAAAATAGTAAACTATAATATTGGTTTTTGTTTAGTTATGAGGGATGTATGTAATTTCACTAACTTTTTTAGTTACTTTTGCATTTGAGTTGGAATACATTTTTGTATTTAAAATCAAGTTTGAGTTATATTTGGTAAATTCCCTATAATTATAGAAATCAAAGCTTGATTCTTTAATCGATTCTCCAACTCCAACTGGCATGTAATCAGTTAAGCCATTCTATACAGCGTCGTACTAATATTTTCTTATTACGCTATAGGAAAACAATATTCACGCCACACTAGAAAGTGGTGACCTGGTTAAAAAAGTTAAAATTAAACTGGTTGATGGTAAATCAAAAATAATTTACATTTCTATGATTAGTTTTTACACTAGTGATTTTAAGATTAGTCCACACCTTTTCAATGTATATTTTGTTCAACAACTTTGTGGATCTTGTAGGATCAATCTTGATTGAAAATCATGAAATAAAAAGGCGTATAAACGATAATATAGCAAGTATAAAACGTTAAAGAAATCGTTAAGAAAGAGAAAAATTCATGGAATCGAGATTTGATCTCTTTCCTTAGCTCAATAAATCGTATGTTGTGCGACGGTTTGAATGCAATTTTTGAATCCCATGATACAACCGTGAAAAGACTGTTTCACGAGACCCAAAAACAAAATCTACGAACAAGAACTACTACGAATGCTCTCGAGACTCACCTAAAGAGATGACTAGGGTTCTTGCTGGAACTAATTATTTGTGTTTAAGCGTATGAAATAATGAAGCGGATTGGTGCTTATTTATATGGGAAAAAGCCTTGGTCGACAAGCCAATGATAAAAAAAAAAATATTCTAAAATATTCATGTTTATCGTGTGAGATGACGATAGGAAATATTCTAATTGTAAGGAATTTTTCACGAAATTGTCTTGACACAATCGAAAATGTTTAGATTTATTGAGATTAATTAAGACACAATCACTAAGATTTATCTAGAAAATTATGCAAAAATCTCGGTATGAATTTGTTCCAAAAAAACATCTTATTGTGGGGTAAAACCCACATTCACAAAGCACCAAGACCCAAGACCAAGCCCGGCCCGGCGGTAGCGGCGACGCGCGTGTGTGTGGTTTGCATAATGGTCTATCTCATTCTTTCTCCATAGTGTCTCGAGAAGCTATTGAACATTGATAAAGAAGTACCATATTTATACTATAAAATTTCTCTTGTGCTAAGCAATGTGAGATTTTTAACTCTTGCTTTTCATTTAAATAAAAAACCTTTTATTTAGAGCCCAAAAAAATCTGATCCACATTTTTCTTCATATTACAACATAAATTTACACAGCCTAATAGGCTTATAAATTTGAGTTCCAACAGATATCCGTGAAGATTTCCCAAAGAAGCTGTTGGAAAATTGGCATAACAACTTTACATATATTATATCTCAAACATCTATATAATGTGTTAGTTATTAAGCTTTTTAATATTTAGAAATTTTTGTAGTTTAGGTGTTCTGCTATATTTTCCTTTACTGGAAAAATTTATATTTTCCTATATTGGAATAAGTTATATTTCCTCATACAGATAGAGTAGAACAAATTGTGAGTGCTAGGTAAGTGCTTAATGTTAGGGAAATGATTGCTACAAACATTGATACCACACTGAGAGATACGATGTAAATTTATAAGATGTAAATTTATAAGATGTAAATTTATACTATAAATTCCTACTAGGATTCTGCCTTTGCATTTTGGAGTTATTTACGAAACAATGTCACTCTCTTATTTGGATAATATAATTAACTAATATCAACCAAATAATTAATTTAGGAAATATTCCAAAACAAAAAAGACAAATACATCATGTATAATTTCTCTCTTTTATCATTTTATTACAAAAAGGTATTTATTATCGTAAACCTATTTACAGCAATTTCTTAAAAACGAACCCACTATAACTTTTTTATATAATAATTTTGAGAATAACATAGTTTTTCAGTTTAGAGTTTTCTTATAAACACTACACAAAACACTATCTATATTTTTATTAAAATAATAATAAAATTTTACTAAGTTAAAATGGTTGGAAATGAATATTTAGTATGTAAAATTGATATTATAAATATGTCTGTAAACAAATTTCTTAACAAAAAATCTATTAATGGGTATAAAATCATTTAACTTAACATATAAATAACATTTTTTGGAAATTTTTCAGAAAATATTATAGTCATCAGCAAAATATTTTTAAATTCATTTTTTATCATTAGAAAATATATCCAGTTTAAACACAATAAAAAACTATTTAAAAATAAATAAGAAAAAGTCTAAATAGACAAATTATACTATTTTTATCCTCGCATGAATATTTATATATAATTTCAGATAAATTAGGAAATTAGTAATATTAGCAAATTATATATGTTAACATATGCTATATACAAGTTATATACAGATCTTCAGGTCTAGTTGTTTGACCAGGGTCTGAGTTGGATATAAAAAATGTATGAATTCAAACATTATAATAAAATAACTTTAAATTATTTGTTTTCTAATAAAATTTTTATAAATTCATACATATTTTATTAAAATGATCAGCATAAACTACATGCACTTTGAAAATACGGATCAAAATCTAGTACCTAATTAATTTGCTAAAAAAGTATGAAGAAGATATGGATGATTACTAAATTAAGTTGGTATTATGTGTTATATTAAATAAAGGTTTTATATTCTGATGTTTTACAAAAAAAATCAGAGCTTAATTATCCAGGCTGAACAATGTGTGAAAATTAGGCAGATATTTTTTAATGCTGAATATTATATGATTACAAATTATGAGAACTATTATATACAATTTTACGGCTGACAATTTTACATGCCTTATGAGGAATCATATCCGACTGCATCACGTGAGCCGTCATATATGATCCATGATTGATAGTACTTCTTGTGCCTTGCTACAAACGTCTTGTAAACCTTTTTCATCTTTAATTTTCATAATTATGCTTTCCGTATGACTCGAAACCCAGACCTACTGGTGTAGAAGCATTAACAAACCTTTAATCAAACCACTTGACCAAGGGAACTTCCACATACAAAGACATTAATATACTGGTTTGGGTATGGATATTTTGCTTTAGAAGTCACTACCAGTTTGACTATTTTTCATATCTGGTTCATTTCGGTTTGGTAAGCTTTTGTTTTTATTTAAACTTATGTTCATACCTGAACTAACATAAATATCCAAAAATGAAACTGAATTTCATATAACCAAAACAAAAATATGTTAACAAAAGACAACGTGTTTGGGTTAAAGAAGGAAATATATTTTAGGTTTAACACTATCTAAATTTGAATAGCTTCGAATATACTTTGTTATCAGTTATTATTTGATTGTGTACAGATATCCATTCTCCTCTAATTTAATACCGGTTCGAATATTTTTATGTATCAGATCAAATTTGAGTTCAACTTTTCTTGGATCATATTTGAATTCATTATTTTTGGACTGGGTTTAGGTTGGATTCAGATTCGGGTCTAGATATTACTCCCAGAGTAGTAGTAATAATGGAAAATATTGACTCAGTTTCTAAAGATCGCAAATCGTATTATATTGTTTACAAAGCTTGCGATGGTTCAACCATATCCATAGCATGATTAAAAACCTCCCTTATTTGAGTGAAAGTTGTAGTAATGAAACTCATGTTGATGCAAGGTAACTTATTGTGTTTGATTTGTTGTATATGTGTCTATTTTTAACTACAATGTCTTACATTTTGATAAATATACTTCTTAAACTATATTTTGATAAATATACACATATTCTATTTGTAAAGAAGGTAAATCAAGAGAAAGTCAGTGTTCAAATTACTAGCCTGGTTTATAACATCGTTCATCTTGAGGCAATCAAACCCAATTGCGAGTTTTCAGTTTACAACAATGGCCATCAAACCCCAATTGAAGACTCACAATCTTATACAATAGTAAGGATCTTATAGAAAATAAACCAATCACACATCAAAAACATACATCTCAACAAATATCAATCTTCATATTAATTTATTTTCTCTTACACATCGATAGAATCAGTAATAAAGAGAATTACATATGTCAGTAAGATGATTATTCTACACTTTTGATAAGTTTCTTGATGCAGTGTTTACTATATCAATTTATAATTATGCAGCTTTGAGTCATTGATCTAATGTCGTAAAAAAAAAGATTCATTGACCCAATTTAAATGGACTTAAACCAATTGTTTTTTTCTCAGATTATGGATTCTTATTAGTTTATGAATTTTAAAGAGATAGTGGAATTTAAATTTTTTATAAGAATCCAAATAGTTAACAAAAACTCAAATATGTAAATATAAGCATAAATAATACCCAAACTAATTGGGTTTAACCAAATATGTCAAGTTTAAATCATATTGTACTTTAGAAATAAATATTATGGTTAAATTGGAATTTCACTCAAAATCAAGTAATCTCAGCATTACAACTCGAGAATAAGAAACACGAGCCTGAACTAACATATAAATTACTTAAAACTAAAGGGATAATTCGAAAATAGCGCATTTAGAACTAAAAAACGGATCTTGCTACTATCAAGTTAACAGTTGTAGTTGTTGTACTTGAGATTCAATTCCAGAGGACCGTTTCACACTATATCTTATGAGTTTTAAATTCTTAGCTAAAACTTTCAGATTTAACAGAGAACAAGGTAAAAATAGCAGAAATCAAGGTACGGTTTGAGCTGTTTTAATTTGGTGAAAAGCTAGCTTAGGGCGATTAAACGGGTGTTAGATATCATCAAGCCACACAATTATTCAAGTTCGAATTAAGAACAAACCTAGAACATAGATCAATGGCTAGAACAACCCAATGTCGTGGTGTTTGTTCCTTTCATAGAACAGCCCCGGAGATTAAGTTGTCGTTTGTTCCGAGTTATGTCTATGAACAGTAACGATCAGGCTTACTCAGTTCATATTACACCCTAATATCTACTTTTGCTGATTAGGGATATAATACTTATTCTAAACAGATCAGGCAATCTACAACACGGTTAATGAATAGATGAAACCCTAAATTTAACATAAGGTGATCAGATTCATGGTAGCATTAAGCTAAGTTTAGAATAAAAGCCATCAATGAACATACAACTTATTTATGTGTAGCTTGAACAAATCTAACACCCTAACACCCTAAACTAACAATATTGACTAATCAGCAATCATAGTAAATAACACAGCAAGGATTACTGAATAATACTCCATAAATCGAAATCAAAAACTAAAAATAGGGTTCAAGGAATCTTCTCTAATCGCGAGAACAAGGTGAAGATTTCTTTCTCACTTACAAAGTAATGAATCCGAATGAGTTTTTGCTGAAAGTTCTACGAGAAAATCAAGCTGAAAAGAGTCTACCTGTGATAATGGTCGTGCCTCTCCTTTATAGGGTTTTTGTGGTGGCTGGAAAGAGGGAGAAGTAAAATTAGGGTAAATCCCAAGAGAATTTGCAGTTTTCTAAAATATCTCTGCAAGAATCAAGGCTCTGCTTGATCTATGGGGTTGTTCTCCGGGACAAAATTCAAATTTCTCCTTTTTCTTCATGTTTCCCTCCAAAGTTCCACAACCTCTTTTGTACCTGAAATGCCTCGAATAGAGCTGTAAGTACCCTACAATTTCATGAGAAAGATCAATAAATCACAATCAAAGTATGTTAAAAACACACTATATCAAATTCTCCCAGACTTAGATCTTTGTTTGTCCTCAAACAATTTCAAACATTGGAACAGGCTAGACAGGACTTAAGGTGTGGGAACTCTCCTATTCTCAGCAATCATTCTTTAACCACAAATCTCTGAACCATACAAGCTGCATCTAGGACCGCACACCCTTACCAGAACACCCCTGACTGCTGTTCAAAATCGGCTCCATACTCTGTGTGTCAAACCTGCAATGTTACACCTTTCTAACAAAACTCCTTATGTTCAAATTAAGAGTGACATGAGCATATCTTATCACAACACTAGACAGGGTAGACGACGCTAGGTATGAACAAGCTTTTCTGTTTGTGGGGCTGCAAGTTTCAGTGGTTACCATTTTCTGTAGAGGAATGTAGGCGATCACACAAAATTGTAAGAGAGGATGGATCCATTGATCTCCGCAGCCTAACTCGTTTTGTTTTTTCTCCCCACCTTGATCTCTCAAACTTTTTCCCCACCGAAATGTTTTTCCCAATCAGAGACACTGTTTCTTCCTCTCTCAATCATCAATGAGAATAGATAACGCTTTTTTTTTACTGATGATGATGACGAGAGAGGGTATTTACAAGTAATGTTTGGTGCCTCTGATGGTTCTGATGCCTTTCTTTGATTTTCTAGGTCTCCTTGCTCCTTACTTCAGAGAACAGTCAGATGGTCTTTTTGATTAGCTTGTTCTCATCGACTGCCTTGTTCTCTTCACCCTTGATCTTTCTGCCTTGTTCTCTTCACCCTTGATCAGTGGTTCAATGCAGCAGAAACGAGTTAAGGCTGTGTTGATCCTTTCCTCTCTGACCCTTTTGCATAATTCTACATATATGACAATTAAAATAACAAAATGCATGAAGGTGGAACAAAGGTTCAGGGTTTTAGGATGGGAACCAGGTAAAAATGAGCCAGCCACTTAGGAACAACAAGATGGATGAAAGGATAAGGAGTCATAGGTGTGATCTCGTTTCCCTGCTCTAGTGCTGATCATTCTAAGCATTTCAGTCAAAATTAGGCTCAAGTTAGATGGAGTTAAGTTATACAGGTGTACCATTACAAGCAGAGGGCTTCTGGAGAACAAAGTGATGATGTCAGGGTGTTCCAGGTCCAAGTGTAGGTCTTTCGTCACTGCTAAGATCACTGGATAAGATAACTTAAGGCACACAGAGGTTAAAAATAGGATCCTAATTTCCACAAAGTTGGACTGACTCGATAAATCACAACAGACTCGATAAAAGCAGATAAGTAGAAAAGCACACACATAAGTGTCTCCCCCAGACTTACTTCACACCGTCTCTGGTGTGAAATAAAATCAAGGAAGGCCAAATAAAACAACACAAAAAAATGGAAAAGAGTTCAAGGCGGATAGGACAATGGGATAGATGATATAGCGGGGTACTCAGTCCGTCTCTTCGCTGTCTGAATGACCAGCATACCTCCTGTTCCGGCCCCTTCGCTCTCCTGCTAGTGATGGCGCACCTTGAGCTCCCCTGCTTGTTCCCTCCGTCTTGATCGGCGTCTGGAAACAACCCCCTGTCACTGCACGGAGTATCCTCTTCATGAGGTTGTTGTTCTTGCGTTGGGACGCAACCATTCAACGCCGGTAAGTGTCTGTGTCCGCATCATCCGCCAAGGGACCCATATCATAATCATCCACCGGATTGACATCCTCCACGTCATCCATGTTCGCATCAATTATGGCCGCACGTGGATCAGCACAAAGGTGCTCATGGATGGGGAGGAACTTGATGTTCTCCCAAATGTGCAGGCCGGTGATGTCAGGCTGAGGTAGGGAGCAGTAAAGAGCTGTCCCATCACGATCGCAGAAGTTGTATGTCCGCTCGTCCCTGAGGATGCCGCAGTGGAACAGGTAAGGGATGTCAATGAACTCAGGGGTGGCGTTGACCTTGTAGGCAGTGAGATCAAGGTGGAGTTGCTCAAACAGGGGCGTGAGCATGCTGCCGCAACGCTCAGTCAATCCCTTTCCCCCTTGGGCAGTACTCTGGTCTTCTTTTCCACAAACATCTGAGCAAGTACGAAGCCCGAGTTGGTCTTTGGTTCGGCTTGGGCAATTCGAGCCTTGGCAGCTAAGATCTCATCACGAACCCCTGCTTAGAGCAGCTGCAACTCTCCGTTAGAGACCTTGGCAGTGGTCTCCTTGGCGAACAAGAGGTGGCTCAAGATCTTCGCGACAATCCTCAACGTGGGGTTGCGGATTCCAAACTGGTAGGTTGAGCGCGATTTGTACTCCCCATTAGCTATGAGCTCCCAAAACTTCTGGGTTGGTGCAAACTTCTTTGGGAAGTGGAGATCCTTGGGGTCGCTATCGATCTCATAGACCCCATTGAAGTCGTCCAGAGAGAGAGTGTGCTTCTTTTCTGAGGCGAAAAAGCTGAAGTAGGCTGAGTTAAGGCTCGGCTGCTCACGGTCATCATAGGTGATCTCGCAGGAGGCCAAGCATTGTCGAACCAGATCAGGGTACAGAGGGTGCTCCTTGAGACAGAGCTTGCTCAAGCCCATTACGCTAAGCATGGCATGAGCGTCTTCATCGAGGCCTAGTTTGCTGAAATCCCCTAAGTGGAGGGTACGTGTGGGAGCAATGGTCATGTCAGAAATGCGTTGTACGCACGCGAATGCTCCTTAGTCCACGCCTCCGTCGAGTACTCTAGGATCCTTGGGTCCGAGACGTCAATCGGAGTCTTCTCCAAGCGTGGCCAAGGGTAGGTCGCAGTCATGGGGTTTGGCGGGAGAGCTGGAGCCTGAGAGGAGGAGGCGTGAACAGCTACGGATCCCTTGATGCTGGGTTTCTTCATTCTTGGAGGCATCTGCAAGGAAAACCCCCAGACAAAATCCAAGTTAAACAACATCTCAGCATCCCAAACACATATATAGACATCAATTAAAGACGCCTCAAAAAGACCCATGAAATAGTTCCTCAAAATCGCTACCCCAACGGAGCCCTAATACCCTCGACTTCATCATGCCAACAAACCAACTTCTAGTCTAATCCTATCTTGAATAGGAGATGATGAACTCTAGATTAAACAACCTAGAGTCCTTCCATTTAAGATCGATAGAAGTGAAGGGAAAAAGCTCCATTTTTGCCGTGATTGCATGTGAAGAAAGAGAGAGTTTTCGCATTTTTATCTTGTTAATCGGCTGAGGAAACTCCACAAATTGATAGATCTTGAAAAGTTATTGAAATTAGCCTCAAAAATCACTCAAAACGGTTGAGAATCGAAAACTTAGGGTTTTGGCCAAAAATAGGGTGAAATCGCGAATGGGAAGAAGAAGGGTCGGGGTGACATGGTTTAAATAGAGGGACCCTTCCTTGAATTTTTTTTTCGAGTTACTTACCTGGCAGGGAACAACCTCAGAGAACAGGGTTACCTTGTTCTCCTAAGTTGCCTTGTTCTCCAAATGTGGTAACTCGGGTTTTTCTTGTTTAATCTTGAAACTACTAAAAGCAAAAACAAAAACCAGTAACAATGAAAAACTAAATTATATACACACTTACCAGTGGGTTGCCTCCCACCAAGCGCTTAGTTTAAGTCATTAGCTTGACTTGGGTTGGAGGATCAAGGAGAAGAGGAATCGCCTAAGGGAATTTCTTCACCTTCTGCGATGGTTGCGTCAGCAAGATATGGCTTCAAGAGCTGACCATTCACAACAAACTCACCCCTCTCGTGTCCAACAACACAACAGCTCCGTAGAGTCTGACTTACTTGATGGTGAAGGGGCCAGACCACCTTGATTTCAACTTACCAGGGAACAGCTTCACCCTTGAGTTGAACAACAGAACAAGATCGTTTGGCGCATAATTCCTGTTGATGATCCATTGATACGCCTTTGTTCTTTCCTTATAGATTTTGGAGCTCTCATAAGCCAGATGCCTAATCTCCTCTAGCTCGTGGAGCTGAATGGAACACCTTTGTGCTGCAGTCTTGATGTCAAAGTTGAGTAACTTCAGAGCTCAAGCTGCCTTGTACTCAAGCTCCACAGGTAATTGGCACGCTTTACGATAGACCAGGTTGTAGGGCGTGGTCCCGATAGGTGTCTTGTAGGCTGTTCTGTATGTCCAAAGAGCATTGTCCAGCTTGAGCGACCAATTCTTGTAGGCATTATCTCTGCTTCAGCTACACATCTCCTGAACACTCCATCTTTTCAATGTCGATATAGGTATGGCTCATCCCAAAAGTAATGGCGAACATCTCTCAAGAAGTTCCTTTTTTCATTACCAGCAAACTCCAATGGCTCTTTCTCAGCAGCTAAGTAATTCGCAATCTCAGCGAACCAGGACAGATTTGGGTACCTCTTCTTGATCGCTGCCACGAACTGTTTTGGGTCAGGGGAACAAGCATCGGAGAGAACGGCCTCCCTTGACCCGTTTAGGTTGATCGAGTACACATGTTCCACAGGGTGACCTTCATCGAGAGCAGTTTGTTCCTCGATTTTCATTCTGGACAAGTGATCTGCAACACTATTCTCAATGCCTTTCTTGTCCTTGATCTCTAGATCAAACTCCTGGAGCAATAAGATCCACCTAAGAAACATGGTTTGGCTTCTTTCTTCGTTAACAAGTACCTGAAGTCTGAGTGATCAGTGTGTACTATAACCTTTGAGCCAGCCAAATAGGATCTGAATTTCTCAAAGGCAAAGACAATCGCAAGAGTTCCTTCTCAGTGGTTGCATAGCGACATTGTGCTTCATCCATGGTCCTGCTCGCATAATAGATCACATGCAGCTTCTTATCTTTTCTCTGACCCAACACTACTCCCACTGCAAAGTCACTGGCGTCCGTCATGATTTCAAAGGGAAGGTCCCAATCTGGTGGTTGCACAATCGGAACACTGATCAGGGCACCCTTGATCGTATGAAACGCGGTCAAGCAGTCGGTGTCAAAGTCAAACTTGGTCTCCTTGCAGAGCAACCTTGTGAGTGGTCTCACAGTTTTGGAGAAATCCTTGATGAATCTCCTGTAGAAACCAGCGTGCCCCAGGAAACTTTTGATACCCTTGACTGAGTTAGGTGATTGTAAGCTCATCATCACCTCGATCTTTGCCTTATCCACCTCGATCCCCTTTTCAGAGATCTTGTGACCAAGCACTATCCCATCTTTCACCATGAAATGGCATTTCTCCCAATTCAGTACTTAGTGGTTCTCTTCACATCGCTGCAATACCCTGCACAGGTTTGACAAACACACAGAAAACGAGCTCCCATAGACACTGAAATCATCCATAAATACTTCCATAATATCCTCAATTAAGTCAGTAAAAATGGACATCATACAACGTTGAAACGTTGCTGGAGCGTTACACAAACCAAAGGGCATGCGCTGTAGGCGAATGTACCATAAGGGCAAGTGAACGTCGTCTTCTCCTTATCATCTGGATGGATGGGGATCTGAAAGAAACCTGAATAACCATCTAAAAGCAGTAGTACGGATGGTTAGCCAATCTCTCAAGCATTTGATCAATGAATGGAAGTGAAAAATGATCCTTGCGATTTCCAGCATTTAATTTCCGAAAATCAATGCACATGCGATGTCCAGTGACAGTCCTAGTAGGTATCAACTCGTTTTTATCATTTGTTATCACAGTGATTCCACCTTTCTTAGGAACTACATGAACAAGGCTAACCCATTTGCTATCAGAGATCGCATAGATCACTCCAGCCTCTAGACGTTTCATTATCTCCTTCTTTACAATATCTTTTAGATTTAGATTTAACCTCCTCTGATGTTCAATAGAAGTCATCGATTCATCTTCTAGATGTATCCTATGCATGCATAAATCAGGTGAAATTCCAGGAATATCTTCTAGCGAATATCCTAATGCCTTTCGATATTTACTAAGTTCACACAAGAGCAAGGCAATTTCCACATTGTTCAGTTCAGAGTTCACAATGACAGGATATGTGAAGTTTGGACTTAGGAATGCATGCCTCAGTCCCGTGGGTAGGGACTTGAGTTCGACTTTCGGAGCCTTGAGCTTGCTCCACGGGTCCTTGAGCTGGTCAATTGGAACAGTCGCTCCTGCTGGTTTGGCTTGTTCTCCTTCGCTTAAGCTCAGATAGGCGACCATCCTCTCCATGCTCTTGAAAGAGACCATCATCTTTGCATACCCAGCAATGTCTATGTTAGAGATGCTCTGCTCAGCTTCGGCCTTGATCAGTGCGGTTTCAAGTGAATCATTAGATAGAATTTCCTCAATCATTCCTTGTTGAGGTTCCAGCACATCATTGTCATCATCCACAGTAAAAGTCTGCCCATCCAGCATTGGTCTCTTGAGCAGTTTATCCATCTCAAACTTCATCAAGATATCTCCTAGTTGGAGATCAATCCTCCCATTTCTCACGTCGATAATTGCACCAGCTGTGCAAAGGAAAGGACGTCCCAAAATGAGTGGATCTTTGGGTTCTTCATCAAGCTCTAGAACAACAAAATCGGTTGGGATCATAGTGTTGCCGATTTGGACATTGAGATCTTCGAGAACACCCACTGGCAGCTTGATCAATCTGTCAGCAAATACCAAAGAGATCCTGGTATGCTTGAACTTGGTAAAACCCAGGTGCTTAGCAACAGAGTAGGGCATAAGGTTGACACTTGAGCTGAGATCACATAGAGAGCAGGCGAAAGTAGTCTCACCAATCTTAACCGAGAGAACAAACTTGCCTGGATCACTCAGTTTCTTGATCACCTTGTTCTGCAGAACAACACTGCATTCCTTAGAAACCAACATCACTTCGCTGTCCCCTGATACCTTTCCTGAGATCAACCCCTTCATCAGACTTCGCATTGAGGGCATCATCTGGATCGCATCAAGCAAAGGGAGTTTGATCGTCAACTCTTCAAGCATCTTCAAACACTTCATCTCCTCACGGTCCTTACGAGATTTCTTAGCTGGAACAGGATAGGGCACCTTAGGGATGTAGACTCGAGCAGGAGGAGTCGCGGCAGGTGTGACATCCTCTACAGGAACAACCTCTGGGTGTTGTTCTCTCTCTTGTTCTCCAACCGGAACACCCTCTGTAGGTTGTTCTGTCTCTTTCTGTTTTCTTTTTTCAGCTGCAGTAAATCTCCTAGGTACTGGTTCCATGAGTTGCTTTCCACTTCTCAGCTCAACTGCATTACAGCCCTGTTTTTATCAGTTTTTCCAGGAAGTGTCCCTTGCTGCCTCTTGACACTTTCAGCTGTTTGAGCTAGATGTATATCGATCTACCTCATGTGGCTGCTCACAGTGTCATACTTAGTATTCAGCTCAGTGAACATGTTGTCCATCCTATTGTTGATCTTTGTGGTAGCCTGGTTCAATGCCTTGACCTGAACCTGTTGACTTTGGAGCAGCTAATGCATCATGTTCCCTAAGACCTTGAGCTCATCCCACTATCCGCTTGACACTGCTGGAGCAGTCTGCTGATTGCTCTGCTGCTTCTGCTGGTTCTGGTGTTGATCTTGATTCTAGAAACGGTTCTGAGACTGACTGAAGATGAAGGTCTTTCCCTGAAAATTCTGGGGAAACCCTCTTTGTTGAGCAACACCTTGAGCTTGATTGTTCTAGGCTTGATCCCCAGGGTTCTCTACGTTGTTGCTCCGGTAGGAGAGCAGGTTGGGGTTGTTCATGTTGTTTGAGTAGTAGTTCATGTTCTGAACATACCCTTAACCGTTGATGTAGAGCACTTCCTGGTGATCATCTCCTTTCTGTCCATCTTTTGCGGCATGGTCCTTAGCTATCTGCTCAGGTGTAGCTTCCTCCATATACAAGACTTGATGTTTGTTGCTCTTGAGGAGCAGATCAACCTTGGCAGTGAATTCATCTTTCCATTGAGCATCAATGTTGTTGACCTTCTTGGAGCGATCAGTCTTTGGGTTTTTGTTGGCTGAGCTAGCAGCCATGTTCTCTATCAGCTCAAACGTTCCTACAGTTGTTTGAGTCATGAAATCTCCCTTACTTGCAGAATTCAAGGCATTGCGGAACTCCCAATCCACACCATCATAGAAAATCCCTAGAATGTAGTCATGATCAAACCCGTGATGAGGGCACTCTCTGAGTATGTCATTGAATCGGTCTCATGCTTCATTAAAGGGTTCGTTGGAGTGCTGCTTGAAGGAGGAGATCTTGTTCCAGAGAGCATCCGTTTTTGCCTTGGTGTAGAAGTGACTCAAGAAGGCGGCTCGAACCTGCTCCCATGTAGTGAGAGAGCCAGTAGGCAGTGATTTCAACCACCTTGATGACTTGTTGGCAAGAGAGAACAGAAACAGCATACACTTGACGAAGTCAGGTGAAACCCCGTTTGAGCGAATCATAGCACATATCTCTTCAAAGGTTTCGATGTGTTCCATTGGTATTTCTGCTGGGAGACCATGGAACATCTTTCTCTGCACCAGAGAGATCATGGAGGCCTTGATCTTGAAATCCTGCCGAGCACATGGTGGAGGAGCAATGGCTGAGCGAATGGTTGTAAAATTTCTAGGAAGATTCCTTTCTCCAATCCGAGTTGGTTGCTATTGTTGCTGTTGCTGTTGAGCAGCCGCTTGTTGAGCTTTCAAGGCCTGTTGCATTTGTTGCATATGTTGTTGCATCATGGCCATCGCAGCTGTGAGATCATGTTCATTGTTGTGATCGCCCATGTTGGCGTGAGTAGCTCTTGATTGAGTTTGGTTTTTCCTTTCTAATCTTGCGAGTTCTTGATTGCTGAGGGTGATTAATGGACTTGAGGTGTTGCTTCGAGTATTTCTACCTGACATACACCTGAAACATCACCTGAAACAAGAAAATAAAACAAGTTAGATGTTTTAGACAAAGTATAAAACCTAGAAAATATAGGTAAAAGCTGGTACCCGTCGCAACGGCGCCAAAACTTGGTACACTAAAAATCGGATCTTGCTACTGTCAAGTTAACAGTTGTAGTTGTTGTACTTGAGATTCAATTCCAGAGGACCGTTTCACACTATATCTTATGAGTTTTAAATTCTTAGCTAAAATTTTCAGATTTAACAGAGAACAAGGTAAAAATAGCAGAGATCAAGGTACGGGTTGAGCTGTTTTAATTTGGTGAAAAGCTAGCTTAGGGCGATTAAACGAGTGTTAGATATTATCAAGCCACACAATTATTCAAGTTCGAATTAAGAACAATCCTAGAACATAAATCAATGGCTAGAACAGCCCACTGTCGTGGTGCTTGTTCCTTTGAGAGAACAGCCCCGGAGACTAAGTTGTCGCTTGTTCCGAATTCTATCTATGAACAGTAACGATCAAGCCTACTCAATTCATATTACACCCTAATATCTACTTTCGCTAATTAGGGATATAATACTTATTCTAAACAGATCATGCAATCTACAAGACGGTTAATGAATAGATGAAACCCTAAATCTAACATAAGGTGATCAGATTCATGCTAGCATTAAGCTAAGTTTAGAATAAAGGCCATCAATGAACATACAACTTATTTATGTGTAGCTTGAATAAATCTAACACCCTAACACCCTAAACTAACAATATTGACTACTCAGCAATCATAGTAAATAACACAACAAGGATTACTGAATTATACTCCATAAATCGAAATCAAAAACTAAAAATAGGGTTCAAAGAATCTTCTCTAATCGCGGGAACAAGGTGAATATTTCTTTCTCCCTTACAAAGTAATGAATCCGAATGAGTTTTTGCTGAAAAATCTAAGAGAAAATCGAGTTGAAAAGAGTCTACCTGTGATAATGGTCGTGCCTCTCCTTTATAGGGTTTTTGTGGCGGCTGGAAAGAGAGGGAAATAAAATTAGGATAAATCCCAAGAGAATCTGGGGTTTCCTAAAATATCTCCGCTGGGATCAAGGCTCTTCTTGATCTCTGGGGTTGTTCTCCGGGACAGAATTCAAATTTCCCCTTTTTCTTCATGTTTCCCTCCAAAGTTCCACAACCTCTTTTGTACCTGAATGCCTCGAATAGAGCTGTAAGTACCCTACAATTGCATGAGAAAGATCAATAAATTACAATCAAAGTATGTTAAAAACAGACTATATCAACTAACATATAAATTGCTTAAAACTAAAGGGAGAATTCGAAAAATAGGGCATTTAGAACTTGGATTTGTTTTAATAAGATATTTGATCTTTTATGCCTTTTTTGAACATGTTTTACCCTTTTATAATAGAAAGTAGTAAATTAAATTTTAAAATTTTCAAAAAAATATGAAAACTATTAGAAACTAAGTCGGACTATCTATACTATTTACTTTCTCAAAAATAAATAGTGAAATCATATTTCTTAAATGTTCTATCTAAGCATAAAATACTCATTCTGACCATCTACTTAGTTTAAAAAGCGAATACAAAGTATTATATAATGATCTATTTTTGAAATATAACGCAAACAAAACTTTCTTATATATTCTACTTTTGTTATAATTCATTTGGTTGTATTCTGTCCAGATATCGTTGGTCTACGTGTAGCTCAGTTACGTCTTCTATAATTAACTCTACGGTTTACATTATCTTGTTTATGTGTCATAACATGTTCTAGCTATTACATAATGTTATGCGTGGGAGAAAATAGATTTCCCACCCACTATGCAGTGTTCTACTTTACGTAGGATACATACTCTAGCTAAATCACGAAAATATGGAAACATCCATGTTTCGGTTAATATCTTCCCTAAATCTACATGAAATATACCCTAAATCTCGCACAATATCTCTCGCCCACATTTTTCTCTACCACAACGTTCTCTATTTCTCTTTCTTCTTCATCAATCTGAATGGTGAGATTGTAAATGGTTTTTCTTTCACAACGATTCTTTAACAGTAAACACTTGGGCCCATTACAAAGGAATCAACACATATAACGCGGTGAATTATAAGTTTTTGAGTATGTTAATGAGAAATCTTGTAAGAGATTATCCAGATGATTGCGTGAATGAGAACCACGATCGCCAATATCACATCCCAAGCTGACATCAAAGATACAAACTTTTCATTACTAAAACTTGATGAAAATCAATTTATTAGTCAAGTTTTTCAGTTCAGCAATAAAAGTACATCAAAAAGGTTGCATCTCAACATTAAAAAATCACTCCTCACAAATCTTTTGGACAAACAAAGATGTATATCACAATTCACAAAAATTAACAACAACACAAATATTGCAAGTATTATTAAATAGCAAGACCCTCTTCACCAGCAACATCTGGATCACTATTTCTGTGACGTTTCATGCAATCTCAAGAAAAAAAAGTGACTACAACATAATTCAACACCACCTCAGCTCCATACATACAAACCAGTTTCACCCCTCCTAACCACTGGACACAACCACCACGACCATGATCTCGATTCTACATCTATCTCCTTCACCAACTTCTCCATCCCGTGAACAATGAAACTCAATAGAAACCTAAATACACCCACCAAAGCCAACCCTTCTATCCTCCTCCCTTTATCAGTGTCATTCCTTCTTTAATAGCATCAAAACCGTATTTTTCTTCTATTACAGAGACAATAATATGTGTTAGTTTGTGAAGAAAATCATGAAGGGATCAAGGAGTGTTGTGGTTATCCTCGTAGAAGAACCATGTCACTTTACTTATCTGGAATTTCAAATTCCAAGCAATTCGAAGAATCCATGCAAGAAAATGACATCATCTTATCTGGAAAATCACACAATAATCATATGAAAGAAAGACACTTTAACAAGGTATTGTCCAAACAACCAAATGTGAGATCATAAATAGTTGACTGAAATGTTAATAGTTTATCTACATACCCACAACTTTTATTTTCTTGAAGAATATAAACCTTAATTAGTTTCCTAAACATAAATCTCTAACAGGCTAACAGCGAAACAAATAGAAGCAAACTTTGATCCTCAATCTAAGAACTTGACGGCTGAATCCAAAATCTTACAATGAAACAGCATAATAATTAGGGTTATCAAGCAATTTACTTAACGCCTATCTAATTTTGCGATCGAAACAAACCTCGACGATGTGAAACATCAACGGTTATAAGAAACAAATAAAAAAATTGCTTGGATGGATAATGATCAACCATCGAATTGAGATATATAACATGATCCGACAGAACAAGTCAATAAACATTGAAGAAGAAGCGGCTAAGAAGACGGGAGAAAAGAGAAGAAAAGGGAGGATTACATGAAAAGGGTTTTAAGGAGATTTTTTAATTTTTTTTCTTATTTTAGTTAAAGCTAAATTTGATTAAACAAATGGTATAATCGTATCAATAGTAATTAAAATCCTATTCTGTCATACTCTTACTAACTCTCACATACTCTTATTCATTCTCATTCTCTTCATATGGATGGTTAATGTCGAAAGTGCCCCTCTCGTTCTCTCTCTCTCTTTCTGAGTTTCTCTCTCCAACGGGACCCACTCATTCCCTTCTTCGTCCCTCTCTCTCCTCCGTCGGGTTTCTCGCTTTCATTGATTGAATTTAGTTCAAATCAACACGTCCTTTCCTCGCTTGGATCATTGAGCTATTGATTTCCAACCCACTCAATTCAACTTCAGATACGACATTCTCTTGATATGTATCTTAAATCGTCGTAAAACCCCATGTTTTGAATCCAACATACACGATTTACAAGATTTGTAGTTGTGATATTAGATAGAAGATTTTATATTTGTGTTCACAATGAACTATTTGAGGATCGAAAAGTTTGGATGTTTTTTCTATTAGAGAATTGGATAATCATCAACTGGTACAATCATAAAGAAATGATAGAATATCGGGAATCAAAGCGGATTATTATTTTGAACTGAAGAGGAGAAACAACTAGAAATGTGAAACTTGGTAAAACTTTGTTAGATTAGACGGTAAAACTTAGTTACTGAGAAAATTGTGTAACAAAGTATAACTTCAGTAGTATAACTGTATAACCAGGTTTAACTTTAATGGTTTAATTTTTTTTGTATTACATGCAATGTGTTCTTCTTCTACAAACATACACTTTGATTATGATGGACACTATTCAAAGTTCGGAGATGATTATGAATGGATTCCAACCGATGGTCGTTTTTATGCTATATCCTTTATGACATCATCAGGAGATCGCTTATTTGTTGTTTAAGGAGAGGATATGCAGGAAGATGTGCATAAATTTGTTTACGAAGATGCTGAATTTGAGTTACATTCCATTGATAGTGGAAGCTAAGAGGCAGTCATATGTTTTGGATGATGAAGATGTATTTGCTTAACATCAGTGGATAAAGAGTAAACAAGAAGTATTTTGCATGTAGAGGACATCAAAGAATTGGTAATAGTTGCAATAACCGAGCAACTATCAAGAGTTCAGAAAGAAAGCTCATATGATATGAACTATAGTGAGAGTGAGAGTGGATATGGAGAAGAAGAGGAATACAAAGAATATCCACACAAGAAACATAAGAGGAAGTATATTGTAAGCCTTTCAGTTTTGATGTTTTTATTGTACGGGAAACGTTGTAAGACTTGGTAAAACTTGTATTTTATGTTTGTACAACTAAGTTTACATATCATAATTATACCAGTAAGATCATCTCCAACAAGGAACTTTATTTTAAAAGAGGAACTTTATTCCAATGGTGTTCTTTAAAAAAAAATCTCTAAAAACTTTACATATTATATCTTGCTGGTGAGAGAGGATGCTTGTTGGCCAGATATGTAGATGGTATGCTGAACTTAGCATTTAGCGTTGATGATAGAGGATTGGTTCACAACTATCCTGGTTTTACTCGTGAATATGTTGATCGGATGTATAACATGATCACTAGTTGGGCACTCTCAGGCCATTGGGGTTACGATAAATCTGAGATGTTTATGTCTTTATTGAAAAGAATAGATCCCAAAGTGTCATATAATTGTTGGTGCTCCAAAATAATATAGCCAGTGTTTGTAGTCTCCATAGATGGATCAATAACACAGTGGAGATGTCATCGTTGTTTCTGGCAATGTGCAACTTGAGACTTCTGCAATCAAATTCATTTATCTGCTCGTGATTGGCCAATTGGAGATTAGTTGTGTGTTTATGACATGTAATTTTTATCTACTTTTACTAAGTTTATATAAAATACATTTTACTTAAGTAAATTTCTCTAGTTTTTTGCTATAGACTAATCTTTGTTTATTTTAATTTCAATAAATGTATCAATAAAATACATGTGTCCAAAAAAAAACATATGATCACAGCTAAATTAGTTGAACTTTTACTAAGTTTTACGGTTACACCAAGTCTTACTAATTTTTGGAAGTTATGGAGAGAGAGATCCAAATTTTATGGGTCGGGTCTGGAGGGTCTGCGAAATATCTTTGGTAGACTTGTAATTATGAAAGTTTATTTTGGTTTCCTGGTCTTTTACTATTTTTTCCATTAAAATAAAATTTTTATTTAATTCATTTTCGGGTGAGGAGTATGCGAGAGTTTTTTTTTCAAATTAAGAGCAGTAGAGCATTTGATTCGTCATATTTTTCCAATTTTCTCAAAACTAAATATTAACTATTATTATACATAAATTTTCATAAAATATTATATTTGCTTATGAACGCGCATGAATCACCTAGTCTAAAGATAATTGAATAAAAATATAATCTTTTGGTTGTTTTAACAATTGTTTTTCAAAACACTAAATCTTGCATTTTGTAAAGTTGTTTGACATTTTGCTACAAAGCTTAAAACCCAAAAGGCCATCTTTATTATGTTTTATTGGTCTGAGATTAGTGATTTTAACTGGATAGACGTTCATGGGTTAACATGCTAGTGTTATCTTATTGGTTTACGTAGACGGATACTATATACATTTATATATATAATTGTATGTGCCTCATGCTAAATAACTCTCTGGATTGATCCAGATGATAGTACTAAGATTGACGAGATGGCATGAACGTAGCTGAATCTCTATGTCTGTTAGTGAACTAGATTTCGTATGCATAAAGATATGTAATTTCCAATTATTACTTTTACTCACTAGTTTTCATGAAACCACCCAGACCAATGATAAATTTGTAGATAAATAAGGGATTAGAAAGAGACAAACAAATAAAAAAAACATTCTTAAACAAAAATAAGATTCACAAGTTCAAAATTTAAAAATAGGAATTTAGCAAAAAAAGGAAAAAAAAACAAGAGAAAACTAAAAAGAAATTGTACTTAGGCAGGTTAAGACTTTCATCCTTTAGAATGTCTATTTATATGCTTTAAAACAATCCGGGTTGATCTGAAATACCTGAATCAACCCAAAATAAATATCGGTAAAAACTACTTGTGACGCCCATTGTGATCTGAGTAGTCCACGGTCAGCACGATATCATCATGTCGTCATATTGCTGCCTGATGTAGTCTGCAGTAGTAACCGTGTTTTTATTCCATGAATTGCAGCGTATCCTAACCCGCTGTAGTAGCCCGCAGCAGTAGCCCGTGTTGTTCTCTGTTGTCATACCACACCCTGATGTAACATGCATTGAGCCGTCTCCATGCCATGGCTTTCTCCAGTCCGCAATGCAGCTCGCGTTGTACTCACTTCTCATCTTTTGTTGTGTTTCATGGCCAAATTTCTTCCAAAAATCAATAGAGCTATTCCAAATTTGAGGTCACAAAAATATAAGAGTATGCAACCTAACTACCCTAAATGCAACCCTAAATGATCAAAATTAGTTTAAGATGCTAAAAACCACTAAAATCAAGAGATATCATTAATTTTTATGTTTAAAATAAGAAAAATAAAATATAAATGACATTTTTTAAATGTGTTTAACGTTATGGTGAATGTCAAAATATTATATTAAGAAATAGAAGTTAGTTTTATATTTGACAAAAAAAAAGTTCATTATTGAAAGAAACCCAAAAATATATGACAATATTAGTACACAAAGAGAAAATAACTTAATTAACACAAATTTAAATATTAATAACTTAATTACTTTTTAATACTAAAACATATCTAACTTCACCTATTAAATACTAAATTTTAAACACTAATAACTAAACCTACCCAACAATAGAATAATTGTCTTTTTTTATTCTAGTTTCGAAACGAAAAAATTTGTTATGTGGGTCAACTTTAAGTGTGCAATTAGTATATAGGATCATTGATAGTTTTAATTTACAAAGAGGGTCACGTTGATTTTTTCTGTGTAAAAGTCCATGCACACTCTAATCGACAAACATCTTAACATAATTGTCACTGTGTCCTTGAATCATTTTCACATGTAAGAGTTCCCCTCTCTTTCCAAGCAATATGACCCAAAAACTTATTGGTCAATTCATAAGTTATGTCTAAACCAACATAAAATCTCCTTCTCTATTATTTCTCCTCTCTGTGCTCACAAAATCTAACATGGCCTAACTTTACTCTTTTTCCCAGTACATGTTTGAAGCTTGGAAAATCGATTAGTTAACCTCATTTAGTCAACAAGAATTTCTTAACAATAGTGAAAAAATTAAGGAACCAAACGCAAGGCCATCGTCAAACCAGATCTCAAAATCAGAGGAACAAACCAACCCAGGCGAACAAGCCAGCTCGAGATACGCATATTATATCCTTGTGTAACAATTTATACCCTTCTTTCCTTCAAACAGTAACAACTATTGTTACAAATTTTCTCGCTTCTCTGCTTTAGTGACTGATTGTCAGAAAACAAAATTAGGCAAATACCTTTGTTTGCATATATTCTGAAGTTGATTAGAACACGTATGGCCTATTTTGCAGTTTCAGAAACTGAAAATGAACATGCGCCAGGTGCTGAAATGTTGGAAGTCATCAGGGAGGTTGCAAGTTATTCATCTCGGTTACCTGAAACACGATTCGGTAGAGCTGCTACCAACTCGTTTCCGACAACATATATTCTGAAGCCAATATTATCGAGTGTGTTGCAGCTTCCCTACGAGGTACCCCGAAACGGAAACCTTGTTAGCTTCTCAGTTTGTCCGGCTATTTGAATTTATTGTTGGCAGATGCACCAACTTTGCCAAACTAATCCACGGACTACTCTGTCGACAACTGCCAATATCCTGTAAATATGAGAAATGGTTCCTGTTCGCGGATATATTTGTAGGTTTTCACTAACTGAATTTCAGAAGATAACTGACTTGAATTTTGATGTGTTTGATGTTGTCTCTAGCAAAACAGAGGCATAATCGGATTCGATTATGCAGAATCAGCTTTTTGATACTTTTGATGGTGAGATTACATTGCCTAGCGTTATGCAAATACGTTGTCTTCTTCATCTTTCGTACAAGAAGCAAGGGTGGTGACTATAAGTTGAATATTTGTACAAATATGTTTAAGATATTAAGGCATTCTTCTATGTCAACTAATTTAGAACACCGATTATCAAGTAACAATGGTGATCAGTGTTGAAGAGTTGGAACGTTCATGGATTGATCAATGGTGATATTTTTTGTGGTGTTTGTCTTGAAGAAATATTATGCAACTTCTTCGAAAAATTCCTTAATGTTGGAAATATCACAGTCGTCTACGGTGAAGATCTCCTTCTAGCAACACATTGTGTAGATATTGAGGATGTCGTTAATTGTTTGGAACCAAATGTCCCGACCCACGGATATCAACACTTGCGTATGGGATATTCAATGTATGATTAGGACATGACAACATAGCAAGCAAAGATTTTCAGTAATTATCATTGTATCGACCCTACGTCCGAAATAGTTAGCGAGATGGAATTCCAGTTGCAGTGGTTCTTAGTATGGTTTCATCCACTTTACTAGGATACATATGAGTATGATTTTAAAGATCTGGATGGTGAGGTTATCGAAACCCCATATTGTGCTTATGGGAATGATTTCAATGACACTGATTGGGTCTGCATAAAATGTCGTCTATTTTGGATATGCCGCTTTTGTAACATTTTGTAAGCATGTTACAAGAAATATTGTTTCTCTCTTTTAAATTTGCAATTTATGTTAGTGTTGGACCATTTCTTTTAAGTTGTTGAAGTCATTGTAATGTGTAGTTTATGTTATTTGGGATCATGCTTTTTAAAGTACCTACTAATTTTATAAAGTTGGATCATTTATTTTAAAGTAAGATTAAAAATGTACACTACAATAGGTGTACACTTTGTTTGTACACTTATCTTACCTTTTCACATAACTTTGATGTACCTAATATTTTTTTCAAATATATATTAAACACTAAGAATATATTGAAATGATGTCCTTGGCATGAGAATTAATAATTGTAGGTGCATTTAAAAATACAAAAGTAGGTGCATCCTCTAGATGGAAGTTAAATGTTGGTTTACGACAATAGTATATATTCGACCACTACTCGGAAAGCAACAAAAGTAGGATTAAAGATTTCTTGTTGGCATGGCTAGAGCATGATACAAACATTTCAAAATATGAAAAATAGACTAGAGTTTATGCAGGATCTCTCATTATCGATACAATAATCATGCTCATAAATGCAATCTAGCGACTTGATTACCTCACCGTCGGGAAATATGAAGTTTTGTCGTATGTGTTTAAATAAGACGGATATAAACATGTTAATCTCCACTCCAGCTCGTCACCCATTTTCCTAATAGCTTCGGTACTAAGGTCAACGTGAATTAGTGAAAATTTCCAAAAAGTTCCGGCTGCTTTCGTATTGTGTCCAAGACAAACATTGAATACACCAATCACTAGGGTTGACAAACTTTGGGTTATAAAATTTGGTTCCAAGACTTTGATATCACCCTCAAGAGATTCACAATGTGTTTCTAGATAAATTCCTTCATAGAAAGCCACCTTCAAATTCTCAATGTTAAGGCACTTGACGAATAAGTTGCAGAATTTTCTATGAATGAAAATCTTGCAATTCATATGCCCTTCAATCATCAGGCCTACGTTGCACCTCTTCAACGATGTAGTTTCATGCATTATCATGTATGTTCACTTTCCATCCCACATGAGTGGACCAAGGTTCCAAAAAGATTGCTCCATAAAATTTGTAATTATTTTACAAATGATATCATCAAAAAGAGTCAGTAGGAGAACATTGTCCATATCAGTAGAATGTGTTAATGTTTCGTTGAGATAGTGGTAAATATTGGACATGGAGAAAATCACCTTAAATAGAAAAAAGAGGTAATGAGTTGTGTGAAGGCAAGACTTAAGAGACTTGTTAATGAAGCTGAAATTGCAAAGTAAGTACTCTAACCTATACTTCCAGTCCTTGTTCGGAATCGCGTTAGACATAACGCATGCGGTGAGATATTATCTAATGTTAAATATATTAATCAGATATTATACATGGATTAACTGAAGATTAGTTATAGGGATTTTATACAATTTCAAAGATTACATATTAAATATGGGAAGTTATCCCCTCGTTGATGTCTTATCTAGTGGTTAACCGTGTCTTTAATGACTTTCACTTGAGCGGTTCAAAGTCATGGGAGAACGCTTTTGTTTTTTATATTATTTCTATCGTTATTTAAGTAAATGATACGGGTTCATCAAGCAGCATCATGTCTAGGGTGATGGTTACTTAGCTGAATCTAAAGATTGAGCCTTCTAGCAATTCATTCACTTTTGTAGATTGATCTAAGGTGAATTTAAGAGAAATTAGAAATCTTTAGGTACAAATCGGTAATACTCTAGTTCTAATGATTTTTCATGTTATGAATATTCAAATAGGCTGGAATTCTTTTCTAGTACTTGGAAAAATCTTTATACCTAAGCGGCACCGATCGACAATCCTGCGAGTTAATGGTTTCGAAAGATTTTCACAATTGAGACTAGCACTTAAGTACAACCCAATTTACTTTATTAATATAATCACATAAGATATCTAATAATTTTGGCGAGAAAGTCAGTTTCCTATGATCCAGCATATGTTTTTACCCTTTAATTTTTGACAGTTTTACAAATAGCCCGATAATTTGAATAAATCAAAACAGATAAACACAAAGAACGACCTTCATTCTTAGACCCAGAAAATTTTGTCGTGGCCCAAACATTTCTAGCCCTTTCTCTTTTGAAATCTTACAGTCATTTAATCTCATGTGGGAACAAATTTAAGAGTCGAAGTCATAAAGTCTTTGAGTCATTTCTAGCTGCATATTTATTAAATTCTCAGGTCAAACTTATATAGACATTAGTCAAGTTTATGGGTGAAAAAGCCAACGTGGTTTTCATTTATTTTTTTCACATAGTAGGTAAGCCTTCCACATATTAAAGTTTAAAATGACCTAATCCCACATTACAAACTTCATATGTACCTTTAACAATTTTATAGATGACCGAGAACTTAAATAAGTTAAAACAAATAAATAGATCACAACTTTCATTTTTGGACCCATAAAACTTATTACGGTCCACTAACATCGCTCAGCCTCTTTCTTCAATTCTTATGATCATTTAATCGCACGTGAAAACAAGTTTCAGAATCTAAACCATAAAATTTTAGGGTTATTTTTTATAACAAATTTTCTTAAGTTTTAAGGTCATAATTACATTGACACTAATCATATTTATGGATCAAAAGGTCAAAATGGTTTTCCATTTGTTTCTCTCACTTAATAGTTAACTAGATTTTGATCCGCGCGTTCAAAACGCGGGATTATTTTCGACACAAAACAAATTATATGAAATAAATTTTAATTTTTGATTATGTATCTTTATTTAAATGTTACAAATGAAGCGTTATATCCATTGTTTCGAGTCATGGCCCGGACCCGCGATTAAACTGAAAAAATGATGACTTTATATAGAGTCCGATTTGTTTTTTTATTTAAACTCGTTATTTAATTTTTTTTATAAAATCCGCAAAATACGCTAAAATTTGAGACCCGACTACTGGTTGAACCTATGGGTGGCCACTATGTAATACAATTTGACTTAAATTTTCATATTTAAATTATTCTAATTTATGAATGTTTAGATGAATGATGGATATATATTATGAATGTTATGCTCTTATTTTACAAAAGTTAGTCAAACTAATTTATCATTTTATTAAGCATAATGGATCAATATTCGAGAGGATACATACTAAATTAGAAATAGATACATGAATGTGAGATGGATTTTGACCCACATTGTAAGCGTAATGGATCAATATTCGAGAGGATACATACTAAATTATAAATAGATATATGAATGTGAGATGAATTATGACCCGCACTTTAATGTTTTTTTATTAGATTTTGATCAAATATTAATGCTTATTATTAGATTTTCACCCGCATTTTAATGTTTCTTATCAGATTTTGATGAAATATTAATGTTCATTGTTAAATTTTCACCCGTACTTTTTAAATCGAGATGAATTTTATTCAAATATTTATTTACTCAAAATTATAAATCTTATACATGTGTATCCTTTTATTAAAACATTTGTTTTAAATTATATATAATAAAAATAAAGTTACTTTATATTTATTACTTGGTGTAGTAATTTAATTATGAATATAAATTATATATATATATATAAATATTATAATTTTTCTTATAATATAAATGAATAATGAATAATTTTTTTGTTTTTAAATATAGTTAATATCAATAATGAATTTATTATTTAAAAACAAATGTATATTTATATTTTAAATAAAAATATTAAAAGATATTATTAAAATCTAATCTTATGAAAAGATACTTAAAAATATCGTTTTTAGATATCTTATTTTGAAAGTATTAAGATAATTGGTTAGATATAATATATATTTAATAATAATTAGTATATATATTTAATAATAATTAGTTAGTTGTATGAGAATAAATAGAAAATTAAAAAATGTAATGGTGCAACCTAGACTACTTATAAGTAGATAAAAAATAGGACTCTGTTTTAATATACTAGATAGTTAAACATTTTATAAATTAAAACTTAAAGAGACTCATTTCCACAGTTACAAAATTTGGATATACCAAACTCCTAAACATTTTGGGACAGTAAAATGTTTTAGTACTATTTTAGTTTTTTTTTTTAATATCTTTTATGTTGTTTGAAATTTTGTAAAAGAAATGCTATGTAAATTCTTAAAAATTAAGATAATTTTTGTGAACTTTTACTTTTTATGAAACCATTTTATATATAGAATATATTTACGTTTTTAATTTTATAAATATTTTATTTTCATTATATATGTGATCTTGAAAAGTTTAAAATAAACCTAAAATTAAAATATAACTCAAAAGTTATTAAATAAAAATAACTAATAGATCATGAAAATTAAATATTATATTTATAATCTATTAAAGTTATTTATGTAACTGGCTGTAGTCAAAATAATTGAGATCATCACGCAAAAAACTAAATTTTAAATAATATTATAGCGATTTGTAGACGTTAAGCAAATCTAACACTTTTTAAGAAATATAGCAAATCTAACATTTACATCAATTTTTGCTATATCGTACGAATTTTGATTATTGGATTAAAAGTGTAAAAGATCATTTATCAATTTTAGAAATTAACTTTTTGCGTTCATCTGAGCAATTTTCTTGAAAGTTAAATATGTTAATGGATTATTTGACATTTTGTCACAAAGGGGCCCAATCAAGATATGTCTTTTATCCATTTATAAAGTTATAAGCTTTAACTTTATTTTTGTGTTGTTATTACTTTATTATCAATGGGCAATGGTACTGATGGAAATATGTTCCGGACCTAATCGAAGAAATTAAGGACCGGGTTAAAAAAATCTTGTTGACTATACCGAATATTAAGAAATGGGGACTTTTTTTTTAAAAAAGGAGACACAGAAAATGAGTGCATTCAAGAGAGGGACAGTGTGTTGCTGCACATGTCGTCATGTGCTTCCAATACTTGCGCCATTTTTATATCCGTCTACTCCAGCCTCTAATCATTTTTAATTACAAAAATCAAAATCATTAATTTTCATTGTGTTGTGTTGGTTCGATTTCAAGAATATCACTTTTTCTTGTTTGAAACCATCGTTTAATGAAACTAGAGATTTCGATTTCTTAGAAGTTTTTCTATTCCAGTAGTTTGTTTAAGATTTCACTAATGTTTATATACCAGGAATATAAATTTCGAGTAAGAAAACATATTTTATTATTAATTATGAAAATTAATAGAGAAAACCATACATGAAATCTTCATTATGTAAAAAAAATATTCATTATGTAAAAAAAATCTTCATTATGTAAAAAAAAATCTTCATTATGTAAAAAAAAATCTTCATTATGTAAAAAAAATCTTCATTATGTAAAAAAAATCTTCATTTTGGTATAAATTAGTCATGTACATTTTGATAAAGCGGTTCAATATAGCACTCGTAGAACATTCAAACGTCAACTTTATATCATAAGTGTATGTCAACTATAAAAATTTCTCTTAATAATTCTCAGACTTTATAATAAATAAGTTACTGCTAAACATGATGTTCAATTTCAAACAATAACCAGATTTATTATGGTTTTATCAAAGTTATAGAACCAGAAAAGCCTAAAATATCTATAATATTTACTAATTAGCAAAGATTGCATTAGTAAAAAATAATAATGAAGATGCAAGGAAATGCATGAATATATACAAATGTAGTTTTTTTTCTTTCTGAAATGTATCTGTACTCATTAATACATTACACGCAGCATACATATATTCTATAATGTGGACAGCTGTATGTGTATAACATAATGCATAATGGATCATGACGAGGATGTGGCATGCAGATTGCAGAAAAAGGTGTTGCCGTGTTTTTTTTCTTTCTGTGGCCACCTATAGTCTCAATAATGTCTTGCCCAAAAAAAAAAAGTCTCAATAATTTCACAATGTACAATAAACCCAAAATATCACATCGTGTTACTAAACTTATAATTTCACAATTAGAAGCCACTGAACGTATTTACTCTTTACCCTCGTATATGTTTTATAAACATGACAATCTCAAAAAAATATGGCTTATTACAAACTCTTTTCTGTTTTAAAATACATATAGTATTATAATAAAAGCATACAAATTAAGAAATGAAATATATTTTTCATAATTATTATTAAAAAATCATTTAACTAATCATAAAATTATTAAAAAAGTAATTGATCAAACAGATTTTAATTGGACCAATCTTAAAATCTAAACATTTGAAATTTTAGAAATCAAATGACATCTTATTTTTTTTTAGTTTGTTAGATTTAAACCCTTCACCTAATGGGATTTATTACAGACTAAAGATTTTTGAAGTCACAGAAGAAATTAAAAGAGAGGTTGGGGTGTCTATTAAAAATTTAAAATTGAAGGACCCATAGGAAAACGCCTACATTACATATGCCTTACTGCATTAAAAAGAAAAGCACTTTTCACTCCACATTATTAAACTAATAAAAGTTAATTTCCTACTCAATCAACCCATTAAAGAAAAAAAACAGTAAGAAAAAATTGGAATCTACTTATATCTCACTCATTAAGTTTTTATATTGAAAAGTGTAGCAATCAACCTTTATGTTCTACAAGTAAAGTGGTCACAGACTGTAAAATCAGTTTTTGTGTTTTGTTTTCTTCCTCCCTACATTCTTCCAAAACTGATTAGCAGATCAGAGAACATCTTTTCTTGTTATTTCTTGGGTGAAGGTTTAGGTTTTCCTCGAGAGAAACAATGTTTAAGTCATGGAGGAACGACAAGAACAAGATCAAAGCTGTGTTCAAGCTTCAGTTTCAGGCAACTCAGGTGTGTGTGTGTTTCGTCTCTTTAAAATCTCGAAACCCAAATAATCAGACAATGGGTGTTGACTAGATCTGTCAGAGTTTCAAGATTTGTTTTTGTATATGAAAGTGTAACCTTTTCATGTGAAGGTACCAAAGTTGAAGAAAGCAGCTTTGATGATCTCATTGGTTCCTGATGATGTTGGGAAGCCAACCTTTAAGCTGGAGAAAGCTGAGGTTAAGGAAGGGATCTGTTCATGGGAGAATCCTATTTATGTCTCAGTGAAGCTGATTAAAGAACCCAAATCTGGGATTGTTCGTGAGAAGATTTACCATTTCGTTGTTGCAACAGTGAGTGAATTTCAACGATTTTCTTTTCGAGTTCTTCTGAAAAGAAACAAGTTTTTATTTTTATTTTTTTATTTGAGATTTGTTTTTGTCTTCAAAAAATGGTTTCAGGGTTCTTCGAAATCTGGATTTCTAGGAGAAGCGTCGATTGATTTTGCAGATTTTCTTACAGAAGAGGAGCCATTGACTGCCTCCTTACCTCTTAAGTTTGCCAACTCTGGTGCTGTCTTAAATGTAATCTCTCTTCTCTTCAAATATGTGAGAGAACTGTAATGGGGTGTTGAAAAGGTTCAAAGACTGTTGTAAAACGTTTGTGTCTTGGTGGGTGGTGCAGGTAACAATTGAGAAGATCCAGGGAGCAAACGATTTAAGGTAAAGTAATTTGTATATATTATATAGATACTTTTTTTCCCCCGGTCTTGAGAGATTCTTGACTTGCAAACATTAGCAGATCTATTGAGGAAAATAACGGCCAAACATTGTCCAAGGAGGATAGCTTCAAAAGTGTACCGAGCAATGATGACTTAGAGGGATATAACCAAGATGTAAGGCTCTTTCTTTTGTTCGGAGAGTTTAAAAACTGTCTCCAATTTCCTTAAGAAAAGCTGTACTGAACGTTTGAATTGTTTTGCAGGAAATGAGCTTGAATGGAAGCACGGCTAAGAATGTTGGTCTAGGAGGCTCTTTCAACTCCATTGGTGAATCAGGGTGGATGGATGGTTCAGATGGGAATGCACGCTTGCCTCAACGACATAACTCAGTTCCTGCAACCAAAAACGGGCATAGGAGGTCAAACACAGACTGGTCAGCTAGTTCAACATCAGATGAAAGCTACATCGAGTCGAGAAACAGTCCAGAGAACAGTTTCCAAAGAGGGTTTTCTGTTGGTAGTGATTCAACTGACCCTATTGAGAAGCTTAAGATGGAGTTGGAAGCTTTGAGGAGGCATTCAGAGTTATCAGAGCTGGAAAAACAGTCTTTAAGGAAACAGGCGGTGAAGGAGAGCAAACGGATACAAGAACTGTCCAAGGAAGTTAGTTGTCTCAAGGGTGAAAGAGACGGAGCTCTGGAAGAATGTGAGAAGCTCAGGTTGGAGAAAAGTAGAGACGAAGCTGATGCTGAAAGCAGGTTGAGATGTGTCAGTGAGGATTCGAGCAATATGATTGAGGAGATTAGAGATGAGCTGAGCTGTGAGAAGGATTTGACGAGTAACCTTAAGTTGCAGCTGCAGAGGACGCAAGAGTCAAACTCCAATTTGATTCTTGCTGTGAGAGATCTCAATGAGTTGTTGGAGGAGAAAAAGAATGAGATATCTTCTCTGAACTGGTCACTAGAAGAGGCTAAGAAGCGTGAAGAAGATAGGGAAATGGATTCTGGACACAAAGACAATGAAGAGATAGCTACGCTGAAGCAACAAATGGAAGATTTAGATTGGGAGTTGGACTCTTACAGGAGAAAGAACGAAGAACAGGAGATTCTTTTGGATGATCTTACTCGGGAGTACGAGTCCTTAAAGGAGGAAAATCACAAAAATGTATCTATGAAATTAGAGCAGCAGCAAGAATGCTCAAAACCAGGAGGTGAAGTCTCTGTCTCTGATTCCAAGGATGTTATAGAAGAGTTGGAGTCTCAGATAGAGATATTGGAAGGCAAACTGAAGCAGCAATCACTGGAGTACTCTGAATGTTTGATTACAGTTAATGAACTTGAGAGTCAAGTGAAGGAGTTAAAGAAAGAGCTTGAGGATCAAGCACGAGCTTTCGATGAAGATATGGAAACAATGATGCGGGAAAAAACCGAACAAGAGCAAAGAGCTATCAAAGCAGAGGAGAATCTGAGGAAAACAAGGTGGAAAAACGCTATATCAGCAGAACGGCTTCAAGAGAAATGCAAGAGACTTTCTCTAGAAATGGAGTCTAAGCTGAGCGAGCATGAGAACCTGACAACAAAGACTTTAGCTGAAGCCAATGAGCTCCGTCTGCAGAACAAAAATCTAGAGGAAATGCAAGAGAAAGCACATAGCGAGATTGCACAAGAGAGAGAGATGAAGAAGAACGTGGAAGAGAAGAACGAAGCTTTGTCAATGAAAGTCCAAATGCTTGAAGGTGAGGTCCTGAAGCTCACAAAGATGAGAGAAGAATCAAATGCCGCAGCTAGTGAAACGGAGAAGATAATACAAGAGTGGAGGAAAGAAAGAGATGAATTTGAAAGGAAGTTTGTTTTGGCTAAAGATGAAGCCAAGACAGCGCAGAAAGAGTTAATTGTCAGTAAGACTTCAAACGATGAAAAAGAGACCAGACTTGGGAATCTGAAGAGAGAAGTAGAAGGTCTAAGCCTGCAGTACAGTGAACTACAGAACAGCTTTGTTCAAGAAAAAATGGAGAACGAAGAACTGAGAAAACAAGTATCAATTTTGAAAGTCGATATCCGGAGAAAAGAAGAGGAGATGACTAAGATCCTTGATGCAAGGTGTGTAGATATAAGTATAACACCAAGTAAACTTTCTATATATTTGACTTGTTAATATATATTCTAACATGACAAATAACAGGATTGAAGCAAGGTCACAGGAAAATGGGGAGAAAGAAGAGAATCTAGCAAAGCTATCAGACGAATTGGCTTACTGTAAGAACAAAAACAGTTCAATGGAGAGAGAGTTGAAAGAAATGGAAGAGAGATATTCAGAGATAAGCTTGAGATTTGCAGAGGTTGAAGGAGAAAGACAACAGCTTGTGATGGCTGTGAGAAACCTCAAGAACGGTAAGAAGTTTTAGTATTTTGTATGGGTGCATGCTAATACAATTGTTTGTAACGTCATAGACGAAGAATAACTATATGAAGTTGTGCTGTTAATAGAATTCGTTTCTCATAAACACTACTTTCAACTTTGTCAAGAAATCAGTGTTTTTTTTATTTTCTGAAATGCATTTTGTCTCTATAACATTATATAAACCCAATTATCAATAATTATATGAGCTAGGTCCTGCGTACAAAGAGCACCATCAAAGCTTGTAGTTCCCTTCAAGAAAACAAATTATGCGTACATAAAGATTTGTGTGGTTGTGTTTGCTTCTCCACTTCCATACCAGTTTGGTTGTTCCAGATCCATTTGTAAGCTCAAAAAATTGGAGTTTCATAGGTTACTAATAGGTTGCTACAGTGGTGGTGTTACGTATGGAATGATGTGTGACACACGTTTCGGAGAATGATGTGTGACACACGTTTCGGAGAATAAAAAGAAATATTAAAAATGTGATGATGTGGAATATTTTCATACATTGATTAACAAAATATACTTTACATAATCATTATTAGATTATAAATTGGAAGATTTGGTGATGCTAAAATATAGGAAATAATATATTAGATAATAAAAAATATTATTTGATATATACTTTGGTTTTTTATAGAATTAAGTTAGAGTTTTTTGACGTATTAATTTTCACAAAAACACAAAGAGAATTTTTGGATTTCAAAAACTGAGTGATTTGTAGACGTGATCAACAGGGATTGGTTAAGAATCGATACGTGTCGAGTCGTGTAATTCGGATCAAGCAAGTTTGTAAGAAATTGTGTAAAGATTTTTAATAAAAGAGATACATGTTATTGGAATTACTTTGTGCCTTGTATTTTTGCTAAATCTCGATTCGACAACTGGTATCAAAGCAGGACATCTAAACGAAGAAGGGTTCTCCGAACCAAGGTGAGATTTTGAGAAAAGAATATGGCGATTTTTGCATAAAATATCTTGCTGCTCAATGATGTGAATTAGTGGTATTAGAAAGTGAGAATGAGAGCAAACTTGCGTGAAACTGATGAAGATATCTGGACAATTGTTCAGACTGGATGGGAAGAACCATGTGTGATGTTGAAAGATGGTTTGAAAACACCTAAGCCAAAGACAAAGTGGACTGTAACACAGAAAAACTTTCAAAGTTTATGCGAAAGCATTGGATACAATCTTCAATTCTGTAGATGGTAAGCAATTTGAGCTAATACAAGGATGTGAATCAGCTAAAGATGTTTGGGATATACTACAAAACGTTTTTGAGGGTACTGCAAATGTTAGAAGGATAAGATTGGACTTGCTTGCTTCTTAGTTTGAAATATAAGGATGACCGATGATGAGAAGATATGAGACTTCAGTGCCAAGCTCAACTCCATAGCCAATGAGGCACAAGTTTTAGGTAAAAAAATATGAAGATGCAAAATTGGTGAAGAAACTTTTGCGATGTTTACCTACTAAGTTTGCAGCACATAAAGCGGCGATAACTTTGACGATGAACACTGATAAACTGAAGTTCACTGAGGTAGTAGGAATTTTAAAGACCGATGAGATGGAATTATAATCTAAGTTGTCAAAGCCTGCTCAGAATTCAAGAATTTCAGTTGACAAGACATCCAAAGAACTCAAAAACTTGAAGAATCTATTCACTTAATGATTCAGAAACTTGAAGAAACCATTGATCTTTTGTATAAGATGTCCAGTGATAGATTGCCTAGAGAAGAAGAAAGACAGAAAATACATGAAGTGGTGTGTTTTAATTGTCATGATAATGGACATGTCAAAACAGATTTTCCATCCTTCAAGAGAAAATAAATCAAGTGTAATGGATGTAATGGTTATGGGCACATAAAATCAGACTGTGTGAACACAAAGAAAATAAAGATGAAGAGGAGTTGCACTGGTAATAAGTCAGAAAAAAGAAGATGCTCTCAATTTCGTGGCTCTACATAGAGTTGTGGGATCTGAAAAAGACATCATTAAGGTGAAATTCGTGCGTTGTGTGTGTCACACACCAATTATGATGCGTCATACAGTGATACAAAAAGTGATTTAAATGCTGATCTTTTTGCTGAGTATCAGGTTCTCTTTGTTCAATTTGCTAAACTCAATAATGAAAATATGCAGCTAATCAAAGATAAAGCAATCCTGAAAGCACAAGTGAACATTCTAGAGTCCGAAAACAACAATAAATCAGAGACTGAGGTGTCAAAAGAAGAGAAGGAGTTTGATCTACATAGTATACATAAGAAAATCTCTGAGCAGACCTACAATCTAAAGACTGTGGAGACTAAGTATGAGTAGACAAAACAATTACTGAATGAGGAACTCGAGAGAAGTCAGCTACTGTAAAGAGAACTTAGTGAAAACTACATGAAAGTAAGAATGTTGAACATTGGTTCAGCTAGTCTGGATCATATCATATCGGTTGGGCAGCCTCCAAAAATCAATTAGGGGTTTGCGTTTTAAAGGTACTACTTCACAAGATCAAGATCATGACAAGGCTGACGGGATAAAGTTCATAAAAGCTACAGTAAAATTAGATGATAAACAAAAAGATGTAGCACAAAAAATTGGGGTTTGGGTTTTAAAGGTACTACTTCACAAGATCAGGATCATGACAAGGATGATGAGATAAAGTTCATAAAAGCTGCAGTAAAATCAGATGATAAACAAAAAGATGTAGCACAAAAAACTAGCATATCAGTAGCCGCAGAACCATCAAAATCAGTGTCAAAAACGAGGAAGATGGTAAATAATGGATGCTTGTTCAGTGGAAAGCAAGGTCATCATGGAATTGGTTCTCAAACGGTTGATAAGAATGAGGGAATCCAGTTTGTAAAATGCTCAATCCAGTTGTTTCAGCTGAATGAAAGGATGAAACTCAAGAAAACAGTGTGATTTCAAAGATACAAGACATAAAATTTGTTGCTAAGCGAATGAATGGCTGTCACTTTTGTGGTAAAATCAGATGTAGTGCTGCCTACTATTATGCTCGAAGAAATTAGATTGAGCGAGCTTGGAGGATGAATCTTTGTTATGTGGAACCCAGAAGGTATGAACATATATGGATAGCTAAGAAGGATTTATATTCTAAGTTTACGAAAGTTTTTCACGACATTTCCCTCTTGTCACTACCTTCTGAGTGTTCAAGTCGATAACATAGTCATCATTAGCATCAAAAAAGACCCCACAAGGGAAGTCATAACACAACTTAGAGACAAATAATAAAGATTTATGCATTGAAGGACACACAATTATATCACAGAGAGGAATAATACATGTCGTGGTGTGAAAGGTAGTGGATCCTACATGTGTAATGGGGAGATACATGCCATCAGAAACTATAATTTTCTCTTGTCCATTGTATGGAACCGTGTTTTGAAGGTTGGAAGTTGTCGGAGTCATATGAGCAGTAGCTCCTGAATCAGCAATCCATTCTCGACCACTGGAATCAGAGGTTTGAAGAGCTGCTAGGGCTTGAGGAGCATCATACTTTGATAACCTGTATCAAATCGGTTCCAATACTTCAAGGCCACATGACCAACACGCCCACAAATCTGACAAACTAGACGAGTGTTTCCTTACTGAGAGCCTTGTGACTAATTCCAACCAGACGCGTTGACTTGTTGTGTGAAACCTCTGCCGCGTGTTGAGAAACCTCCTCTACTTTTATTTCTTCCAAAACGACCATAAGAACCACCACGTCCTCCAATACCTCATAAACTTGGATTTCCAGATCTTTGGGTTTGGAAAGTGAGATGAGGACTAACGTCTGGAATCGCCTCATAAGACTGGAGTTTTGTATCAAACGCAGAGATCAAGAACAACATCATTAAACGTTGGAGGAGGAAGCCGAGAGAGAGAGATTTGGACAATAGTAGTTTTGGGATTATACTCGCTACCCAAACCATTCAAGAAAGTGAAGATCTTCATAGATTCGTCCACCACTTTTCCAATAGAGCTGAGATTATCACAAAGAATGCGAAACTCACGGCAGTAGGCAGTAAAGGTGTTACCTTTCATAGTAAGTAGTTGCAGGCGTCGTCGTAGCTTAAACTCGTGTGCAAGAGTGCTTTTGTTGAAGTGTGATGCGAGAGAATACCACACATCATGAGACGTAGAAAGGGCATGAACAAGACTGAGAACCTCTTCAGACAGAGTTCCGAAATATCCAGTATTTCACGAGCTCATCAATACACGTCCATGCTTCATATTCTGGATTAGGAGCTCGTTGACAGTAGCGACGACAGTAGCCGCATGAGTAGGGGTTTGGCCAGTGACGAAGCCAAGAAGTTTTAGGGAATGGAGGAGAGACTCAAATTGTGTCTTCCAAAGGAGGTAATTTTTGTCGATGAGCTTGATGGCGACAGAGCTCGCGACATGTATGCTAGACCGAAACGGGTATGGATCGTTTCTCTCTGCCATTACCTGTGACAGTATTAGGAGATCTCTGATACCATATGAACAAATAAGAAAGGCTGATATGTTATGAACAATACTTTCTTAAAAATTAACATTTATAAAATATTATCGTTTTTATAGTGCTAGAAGAACAATTTGGATCCTACATGATCTGCTTACACTTGTTCCTAATCTAGCCACATGCTAATAATAACAAAGCATCAAAATGGTTATATAGTATGACTGGTTTCTCCTCTTTCGCACAGATTGTCACCTTCGTCCCAGTCATCTATTTTGTTTTTCTTGTCATGTTGTGACAATGAGGAATATAGACGCTAACCAATTTGATATCTTGGGTCTCTACACGTTGGGCTTCACTAACATCTTGGACCTTTACATTTTCAAAACGATGTGTCGCTGTTATCTATTATATTAAAATAAGATCATGACTTATTGATAAATGTTATGTCTAACTAATTATTTAGTAACTACATCTAAATAACCATAACCACCTTCTAAATATTAATACATATTATATCTAATTATTTATTTATTCTATTAATAATAACTAACTTCTTGCGTTTAATTTATAACATCTCTTTTTATTTTCTATATTTTAAAAATTTATAACTCTCATTTATACTAATTAGAATTCACGAGTACATTATATATGTGAGTGAAAATTAAGTATAAATTATAATTCATGAAATGATGTAGAATAATAGTAGTCATTTTAAAATACACAAAAATGAATTTTATCAATTACAAGAAGGGTTAAAAATATAAAATATTTTATTTAATTTAAAATATTAAAAATAAAGTCAATGTGAAATAAGCTTAATAACGAATAAAGAAATAAAATCATAATAAGTATTAAAATTCTTTGGAGTCTTCAAATATTTTTCCTACTTAAAGTAACAAAAATAAGTTATATAAACAAAGTTAAAATAAATTTCTTAAAAAAATAAAATATATAATTTATTAAAAATCATAATTTTTATTATATAGAATAATTTTTTCAACAAAAAATATTAATTTTGTGCTTTTTAAATGCGGATCAAAAATTACTCGCCCTTTGATAATCTAGTGCCAGAATCTAGTGTATACTTTAAACAGCACACAGTGCATAAGTAAACAAATCACATGATGGGCGGCCAATAAACGTGGACCGACCTTTTAATACAAGTTACGTCGAGAGGCTTCTTTAGGATAATGATTTATTTGGCAACTTAGCCACGTATAAAGCAAAGCTCTGAGACGTGGCAGGACCAAACAGACGGATTGAACGTGTCAGTATCCTACAGAAGTAGAGAGTTACTAGCCAAAGGGAGATGGTTCGGCCACATGTCATCGCTCTTTCTCTTCTGTCTCTCTATTAAACCCTCATGCTTTCTCAGATAAATGCCAAGAAGAAGAAAAACAATACACAGAAACAGATACAGTTTTGTTGATTTTGAGGGAAAAAAACACAGCTTTGGAAAATGGATATGCAGTCACAGGTGACACGTTCTTATGGTCATGCTCAAGCAGAGGATCCAATCAGAGTTCACCATCCAGGTAAACCATAAATAATGGTTACTAAACCAACCCGACCGTATATCTTGATATTGGGTTTGTCTAATCTATTGTGGGAACAGAGGAAGAAGAGCATCAAGAGAAGGGAGCAACTAAAGTGTTAAAGAAAGTGAAAGCAAAAGCTAAGAAGATCAAGAACAATCTTACCAAACATGGTCACGGTCATGAGCACGATCATGATGTAGAAATAGAAGACGACGAATATGACGAGAAAGACGGACAACTGCACGCCGCGCCAGGTTTATTTCCTTACCTTAGAAAAGACATAATGGTTTATGTTGTTGTGACATTAACGGTTTCTCTGTTTCATATTTGTATGGCACAGTGTATGCTCACGGCGGTGTAACAGGTCATCCTGAGTCACTGAGTCATCCCGGAGGAGAAGCTAATATCCCGGCACCGGGAGAAATCGTTCCACCTGGGACAAAAGTTTTTCCTGTCGTATCATCAGATTACACCAAACCCGTTGAACCTGAGCCATTACGAGATAACTTGTATGGACACGAGGCAGCCTCTCATCTGAGGGAGATTTCAGAGAGGGACGAGAGAATAGATTCACCATCTCATCCTCTTGGAGCGTTCGACGTGTCGGAAAGAGAAGAGAGCAGAGAGGCACATCGGACACCAAGGAACACGCCTGCGTCTCTGTTATCCGAAACAGAGGATGTGACCAGGACGTTTACTCCTGGTGAAGATGAATATATCGGTGGTCAACGTAAAGTCAACGTCGAGAGATCTAAAGGGTTGGAGGAAGATTCAGCTTCTCTAGGAGGAGGTTCTAATTATCTTAGTGGTGTGTCTAATTATCAGACGAAGGTTACTGATTCAACTCATGAAGGTACGAACATTCAGTGAGGTTTCATTTTGGGAGCTTAGGATCATGTCCGAAAGGGTTTATGAAACTGTAACTCTTATTGTCTAGGAGGTGGACAAGCTGGAGTACCTGGGATTGTTGAGTCTCTCGGTAGGATGAAAGTGATAGATGATGAGTCACCTGATCAGAAACCAGGACGAGGGTTCGAAAGTGACTTTCCGACAAGAAGCCATGAGTTTGGTCCGGTGAGAAGTGATGATGAGAAATTTGAGACTGAGTTGGGAAGAGGTTTACCGGCGGGGACTCATCACCAGTTCTCATCAGAACTCTCGCGTCCGAAAGAAAGAGTTGATGTTGACTCGAAAGCTGAAGAGACACACGAGTCAAAACCCAGTACCTACACAGAGAAGATAGGTTCAGCGACTTCGTTTGTAACCTGTAAAGCTACAGCGGCGAAGAACGCCGTCGCCTCAAAGCTAGGTTACTCCGGAGAAAGTGGTGGCGGAGGCGGGCAACACCAGAGCTCCGTTGAAGATGAAACAACTCCAAAATCTACCACGGGATACGGGCAGAAAGTGGTGCGAACTCTTCCCCAGAAGATGACTCCGGTCTACGAAAAGGTAAAAGAAACAGGATCAACCGTGATGAAGAAATTGCCTCTCTCTGGTGGTGGAAGTGTAGGTGTAGCTGAGGAGAATAAACAAGTGGAAGACAAAGGGGTGTCGACTATAGACTACTTGGCTGAGAAGCTGAGACCTGGAGAAGAAGACAAGGCACTAGCAGAGGTGATTGCTGAGAAACTTCACCTCGGAGGAACAAAGACGACGACCACAAAGGAAGTGGAAGTGACGGTGGAGAAGATCCCTACCGACCATATGTTGGATGAAAAAGAACATGGTGAGGCTGTTGTTGCAGAGGAAGGGCAAGTAGGAGGAGGAATGGTGGGGAAGCTTAAAGCAGCCGTCAGTTCTTGGCTCGGTGGTACGACTGAGGAAGTGAAGAAGCCGAAGTCTTCAGATTCCCTTGACCAGTCTTCACAGTCGCTTGGAACCACCGTTGGTAAAACTTCTTCATCATCGTCTTTGTTATGTGGTTTGTCAATCATTATGCACTACTTACTACTTGTGTTGCTTCAATGGTAGGGACTATGGGATTTTCAGATTCCGGTGGAGCTCTATCCGGGCACAGGGAACTTCAAGATTCTCGGAACTGAAATTTTGTTTTGCTTTTGGATGTTTGTGTGGTTTGGTTGATGCCTTTGTTTGAGACTATGATCTATGTTTGTGTAGTCCTTGTGTTGTGTAAAAGTTGAATAATATATGGGGAATTGCCAACAGCCATAGAAAAGGATTTGTTGTATGTATGGAAAGATCGATAAACGTTAATACAGACCGATAAAGATGACAATTTTTCCGGAGGCAAGGGAAGTTGACTCAAATGTTATAGAAATTAAAATTTATTATCAAAATTTTATAAAAAGAAATTATTACTAGAATAATTTTAATATCTAACGTGGGTTTTTATTAGGTTGTGACAAAAATCGTATTTACAAGATTGTCATTATTTTTTGTGTCACGTAAACAAAAAAATGGTGCTACGTAGGAAATCGTGAAAATACGTTAATGAGTTCAACCGTAAAGCGTTTGACGGCTGAGTAATGGTTACGTTGCAGCTAAGTTATAAGATATGAACTGACTTATGAGATATGGGCTGACTTACTAGCATAAGTTAGCTGTTAGTGACGGTTGATTTACTGAAATATTAACAGCTATACTGAAATTTGGCTGATTTATAAGACAACGGCTGAGTTACAAAATAAGTTACAATTGAGTTATGTTTTGTCTGCTGATTAAATGATCATCGAGTGGCTGAGTTTTTAATTCACGGCTGATTTATGAGACGTAGTTACAGCTGAATTACATTAAATCAGCCGTAATTAGGCTGGATTAACAGTAACATCAGTTTCATTATGACTGACTTATTAGCAAAAATTAATTACTAGAATAGCATTCATTTGATGGCTGATTTATTTGAAGATATGGCTGATTTATTTGAAGATATGGCTGATTAACAAACGATGGTGATTTTCCTTTCCTATCTTTTGATCACATTTATTAGTGACGTGGACAAGAGATTAATGACGTGGATTAATTAATTAAAATATAATTTAATTAAAAGATTAAGCAAGAGTTTTTATTGTAATTTATTAGGGGCCTGTCAACATTTTAGTAATTTTCAAAGATGTATAACAATATAGTAGTATTTGCATTTTTCTATAACATTCTAGTAATTATCTACAAAAAATTTGAATCCTTCAGTTTGCATTGTTTACCTAAATGACAAAGTTCAAGCAATGATTCATGAGTGGCTATAAAATGTGTTGATCAATAACTGAAAAAGTTGGGTTTGATCTAATAAATGAAATTTGCTTTTATCTAAATGCTTTCTTAATTTGAGTGGTTCTTGAATCCAAATAGTTTTATTTGTGTTATGATGGCTACAGCCAATGGAAGTGTGCGAACTTTTAGGTCTCTGCCAAAATAATTCTTCAGCTTTTAATTTGGATAAGGGATTTCTTCAAATCCACAAACAAGATTTTTTGACTTGTTTCTAATACATTCCATTTTTAAATGGCCGCTATTATCATGACATCCACTTTATTTTTTATCTATGAATTTTTCGGCTTATGTTCCAGTAATCCATCCTTTTGTTTTTAGAGATAATTATTAGAATGTTATAGAAAAATGCAAATATTACTAGAATGTTATACATCTTTTGAAAATTACTAAATTATTAGAAGACCCTTAGGAAATTACAATAAAGACCTTTTTTCATTTTTTAATTAAGATTATATTTTAATTAATTAATCCACGTCACTAATCTCTTGTCTACGTCACTAATAAATGTGATCAAAAGAGAGGAAACGAAAATAAACCGTCGTTTGTTAAACTCCTGTGTTAAAAAAAGAGAGAAAAATCAAAACTTTTTTCAAACGTCGTGAAACCCTGACGAGTTCTCTTCTCTTTATCGTCATTAATCGTCCCTTGTCCGGATTCTGTGTTATTCGATATCGTCTTCGCCGAAATCTTATTCTCCGGCAATATTCTTCTTCGAAATCGTCTTCTCCGCAATCACCTAAAATCGTCTTCTCCGGTATGTTGTGGTTAAGTTTGATTTTTATTGTGATTGAGTTCGATTTTTATCGTGGCTGAGTTAGTTTTGTGTTACGACTAATTTATATAATATGTTATGTCTGAGTTAATGTTCTGTTGCGGTTGAGTTATATGTTATGTTGTGGCTGAGTTATTATTCTATTGCGGCTGAGTTGTATGTTATGTTGTGGCTGAGTTACAATTATATTGCGGCTGAGTTATATGTTATGTTGTGAATGAGTTAATGTTCTATTTCGGCTGAGTTATGTGTTATGTTATGGCTGATTTACATATGTTTTTATGATCGGATGTTTCTGAAGATCAAGCACGTGATTACCCTCCACGACTTTATGATGAATGTGCTTATAATCTGGAAAATAAAGATATTAATCACAATTTCCATATGGGAGAATTTCCTTAAGTTAGAGAAGCAATAAGATGTGATGTGTGGGAAACACCTGAAGTAGTTTCCTGATGGAATAATTGCTGAAATAACTGATGGTAAAAGCGTGTGTTCTGGTAGGACTGTACACTATCTACTATGTAGACAGCTACGAATCCATAAGAAGGAGATCTGGAGTTTCGTTGTTGATCAACCTATCAGGTTTTGCTTACACGAATTTAGTGCGATAACTGGGTTAAACATTGGTCCCGCTGCCAACAAAAAGTTTTGAACCTGACCAATGCAAAACCTTCTGGGATGAGTTGAATATGTTGTATGGTCATGTAAGATTTATTTGATGGCTGAGTTAAGATTTACTTAATGGCTGAGTTTAACTGATTTGACGGCTGAGTTATTAGTTACTTGTTGGCTGAGTTATTAATTCTTTGACGACTGAGTTATTAATTCTTTGATGGCTGAGTTAAAATATACTTTACGGATGAGTTATGATTTTTTGATGGTTGAGGTATGTTTTCTGTTGTAAATATGTGTGAGGAAAATGATTATGAAGGAGGACATTGATGAGATGTTTCCTACGTGGGAGGATGAAGAAGATAAGCCACAACTTGCTAATTTGACAAAAGACATACATGCAGATCGGTTTGTTAGAGGTTTTTGGGATGTGCAGAGGAATGAGAAGAAGATAAAAATGAAGGCTGGAGTTTTGTGAGAGGCTGAGCCACCCGCAAAGAAGCAAAAGAAAGCTACGAAACAGAAGGAAGTGAAGAATAGTGAGGGTGAAGCAGCTGATGTAGGGAAGGAAGATAAGGAAGATGTGGGGAACAATGAGGGTGAAGCTGCTGATGTAGAGAAGGAAAATAGGGAAAATGTGGGGAAAGATGCTGCTTTGAGGACCATAATCACTTCAATGGATAAAATTTCTAGAAAATTTGACGTCGCTGATGATAGATTTGAGCTGTTTGAGTTGCAGTTCACCGCCTATGCGTCGTTGTATTTTGCTACTATTACTTCTTAACATAGTCGTTAAGTGTAATTTTTAAATTATATTTCATAACTCAGCCGTACCGTACTCAATAACTCAGCCGTCAAGTTTAATTTATAACTTTACTTCTAATAATTCAGCCGTAACGTACCCAATAACTCAGCCGTTACGTATTTCATAACTCAGCCGTTTAGTAAATTTTTAACTATAATATTGATAACTCAGCCGTCAAGTGTTATTTATAACTCTACTTCCAATAACTAAGCCGTACCATACCCAATAACTCAACCATTACGTACCTAATAACTCAGTCGTTTAGTATAATTTATAACTATAGTTTCGATAACTCAACTATGAATATTCAATAACTCAGCCGTTTTTGGGCGGGAATTTTATCTCGCGACATTTTTTCTTTCAATATTATCCAAAAATCAGCCGTAATTTAAATAAAACTCAGTCATAATGTAACTTTAACTCAACCGTAATACAAAAAAAATATTCCAAACAACAGTTTTACATCGGACAACTTCTCGCATTATGCCCACTCTGCCTACAACAAGAACATAGTGTTCTTTCCTAAGATTTTTTTCTCAAGTGCAATTTCTAAAACATATTTCATCCTATTTTTCTTAGGTCTTCCTGATGTTGATGAATTATCGGAGGCAAGCACGGTAAGTTAGCCACGTTTTATAGAACTTCGAGCGCTGAATCAACCGGCATGACCGACTCCGCGTATGCGTTCACCTAATAAGCGTTATTATAGTAAGAACTACACAAAGATATACGACAAACATTCATGTACTTGGAAGCTGTGATTGCATGCACACATGGTAATTTCCCGTGTTCAAAATTCTGACATGTGCACTTTCCCCCTTCCAAGTTCACAACATGAAAATAATCCCCAGAGGATCCGTATGTAGCCCTAGTGTGTAAGCATCAATCCATTGTACTATTAACCGTCTGGCGTCAGTAACACGACCCTATTATGAATATAAAGACTGAGTTATGAACTGTTATGGCTGAATTATGAAATATGAAGGCTGACTTATGAACTATTACGGCTGACTTATGAAATACTAAGGCTGAATTATGAAAGATAAAGACTAAGTTATGAACTGTTATGGTTGAGTTATGAAATATGAAGGCTGACTTATGAAATGTTACGATTGACTTATGAACTATAAAGGCTGAGTTATGAACTGTTACGGTTGACTTACATGTAGTAGTTTCTCGACACCACAGAAAGCGTGGTGTGCTGCGATCTAGCATCCTCTCTATGTTCCGCAAACCATCTGGTCATCATTATCCGTATTGATTCTAATAGTTGAACAATGTGAAGACTTCTAGAATTTGACAATGCTTTGTTCATTGATTTCGCTATGTTTGTAGTCATCAAATTGTACATTTCTATCGGGAAATGAACATGCACCCACATTGAGACATCAACTCTTTGGAGGTAGCCATGAAGTTCAGAATTAAGCGTTTCAATCTCCTAAAAAATCGCTGTAAATTCAGACATCTTAAAACATCATGCCGTTTTTTTCACCTGACGAAATGCATCTTTTACTTTGTACCGTCCCAAAATGGTCATATATAATTGGTAAGTGCGAATTCCTCAAGAAGCCAATGGATACACAGTCCCAATTGCTTTCCCTATCGAGTTATGCCTATCCGAGATTATCGCAAGACCCTCTTCATCAGGAATCAAAACTTTTAGTTGTGTAAAGAACCATTCCCACGAATCATCATTTTCAGTATCAACCACACCAAAGGTTATTGGAAAAATCTGAAAGTTACCATTATGCTCTAGTGTTGTGAGAAGCGTCTATTTGTATTTACCATTAAGAAACATACCGTCGACAATCAAAACTTTGCGCATGAAAGAAAACCTAATAATGCTTGCACCAAACGCAAGGAACACATACATGAATCTTCCAAACTCATCGATTTGAAGACGCGTAATTGTACCTGGATTTGCTCTTCTTATCATGTATAAGTAAGAAGACAACTTTTCGTACCCACTCTCATCGATTTCCCTTGCGAATTTCAGCGTCCTATGTGATTTCCAATAATCCATCTATCCACAGGAAAACAATACAAGTAAGTTAGCTAGTATGTTTATGTAACTCAGCCGTTACGTAAATATACGTCAGTCGTATCAGTTATATAACTCAGCCGTAACGTACTAGTAAATCAGATGTAATATATCTATAAGTCGGCCGTCTCATTTATATAACCCAGTTGTAACGTACCTAATAACTCAGCCGTATAATTTATATAACTCAGCCCAATCTTTTCAATAACCCAGCCGTGTCATTTGAATAACTCAGCCTTATATTTTTTTATAACTCAGCCCAATATTTAACTCAGCCCAATCATCAATATCAATTTAATAACTCAGCCCTATCATTTTAATAACTCAGCCTCAACAAAATAATTACCTTTACACTAACTGCTTATTGATAGTTATTCTGACACTCTTAGGTCGAACGGACGGACCAACGTCGCCGAGAAAGACCATGTACAACTCTCTTAAAATGTCTGGTGTTGCCTTTCGAGATCGATTAAGACGCTCAGTTACAGAACATGTATGATCTGAATCGTAAATACGAACATAAAATGCCGGAGAAACCCCTTGTGTATATGCACTAACTCTCCAGAGACATCCATCAACCCATAACTTAACAATGAGTGTATCGGGTGTGGATACATCTACATCAAAATCGTATCAATCCCTCAACGTAAGAAATTTCAGTCGTCTCTCCAAATCTTCTTTACTCTCGTATCATTGCCCTACCGCAAGCTCTAGTGAAGACAACTCAAACTTTACAACCTCCGGATTCTGTTTAGAACCATTCATCAACATATTATGATATCTCTTCTTAGGAGGTAGCGGTGAATCTTCGTCTTCTGTTGGAGACTCACAGTATGAATTGAAGTTATCATCTTCAGATGACGCACCATCCGAGTCGTCGAACATACAAAATCGGCTTTCAAATTCATCATCTTCTTCGCCTACTTCATCTTCTCCGCCTACTTTGTCTTTTTCTCCTTCCACTTTATTTGAGCAATCACTGTCATTGTCGTCGCATTTCTCCTCCAAACTAAAACCATTATAATCACCACCGTAAGCTTTGTATCTAGTTTCAAACTCTTCTACTTATGAGTCTAAGCGGAATAACCTTTTGCTCTTCTCTTTTGGTCCGTCATTCAGACTAATTTGGCTATCCTTTTTCTCCATAATCTACACACATAGACATAACTGTTCAATTTTCCTTAGGCTTAGAGAACTTTCAACTGTCGAGTATTGGAGACGTAAACTGGTGGAGTATCATACGCCATTGTTTTCAAAGCTTTATTCGAGAACATGTAGCTCAACTGAATATGATGCCTCGACTCATTCAATCCGTAATCATCGAGTACCGACTTTGCGAGTTCGTCGTGTGTTGTTTCCTCATCTATATGCAAAACTCGACATCCTATTTTTCGGCGTTGAATACATATCTGTTTTTCTTAACCCAGTTACCAGAAATAATAATTATCGGATCCATCAAATCTTACCAAAAGAACAAAAATGAAGAAGAAAGATGAGAAAAATGAAGAAGAAGCCACGACAACTGTAACATAAACCCTAAAGTGAACTCTTGTACGTTAGTGATAACATGGAAAATAAGAACTGATGACAAGGAAAATCAGATCTGATAACATGGAAAATCAGTAAGTCAGCTACTAAATGAACACATAACTCAGTCTAAATAAATCAGCCATCAAGTACAACGTAACCGCAACATGAATACTATTTCAATAATTATCCCCATTAATTTTTCATTAATAAATCAACCGTAATTAGTGTGGAAAATATTAAGGCAACCTTATCGTCAAATAAATTAGTCGTCAAATGAATGTTATTCTAGTAATTAAACTTTCGCTAATAAGTCAGCTGTAATGAAGCTGAGTTTACTGTTAATCCAGCCTAATCGCGACTGATTTAACGTAACTCAGCAATAACTACCTCCTATATGCCAGCTGTGAATTTTATAACTCAGCCACTCGATAATCATTTAATCAGTAGGTGAAACATAACTCAGCTGTAACTTGTTTCGTAACTCAGCCGTTATCTCATACATCAACCAGATTTCAGTATATCAGCCATCACTAATGGCTGACTTATGTTAGTAAGTCAGCCCATATCTCATAACTCAGCCGCAACGTAACCATAACTCAGCCGTCAAGCGCGTTACGGCTGAGTTCAGTAACGCATTTCCGTGATTTCCTACGTGGCGCCGGTTTTTTTTGCTTACGTGACACTAAAAAGTAATGGCATTCTTGTAAATACTTTTTTTGTCATAACGTAATAAAAGGGCACGCTGGGTATTACAAATATTCTAATAATAAAAAAGGTTTTGTAAATTTCTAGTAATAAATCTTAATTTCTGTTACATTTGAGTTAACTTCCTTCTTTTTATCTATGTAGTTTTATCTGGCTCCAGAAGAATTGTGATCTTTGTCAATCTGTATTAACGTTTACGTTATCACTATAATCCAAACAGATGACAAAAAGGGGTTCTCTCCATACATGCAACAAATCCTGGATTGATTTTCTCCTTTGAGATTTTGATCCCCTTCACTGATCGTGATGCTCCACTGAACAAGCTTTATTATTACGTTTGAGTAATGGATAGAACATTTTCAAAACAAGGACACATATATAAAACTATAACATCTCTAAATAACATTAAAAAGTTTTTTATGACAAAAAAGTGTTTATGACAATAACATTTATTTATACAGCATTATAATGTTATGAAAGAAAGAGTTCAAGATGATAAATTATACTTGGACACACATTTATCGAAACCAAGCAAATCAGAAGGAGATTAATGCTGGAAACGTTTCAAGAAACCGCTTCATCATGTTAGAGTAATTATACTACCATGTTACATAACAACGAAAGTCACTGCAACCGATGAAAAATTAGTTTTTATAAATTAATCAAGAAATGCAAGATTATTGTATCCAATTAATTATGAGAAAAAATAAAAAGTGAATTCAAACTAAAAGATTAGCATAATCTGATTGTAACAACATAAATTTAAGTAAATAACTGTAAAATCCAGATAAGGAACACAATATAGAACAAACCAGCACACAACACATAAGAGTAGGCATAAGAATGAATGACCTAAAAATAATAAATAAAAATGTAATTACATCACCTAAACAAAATTAAACAATATTCAATTTTAAAACTACAATATGGCACTGTGTAATTTGGTCAACCGTAACAACTTGGGTTTCAATATTTATAAATCACATCTCATGGAAGTAATGATTCACAAAACTATCTAACTGACCTTTTACTAAAAATACCAATTTAAATACTTAAAAATAAAATTCATGCGCAAAGCCTGGACAAACACCTTAATAGTCATAAATTTTATGTTTCAATCTGATAGTGGTGTAAATATCTGGAAGATCATAGCCCAACAAAAAGAATAGGCCAAGTAGGTTAAACAATATTAGTACATCAGTTGATGATAGTTTGATACCATTATTCAATTTTTTAATTACATCATTATTTAATTTTTATTATATACAATGATAACTTTCGAGCATCAAATTTATTATAATTTCATCTTTATTGGAACTCCAAAAAGTTAAACTATTCCATTAAATTTAATGTTTTGTGAATCACGTTAATGATAAACCTCATAACACTAACACAAAAATATATTTTATAATGTTTTATTTAAGAAAATAGTTAAACTAGTATTATTCATTAAGTTAAATCTATAATTCAATAAAATATATAAATTTGTTAAAACAAAACAAAAATAAGTAAATAAATAAATATAAATTAGTAAAAATAAATATTTCTATAAATCTAAATAAATATCATAGATACAAATTATAATATTCTTAAAATAAATATAAAATCCAAATATAATAAACTGTCACCAATAAATGTAGTACTAAAATTATTATTATTTTTGTAAAACAAACTAATATTGTTTTGTGTAAACATTAATGCTCTGGTTAGATATATGAACTAAAATAAAATAAAATAAAACAAAAATACTAAGTTTGGCTTTATTTGCAACATTAAATTTGATGTCATAATTTGAGTTGCCTTTATGTTTCTGTTTATTTTGCACCAATTTCTTGTGTAACTCTATTTTCTTTTCTCTCCAACGATTATTTGAGCGGTCTCTACACTATATTGCTTTTTTGAGCTTAATAATACTTTCTCCGTATTATTTAAGTGGTGTTTAAATTTTTTTTATTTTGTTTCATAATAAATGATGTTCTTACTATTTCTAAATAAAATTTAATGTTATTCAAAATTTGTGACCAATTACAAAATATTGTATTTCTTTTATTGGTTGAACTAGTTTTATTTAATGTTATTCTTTTATTCTTATGAAACCAAGATAAATTGCATAAAATTGTATTTTTTTTATCTTTGTGTAAAAACCTTAAATACTGATACATAGAAAGTATTTAATTAGCTTTTGAGCTAAATAATATTAAATTAGTATGTGTAACATCCTACTATTTGTGCATATTGTGTACGAAGTGAAGTTTTAAGAATTTAATTTGTTATCAAAGTGTTTTGATAATTTATCTTACCGTGTAACCAAAAATATTATGTTACATAGGTAGAGGTGATTGTGTAAGGTCTAGATTTATGTTATGTATAAAAACTTACAAAATGGATTTGACTACTTATGTTATTAAAAAACTTACAAAATATTATGTTCTTTTTACGTTGTGGCCATTTTATTTCATGAATTGCTTCTTACATTACATTTAGTTTGTCGTCTTCCCTTTGTTTTAAATTTTCGTTGTCTCTGTTAATTTCTTTTATTTCTTTTAGAAGAATTAATTACTGCACTTCCTGCAAGTTCATCATCACTTCTATTTATTATAAGCGGATAAAATTCAATTTTAAATTTTGTAACGTCCTTTGTAATATTTTAATTGTCTTTATAGTGAGATACCAAAATTGAGTATACAATAACTATTGTTTCAATGCCAAAAGTATTTCAAATGTATTGTACCTCTTCAATATTAATTGTGTTGCTTGTGATTCATGTAATTGTTAATCAAGCTGAAGTTGATTTATATAATTAAAAGATGTGACTTCAACATTGAATTTTAAAACTTTGCCAAGTGAGAGCAAGAGAGGTCTAAAAAAGGGTTAAGGCCGAGTTGTCGGTCCCGTTAGGCGAGTGCTCGGGTGGTCCTGCGAGGCTGTACGGTGAGACGGTTGGTCGGAAGTTAGAAAAGGATCGAAAAGGTGCCTTTAGTGTGTGCGATTTCTCTTCTTCTTCTTTTATCTCTGATTGGCTAAGGTGAGTGCGATGACGTAGGGTTAGAAACGAAGGTCGATGACTGCCGGTTCATGGTCATAGCCTTTGGGATCGATTAGGATTGTTTGGTTGATTGTTTGTGTGTTGCGTTTTTGGTACACAAAGAGAGTAAGCTGCATGTATTACCTAGTGTTTGGTGCATTCATGTTGATTACTAAAATCGGCTATATTGCTAATAAACCCTAAGTATGGTCGTATGCTTGGTCGAGGCTAAAGGGCTGATCGTTTGTATTAGTTGCTAGGCGAGTGGTTAAGGCAGTTGACTGATGGGAAGAACTCACCAAGGCCTTCCCTTGGGAGCGAACCATACCTAGCGGACAAAGACCATGACGCTGTGTGTCGAGTGCAATAATTTGGATCTATAAGGTTCTCGGCAGTTAAATGACTTAGGATTAGGTTTTCAGTACTAACCATGTAGGCATTATTATTTGCCTCACTAAGCAATGTTTTAGATTGCTTATGCCTCATTGAATGTGGCAGGTTCTAAAGATTATCCAGGATGAAGCAAGAAAGGCGGCCGAGGGGTGTGTGTGGTGTTCGAGTCATTTAGGTCTAGTGTTATATAGGATTGATATGATATTACTTAAACTTCAATGTATTGAATCTATGCTTATTTATACAATACGGCCATAAGGCTTTCTTTCCTTCCACTTATTTGAATGAGTAGTTAAGGAATAATGGTTAGAACATCACTTGAATATTACACTTAAACCGGATAACAACTTAAAATGAATCCAACCAGACTGGGTCGCTTATCAGCGTGGTCGTGTGATGTCCATGTCGGAGAAGTGTTCGGATCTGGTATTACATGATTTGCCTCATTATGCAATATTTAAGATTGCTTATGCCTCATTGAATGTGGCAAGTTCTAAGGATGTTCTGGGTTGACGCATAACAGGCAACCGATGGGTGTGAGTGGTGTTCGATTCATTTAGGTCTAGTGTTATATAGGATCGATATTATTATACTTAAACTACAATGCATCAAATCTTGATGATATATACAATGCGGCCATATTACTTTCTTTGATTCCGCTTATTGATTGATTATTAGGGAATTACTTGGTTAGAACCTCACATGAATATTATGCTCAAATGGTATAACAACCTTAAAATAGACTGACTGGATCCGAGTCGCCAATTGGCTTGGATCGTGTGAGGTCGGTCTGGGCGATATTCTGGATTGGGTCTTACAAGTTGGTATCAGAGCATGCTTAGGTCCTAGGATAATTTAGTGTCAGGTTATGGGAAACACCACTCATTTGGCTGACGGCCTTGCTGTAAGGGTTTACTCGTCCTTAAGTTAACAATTAGTTAGGATAGGATGCTAACTCGTCTGTCAGTTAGTGGTTAGGAAATTGTTTGGTTAACTAGTTGAAAGACGGATTTTCATAGGGCTTTGTTTGGACTACTTAACCATTAGGATGAATTATCAATAGATTTAGGGACTGACATACCCACATGTGTTGAACATATGAGTAGTAAGTCAAAAACAGGAAAGTCCAGGAAGGACAAAGAAATAGTTGATGATGTCGAACTTCTTGGAAGGGTTGATGATGGCACCGAGCATAACGCTGTTACATCGACTGTGGTCCAAGAGTTTGGCACAAGTCGTGTGAATGCTGATGTCGTGCTCGAGGAAACATGGCAACTGGCCTTATGAGTGCCAACGTGGATGATGTCGGTACATGGACCTGGTCCTCAAACACGACACTTCTACACCGGGTTCCATTAAAAAATGGTTCTAAGATCCGACTGGTCGAGTGGGCCAGGTTGCGAAGCCCATTATTGATGCAGAAATGGAAGCATTTCGTACTGTGTTGGTCCAGGATATGGGTAGTAAGGTTGCTGGGCCATCGACCAACCGGTCGGTGTGCAATCGGCTGTACTTACGGGGATACCGATGGGTCAAACTCTTGAAATGGTGACGAGGAAGTGGTTTAGATCAACTGACCTCAAGCCAGAGTTGGCCGAGTCAAAGTACCATACCTGAGCATATTGGACCACATGATCCGACCAAGGAATTGAGTCTTCATGGGTATCACCGATCCAATTGAGGCCGACCAGTAGAGAAATATGCTAGTTAGGAATTTTTTCTCCACAAGGTCCCGTGAAGAGTATAGGAAGGATGTTGTCATGCACTTCCTGGATGGGGATGCACATAATTGGTGGACCATGGTCGAGAAATGGACCGGTGGCTGCATAAGCACCTTTGACGAATTTGAGACCGAGTTCAATCAGAAGTACTTTCCATCGGAAGCATGGATCGATTAGAGGCACAATTTCTCCAATTAACCCAGGGCACGAGGTCCATTAGAGTATATGAGGAGGAATTCAATCGCCTTTTTTGTTTCGTAGGAAAGCGATTGAGGATGAGGTTATACAAGTTCGACGCTTTGTCGGGGACTCCGACCAGAGCTACAAACCCATCTCCAGGCCCATACCTATGGATCAGTATCGTAACTGGTCGAGCGAGGTGCGTTGGTCGAGTCTAATTTGGAGGAGGAATATGAACTGAACTGCAAAAAGCCTCATAACAAACCAAGTACTGTTCTTATGGTTAATGAAAAGAAATGGAAGAGGGAATAGTTGGGACCGAGGTCCAGATATTTTAGGCATGCGAGTGTGAGTCTTGTGGTAGGAGGCATGGTGGGCAGTGCTGGAAGGCTATGGGAGCCTGCCTGAGGTGTGGTAGTATGGACCACCAGCCCATAATTGTAGCAGAACGGATTCTAGGGGATCCAGGGGAACGAGTGATGGAGTTGCTACGTGCCACAAGTGTGGTAAGCCTAGACACTTCGCGAGGGAGTGTCACAGACAACCTAGCAATGGGGCATGTCAGTCGGGAAACCACGGAGGTGATGAGAGGTAGTCTGTGGCCAGTAGGCGGACTGTAACCCCCGGTTTTACAAATTGACACTATGACTGGAGAATCCAGCAACCTTACGACCATCACTGGTAAGCCTCCAGATCACGTCTGTTCAAATACTGCATGAACCCCCACCCCATACTTCGCTTAGGTAGAAACCTGAACCTTTGTGAAATAGAGGAACCGTCGATGTTGGTGGAGTAGCCACCCACGTCTTGTTTGATTCCGGGGCTACACATTGTTTTGTGAGTCTGAATATGGTAGTTAGGGGCCAGTTTTGGAAGGAACTGTAGAGTAGTATAGGGGTTGTAAATGCTGTTGGCAGTCAGGCCATGCATTCACAAGGGATCTTCTGGACATACCAATTAGGATAGGGCATGGATTGGTTTTGAAGGTTAAGGCCGCATTAAATTCCATCGGGACAGAGTTAGATTTGAGAGGTTGAATGGAACGTTAGAGTCCCAGGGTATACAACTGATTTTCGGGAGTATAGTGATCTCAGCAATCCAAGTGGAACATACATTATACAAGGGATGCGAGGCATACCTAACCACCATCTCTGTAAGTAACGTCCATAAAGGGAAGGGGATTGAGGACATTCCAGTCGTGTGCGAGTTTCAAGATGTGTTCGAGTTCTTACCAGGGTTACCACCCGATAAAGCCGATCGATTCATGATCAAAACTCAAACCAGGGACATCCGAAATGGCTGAGCTTAAGAAGCAACTGGAGAAGTTGTTGGGGAAGGGTCTCATCAGGCGACTAGTTCCCCGTGGGGAGCATGATACACTAAAATTGGATGTTTGCTACTGTAAAGTTAACAGTGGTTGTTGTAATACTTTAGAATCAGTTCCAGAGGACCAGTTTACACTTTATCTTTATGGGATCAATATCAAGCTAAAACAATCGAGTGTTTAAAACTGAAAATTCACAAAGAGCAAGGAACAAAGAGCATGGTGCTTTGAATTCAGGTTATAGGGATGCTATCCTAGGATGATTTAATTTGGGTGCTAGATACTATTGAGCCAAACAATTATTCAAGTTCAGTTGGAAGCTAGTCTAGAACTCGGAATACTCAAGATAGAACAGCCCACTATCGTGGTGCTGCTCCCTTTGTGGATTGATCTCAGCAGTCCTAAACTCTCGTTTGGGCTGAAACACGACCACGAGCATTAGAGATCGAGTCTGATATGTTCACAATACACCCTAACATCTACTCTCGCTGGTTAGGGATGCAAAGCTTATTCAATTTGTGTCTAGCAACCTACTTATCTTTCGATGAATAGGTTAACCTAGAATCATACACTAGGTGACCAATCTAGTGTAACATTAAGAACAAAGTCAATAAAGACATTCAATGGAATACTTATTTATGTTTAGCTTGTAGATCTAACACCCTAGCACCCTAGACTTAGAAAAACGACTACTTGTTCATGACACAAAGAAACACGCAAATCATGAATGAATAATACATAGACGAATCAATAGTAAAGAGGGGGTTCAGAGAGTTCTTCTCTAAAAACAAAGAAGAGAAGCCTTCGCCCTTACAAGAATAGCTAAATTGCCCAAAAACAAGTCTCAACAAGTTTCTTGTGTAAAAACTAAGGTAGGTCACAAATAGTTAAAGGGTTTAAGGTGGGAACTAGCTTTGTGATTTCTGTTGTAACCATAACGAGTGAGGGTTTGTGCCGATCCTTTCCTCTCCAGCCCTTTTGCACATATCTGCACATATGACACTTAAAAACAGAATGCATGAGGGTGGAACAATAGTTAAAGGGTTTAAGGTGGGAACTAGCTAAAGATGAGCCAGCCACTCAGGATCAACAAGATGGATATAAAGAATTAGGAGTCTTGAGTGTGGTATCATTTCCATGATCTGATGCCCACAACAAGAAGAATTGCAGTCAATATTATTTTCAAGTTAAATGGAGTTCATGTCTATCCAGTGTAACCTCGATAAGCCGAAATTTTCTGGAGAGAATAGGATCCAAAGTCAGGGTGTTACAGGTTGGTTAGGTGCTCCTCGTCTGCTGATGATAGTCACTGGATAAGATAACTTAAAGCACAAGGTGGTTAAAAAAGCATCATAAAAATAGGGTCATGATACCCACAAAAGTTTGACTGACTCGATCCTAAATCAGACTTGATAAAATAAAAGCAGAAAAACATAGAGTTCAGCAGAACACAAGTGCCTCCGCCAGACTTACTTCACACCGTCTCTGGTGTGATAATAAGTCCAAAGTCAGCCACATAGTACAAAGCAACAATGGGTGGTACACGGTGATAGAGAGGCAGTTGGTACTCATTCTGTTTCCTTGCTGTCGGACTGACCAGCGTAGCGTATGTTCCTGCCCAAGCGCTCAGTCGTAGCAGATGCCTCTGCTCTCTCTGTCTGCTCTTGCCGTCATTGCTTCCCTCTACCTGCTCCCATTAGTGTAGTCTGGAAACATCCATTGGTAATCGCACGGAGGATCCTCTTCATGAGGCTGTTGTTCTTGCGTTGAGCATCAGCCATCCAACGCCTTTAGGTTGCATCATCCGGGTCATCACCGAGGGGGCCTAGGTCATAATCATCATCCGGAGTCAATTCCTCCACATCGTTCATGTTTGTATCAGGATGCATCGGTGGAGGTGCTCGGGGATCTGCACAAAGGAACTCAGGACAAGGGAGAAACCTGATGTTGTTGAAGTCTTGGATGTTGGTGATGGAGGGTTGCGGCAATTTTCAGAATATGATGCTCCCTTCCCTATTCAAGAAGGTGCAAGTGCTCTCGTCCCTTAAGATCTGTCACTGGATGAGATAGGGGATGTCGATGTACTCTGGCTGCGCATTGAACCTCACAGTGCCTGAAGAGCGGAGTGAGCAGGTTGCCACATCGCTCTGTGCTCTTTGTTCCCTCTTTCTTGAGCACCCTTTCCTTCTTGTCAACGAGCGATTGGGCCAGAAAAAATCCTGGGTTCGTCTTCACTTGAGCAGAAGGGATCCTAGCACCCGAATCCCTGATCTCATCCTCAATCCCCGAGTAGAGAAAATGCAGCTCACCATTTGTTACCTTTGCCATGGTCTCCTTAATGAAAAAGGGTGTTGTTCATCACCTTGGCGACTATCCGAAGAGTGGGGTTCCTTATCTGAGATTGGTTTACTAAGCGGGACTTGAATTCTCCATCCGCGATGAGTTCCTATAAGGATTGTGTAGGTGGGAAATTCTTGGAGAACATGACACCCGTTGGCTCGTTCTCCAAGTTGAAAACCTCAGTGAACTTGTCCATGGAAAGGACATGCTTGATCCCATTGGCAAAGTAGGAGAATGAGGCTATCTCAAAAGTTAGATGGTCGGGGTCCTCATAGAAGAACTGGGCCGAAGCAAGGCATTGACGAGCCAAGTCTTGGAACAAGGACTGAGTCTCATAGCACAACTCGTCAATGCTGATGGCATGGAGGACTGCGTGGAAATCTTTGTGAATACCCAGTGCGCACATGGATTTTGCTTGAAGGAAACACGTTGGGGCTATAGCCACATAAAGGAACACGTCATAGTGGCGTGAGTCGGACTGATCCCATCTATCTTGTGAGAGCGATGGGATGTTGAGATAATTGCAATCGATGCGCTCTCCTTTTTTGCGTGGCCACATATAGGTGGCTGGGAGAGAGTCAAAGTCGTGGTGCTGGGAGCTAGAGGCGCGAGTTGTCTGAATAGTGTCCTTTTTGGTTCTTGGAGGCATCTACAAAACAACCCAAAAGATTAGTTAGTTTTGCTCAGTGGGTGTTTGCAAAAGTGCAAACTATTTCCAAAGTCAACTGCAATTGCAATTCATGAACCTCCTAATCACAAAACTCAATCGCCCAACACAATCCAAGCAAGCAAATGACTTAATAAAACCTAGGTTTCCCAATCGGTTATTCCCTTTTTTTCAACTTTTCAAATTCCTTTTCGATCCAAACAACAAATAGGGCAGTCGAATCTTGGTTCAGCAACCTAGATTCAATCTATTCAAGCAAAAAATATGAAGAGTAATCGGCCCTTAAACCGTGGAAGAGAGTAGAGATTTGAGATATTTACTTGGTCGATCTGTTGAAATAACTTGAGAGATTGTTAGATCACAAAAAGTTATCCAATTTAGACTCAAGAATCGCTTAAAACCGTTTAGAAAGGAGGAAGTTATGAAAGTTTGGGTGAAAATCTTGGAGAAATCGTGAAAATGGGGGCTGAGGGAGACAAAGGGGGATGGGTGGGGTCTTAAATAGTAACTGCCTTTTTTTTTTTTGAGATACTTACCTGACGCGGAGTACCTACCCAGAGCAAGACGAGGTTGCTCCCTTGGGGTGCTATGTTCTTGAACTGTTGCATCTCGAAATTTTATCCTGAAACTAATGGAAACTAAAACGAAATATTAAACAGAAGAAAATAAAAATCCTCAAAGGTATTTACACTTACCGGTGGGTTGCCTCCCACCAATCGCTTGGTTTAGGTCACTATCTTGACTTGGATAGCCGATTAGGCTGAGGATGGATCGCCTAAGGAATTTCTTCATCTTAAGCGATGGTTGTGTCAGAAAGATATGGCTTTAGACGCTGACCATTCACAACAAACTCTTCCCCTTTCGTGTCCAGCAACACAACGGCTCCATATGGTCAAACTTCTTTGATGGTGAAAGGTCCAAACCATCTTGATCTCAACTTTTCAGGGAACAGTTTCAACCTAGAGTTAAGGTGAAGGACCTGATCGTTTGGTTCAAATTTTTTGCCAATGATTCTCTTGTCATGATACGCCTTGGTCCTCTCCATGTAGATTTTGGAGATCTCATATGCCAAATGCCTGATCTCTTCTAACTCATGGAGTTGAATGGAGCGCCTTTATGCAGCTGCTTTGATGTCGAAGTTGAGCAGCTTAACAGCCTATGAGGCCTTGTGCTAGAGCTCTACAGGGAGATGACATGGTTTACAATAGACCAGATTGTAGGGAGTAGTTCCGAGTGGTGTCTTGTAGGCTGTTCTGTAAGCCCATAGAGCATCATCGAGCATGACCGACCAGTCTTTGTGCGTGCTGTTCAGTGTCTTTTGCAGGATGCTCTTGATCTCTCTGTTCGGTACTTTAACCTGTCCGCTGGTTTGTGGATGGTAAGGGGTTGTAACCTTGTGCTTGACCCCATTCTTCTTCAACAATCTTTCAAAAACCTTGTTTACGAAGTGGATTCCTCCATCACTTATTACTACTCTTGGAATCCCAAACCTCGGAAAAATGATGGACTTGAACATCTTCATCACTACTCTAGCATCGTTGGTCCAACTTGCCAATGCTTCAACCCATTTAGACACGTAATCCACTGAAACAAATATGTACTCATTCTTGAATGATGGAGGAAAAGGTCCCATGAAATCAATTCCTTAACAATCGAAAACCTCAATTTCCAAGATGAAGTTCTGGGGATCTTGTTCCTTTGGCCGATGTTACCTTGTATTTGGCATGAGTTTCACTTGGAGATGAAAGCATGAACATCACGGAACATGGTTGGCCACCAAAAGCCAGCTTGGAGTATCTTGGACACAGTTTTGAAAGTGGAAAAGTGTCCACCATATGAGGATCCGTGGCAGTGATGAATGATATATGGAATCTCCGCTTTAGTCACACATCTTCTTAGGGATCCGTCCTTGCAATGACGGTACAAGTATGGCTCATCCCTAAAATTGTGTCGTGCTTCTCTCAAAAAGTTCCTTTTTTCATTACTAGTAAACTTCACAGGTTCTTTCTCAGCCCCTAAGTAGTTGGCAATCTCTGCGTACCAGGGAAAATTGGGGTACACCTTCTTGATGACAACGACGAAATATTCTAGCTTGATGGAGCAGTGGTTACGGAGCAATAGTTCCCATGTTCTGCACAGATTGATCGCGTAGACCTGCTCTACTGGCAAGACGTCATCTAAAGCTGTTTCTTCGTCAACCTTTATTTTGGACAAATGGTCTGCTACCCCGTTTTCAATTCCCTTCTTATCCTTGATATCAAGATCAAAATATTGGAGTAGAAGAATCCACCTCAACAATCATGGTTTTGCATCTTTCTTTGTCAACATGTACCTTAGAGCAACGTGATCCGTGTGCACTATCACCTTGGAACCCACCACATAGGAACTGAACTTCTCAAAGGCAAAGAAAATTGCCAAAAACTCTTTCCCGGTCGTGGCATATTGACATAGTGCCTTATCCATAGTCCTGCTCGCGTAGTAGATCACGTGCAGTTTCTTATCCTTTCTCTGTCCCAGCAATGCTCCCACTGCGAAATCACTGGCATCTGTCATGATCTCAAACGGAAGGTCCCAGTCGGGGGGGGGGGGGTTGCACTATAGGAGCACTGATCAGAGCACCCTTGATCGTGTGAAACGTAGCTAGGCAGTCACTGTCGAAGTCGAACTTGGTCTCCTTGCAGAGCAGCCTGATAAGTGGTCTCGATATTTTTGAAAAATCCTTGATGAATCGCCTATAGAACCCCGCATGTCCCAGTAAACTTCTGATCCCCCTGAATGATGTAGGCGGTTGCAAGCTCATCATTACTTCAATCTTTGCATTGTCCACCTCGATCCCTTTTTCTGAGATTTTGTGGCCGAGCACGATGCCATCTCGCACCATGAAATGACACTTCTCCCAATTCAGCCCAAGGTGTTTTTCTTCGCACCGCTGCTGTACCCTGCACAAGTTGGACAAACAAACAGAGAAAGAATCCCCATAGACACTGAAATCATCCATAAAAACTTCCATTACGTCCTCAATTAAATCAGTAAAAATAGACATCATGCAAAGTTGGAAAGTTGCAGGAGCATTACACAAACCGAAAGGCATCCTCCCGTAGGCGAATGTACCATATGGGCTTGTAAACATTGTCTTCTCCTGATCATCTGAAAGAAACCTGAATAACCATCTAAAAATCAGTAGTAGGGATGTTAGCCAATCGCTCAAGCAAAATGGAAGTGGAAAATGATCTTTGCGAGTTGCTGCAGTCAGTTTACGAAAGTCAATGCACATGCGATGGCCAGTCACAGTCCTAGTAGGTATCAATTCGTTTTTCTCATTGGTGATCACTGTGATCCCACCTTTCTTAGGAACTACATGAACATGACTAACCCATTTACTATCAGAAATCGCATAGATCACACCAGCCTCTAGAAGTTTCCTTATCTCTTTCTTTACAACATCTTTTAGATTCGGGTTTAACCTCCTCTAATGCTCTAAGAAGTCATCGATTCATCTTCTAGATGTATTCTATGCATGCACAAGTCACGGGAAATTCCAGGAATGTCAGTAAGAGAATATCCTAATGCCTTACGATATTTCCTAAGCTCACATAAGAGTAGGGCAGTTTCCACTTTACTAAGTTCAGAGTTCACAATGACTGGATATGTGGAATTCAGACCTAAGAAAGCATACATGTGCCCTGCGGGTAGGGATTTCAAGTCTACCTTCGGATATCTTAGCTCGCTTCATGGTTCGTTGAGCTGGTTCATTGGAGCAGTCGCTTCTGCAAAATTGCCTTGCTCTCTCTCCCCCATACTTAGGTAAGCAACCGTTCTCTCCATGCTCTTGATGGAGTCCAACATCTTCGCGTACCCGTCAGCATATATGTTCTGGGTGTTCTGCTCAGTTTCAGCCCGGGCCAGAGCAACCTCAAGTTGATCATCAGATAGGATTTCCTCAATCATTCCTTCTCGAGGTTCCAGGATATCATCGTCTCCATCTACTATGATGGTCCGCCCATCCAGCATAGGTTTCTGAAGCAGCTTGTTCATTTCAAACTTCATAATTATGTCTCCCAGTTAGAGATCAATCATCCCATTCCTGACATCAATGATTGGTCTGGCCGTGCATAATAAAGGTCTACCCAAGATGAGTGGGTCCTTTGGTTCTTCATCGAGTTCAAGTACCACAAAATCGGCTGGGACAATGGTGCTGCCGAGTTGAACATGCAAGTCTTCGAGAACTCCCACTGGAAGCTTGACTGATCTGTCGGCGAAGACCAGGAGATCCTAGTTGGTTTGAAACTTTTAAAACCAAGGCGTTTGGAAACAGAATAGGGCATCAAGTTAACACTGGAGCCAAGATCACATAAAGAGCACGCAAAAAGTGTCTTCCCGATCTGAACAGAAAGGACAAACTTCCCTGGATCACCCAGTTTCTTGGCCATGTTTTGGAGCACTACACTACACTTCTTGGATACCATCATCACATCACTATCTCCTGTGATTTTTCCTCAGATTAGCCCTTCATCAGGCTGCGCATAGAGGGTATCATTTGGATTGCATCAATCAAAGGTAGCTTGATAGTCAAATTGTCGAGCATCTTCTTGCATTTCATCTCGTTGCGATCTTTGCGAGATTTCTCCGGTAGAACAGGGTAGGGTAGCTTAGGGGTGTCAACTCGAGTAGGTTAGTCTCACCAGCTGATTTAGGAACATCAGGTTCGGTTTCAGCAGGTTTCTCTACATCATCTACCGTGTTAGGAGCATCCTCTGTTGTGGTTCTGATTCTTTCCATTTTCCCTTCTCTACTGCAGTCAATTCCTAGATATCGGATCACTAAGTTTCCTCCCACTCCTAAATTCTATTGCGTTACAACCTTGTGGGTTCTTATCAGTCTTTTCAGGTAGTGTCCCTTGTTCTCTTATGACGCTCTCAGCGGTTTGAGCGAGAGCAATGTCAATCTGGCGCATATGGCTGCTAAAATTGTCGTACTTGGTGTTAAGCTTGGTGAAAATGTTGTCCATTCGGGTGTTGATCTATGAGGTATCCTGATTCAACGCCTTAACCTGTACTTGTTGGCTCTAGAGCAGCTGGTGCATCATATTCCCCAAAACCTTCAGCTCATCTTGCGGACCGCTCGAGTTGGCAGTGAAAAAGATATTGCGGCTTTGATCTTTTTCAACTTAATCATCGCGCATTAAATCAACAAAGCCCAAAGTTTACTCTCTATCTCCTTCTGGAGTAGTCTGCTGATTGCTCTTTTGCTTCTACTGACTCTGGTTTTAGTTATGGCTCTGGAAACGGTCTCGAGCTTGACGGAAGATGAAGGTTTTACCTTTAAAATTCTGGGGAAACCTATTTGCTGATTAGCACCTTGTGTTTGGTTTCTATGCACTTGAACCGCAGGATTCTCTACATTGTTGTTCCGGTAAGAGAGCAAGTTAGAGTTTTTCATGTAGTTGTTCTGGTAGTAGTTCTGGTTCTGAACATACCCTTGACTGTTGATGTAGAATACTTCCTGGTGATCCTCTCCTTTCTTTCCACTGTCTGCGGGTAGATCCTTGGCTATTTTTTCAGGTGTATCTTCCTCCATGAACAAGACTTGCCCTTCGTTACTTTTGAGGAGCATATCGACCTTGGCGGATAGCTCATTTTCCACTGGGTGTCAATGCTACTGACTTTGTTACTTACTTTGGAGCGATCAGTCTCTGGGTTTTTGTTCGCGGAGCTAGCAGCCATATTCTCTATCAGCTCGAATGCTCCATCAGTAATTTGAGTCATGAAATCTCCCTTGCTCGTAGAGTTTAGAGCATTGCGGAATTCCCAGTCCACACCATCATAAAAGTTTCCCAGAATGTGATCACTATCAAATCCGTGATGAGGACAGTCCCTGAGATTGTCATTGAACTGCTCCCATGCTTCATTAAAAGGTTCATTAGCATGTTGTTTGAAAGAGGAGATCTTGTTCCTGAGAGCAGTTGTTTTTGCCTTCGTGTAGAAGTGGCTCAAGAAGGCTGCTCTGACTTGTTCCCATGTAGTGAGAGAGCCAGTAGGAAGTGACTTCAGCCATCGTGAAGCTTTGTCAGCTATAGAGAACGGCAACAACATGCATTTGAAAAAATCAGGCGATACTCCATTGGAGCGAGTCATGGTTACCCCGAATCCAACTATATGATTTGCTGAGCTGTTGCAGCTCCTTTCTTCTTTGTGGGCTCCCAAGTTGCAGAGAACAATCCGAACTGAGGCAATCTTTCCGGATTTCGAAAGCTTCAATGTGCTCCATTGGTATCTCAGCTGGTAACCCATGGAACATTTTTCTCTGTACCAGGTTGATCATGGCAGGCTTGATCTCAAAGTCTTGCATGGTACATGGTGGTGGAGCAATGGCAGAGCGCGTAGTAGGCAAGTTACGTGGTAGGTTTCTCTCTCCGATCAAAGCAGCTTTCTCCACAGCTTGTTGAGCAGCTTGCTCCGCAGCTTGTTGAGCAGCCTGATGCTGCGCTTGGAAGGCTTGCTGCATCTGGAGCATCTGCTGTTTCATCTGGAGCTGTTTCATCTGGAGCATCTGCTGTTGCATCTGTTGCATTGCGGTAGCGAGATCATCTTGATTTCCGTAGTCACCCATTATGGCGTTGGTCGGCCTTTTTTGTTGCCGGTTGGTTCTTTCTAACCTTTGAAGCTCCTGATTTGCAAGCATAACTAATGGACTTGAGGTGTTGCTTTGAGTGTTTCTACTAGACATACACCTGGAACATTAGCTGCAAGCAAAAAAAGGTAAAGCAAGTTAGAGGTCTTAGACTAAATATATAGCAGAAAAATAAAGGTAAAGAGCTGGTCACCGTCGCAACAACGCCAAACCTTGATACACTAAAATTAGATCTTTGCTACTGTCAAGTTAATAGTGGGTGTTGTAATACTTCAGATTCAATTCCAGAGAACCAGTTTACACTTTATCTGTATGGGATCAATATCAAGCCAAAACAATCGAGTGTTCTAAACTGAAAATTCACAAAGAGCAAAGAACAGAGAGCAAGGTGCTTTGAATTCAGGTTATAGGGATGCTAGCCTAGGGTGATTTAATTCGGGTGCTAGATAATTTGAGCCAAACAATTATTCAACTTCAGTTGGAAGCTAGTCTAGAACTCATAATATTCACGATAGAACAGCCCACTCTCGTGGTGCTACTCCCTTTGTGGATCGATCTCAGCAGTCCTAACTCTCGTTTGGGCTGAAACACGACCACGAGCATTAGAGACCGAGTCCGATATGTTCACAATATACCCTAACATCTACTCTCGCTGGTTAGGGATGCAAAGCTTATTCAATATATGTCTAGCAACCTATTTAACATTCGATGAATAGGTTAACCTAGAATCATAAACTAGGTGACCAATCTAGTGTAAGCTTTAGGATTAAAGTCAATAAAGACGTTCAATTGAATAATTATTTATGTTTAGCTTGTAGATCTAACACCCTAGCACCCTAGACTAAGCAAAACGACTACTTGTTCATGACACACAGAAACACGCAAATCATGAATGAATAATATATAGACGAATCAATAGTAAAGAGGGGGTTCAGAGTTCTTCTCTAAAAACAAAGAAGAGAAGCCTTCGCCCTTACAAGAATAGCTAAATTGCCCAAAAACAAGTCTCAACAAGTTTCTTGTGTAAAAACTAAGGTAGGTCACGAAAATAGAGATGACTGGTCTTTTTTATTATGGGAGGCGGCGACTGCTAGGGTGAGAAAGTCGAGTATCTAGGGCAAATCCCGAAATAACTCAGAAGTTTCCATATCTTTTGGGGGCAAGCAGGTGATTGCTCCGTTTGGGTGCTCCGCGGCAGAAAACTTCCAAATTTTCTTCTTTTTTCATGTGTCTCCCCTTTAGCAGTCTGGCCTATTCCATACCTGAAATGACTAAAAACGAACTGAGAAAACTCTGGAATTAACTGAGAACGATTTTGAAAACATATATACAAGATGTCAAAAACATAGCATATCATAGCGCCAGTCTTTTTTGTGAAAAAGAAAGATGGAAGCTTCAGGTTGTGTATTGGATATCGAGGGTTGAACCCGGTTGCTGTGAAGAACAAGTACCCATTACCATATATATATGAGCTATTGGATCAGACGAAGGGTGCCACTTGGTTCTCCAAGATAGACTTTGCGTCTAGGTACCATTAGACTTCAATAGACCCGACCGATATTTGGAAGACTGCCTTTTGGACGAGGTATGGGCATTATAAGTTCGTCCTGATGTCCTTTGGGTTAACCAATGCAACTGCTGCTTTCATGAAGGTGTTGAACAACATTTTCCATGATTGTCTGGACGAATTTGTGATCATCCTCATTGATGACATACTTGTCTATTCAAAGGACCAGAAAACGCACAAGGATTATTTGAGGCGTGTACTAGAATGACTTAGCCAACACCAGTTGTTTGCTAAGTTGAGCAAGTACAACTTTTGGTAGAATACTATAGGGTTTTTGGGACACATAGTGTCAGATAAAAGAGTCCTAGCGGATCACGATAAGATCAGTTCATCAGGGATTGGCCGAGGCAAAGGAACGCCTCGGAGATCCGTAGTTTCTTAGAATTGGCTGGGTACTATAGGAAGTTTGTGGAAGGGTTCGCAAGCTTAGACCAACCATTGACAAAACTTACAAGTAAGGATTTTAAGTTTGTTTGGTCGGAAGCTTGTGAGAATGGGTTCTCATAGCATAAAGAAACTCTAACGAATGCACTAGTACTGGTCATTCCGGAAGTAGACAAGCCTTACGTGGTGTACACAGGTGCATCCATAACCGGGTTAGGATTTTTTTTGATGCAGAATGACCGAGTAGTTGACTATGCTTCTAGGCAGGTAAAGAAGCATGATGGCACCAGTCCTACCCATTATTTGGAAATGGCGGTTGTGGTATTTTAACTTAAGATCTGGAGGTCTTACCTCTACGGTGCTAAGGTGAAAATATATACAGATAATAAGAATTTGAAGTATATCTCAGTCAACCAGACCTTAATCTAAGGCAAAGGCGGTCGATGACCTGGATATAGCTTACCATCCTAGTAATGCCAACCTTGTCGCAGACGCACAGACCTGGCCGTGGAATGGGACGAGAACACGCTTGCCCAGATGCTTGGGGCTTTGGATCTGAATGCTTTAACCAACGACGATGAGCCATTACAGGTAGAGGCAGTGGGTTTAGCGGACCTACTGACCAAGATCGGCCAGTCTCAGAGGAATGATGAGCTTATAAACCGGATGGTACAAAATGATAAGACCGAGTACCAACTCACTAGCAATGGTACTATTGTAGTGAAGGGTCGGGTCTCTGTACCAGGTATCCAGGAACTCAGAGAGGAATCATGAAGGAAGATCACTAGTCGAAATTGTCCATTCACCCCGGTCAGAAATTTTTTTTATAGGAATCTGAAGAGATACTATAGTTAGTCATGGATGAATCGACATGTTACAACATGTGTAATGAAGTGCCCTACCTGTCAACTGGTGAAAGTAGAACATCAAGTTCCCAGTGGGTTGTTGCAGAGCTTACCAATCCCGGAATGGAAGTGGGACCACATCACAACATAATTTGTGACTGGCATTCCAACCTATAGATCTAAGAACGATGTAATTTAGGTTATAATGGATAGAATAATGGGGTTGACTAGTGACGTGCGTGTTTTAGTTGTTCTAGCAGGGTATAAATATTCTAAACCAATCATTATCAAATTAACCCTAGTCTGTAACACACAAATAGTACTCTTGTCAAAAGAGATCAAATGTAGTACTTAGGGATCAAATCTACAGAGAGAAATGACACACAATAGATTTCTTATTCATAAAGATTAAGCTAGGCGAATATATATATATATATATATATATACAGGTTGACAAACAATCAGTTAATGAAATATTCATTTTCAAGAAGTAGAGATGCAATATGGAAATATGCTAATAATGCAAATATGGAAATAATGAAAATATGGAAATATTCTAATAAACTAACTTGATGCAAATGTTAATATGCTAGATCTAGGGTTTCAAACTTAATGGATTATAGTGGATATGAAGCACAAATATGTAAATATACTAGGACTCAAATATTAACTCTTATGATCCTTTTAACTCCAACTCTCGTATGCGAGCAAAAGGAAAGACCATCGATCGACGACTATGGCCTGATGTCGATCGACGGTGAAATCAGAAGGAAGTGTGAACGAGATTTGATAAGTCCACCAAACTAGTTAGACCAGATCTTGCATGCGCCTAACAGCCTAGTTCAATGTAGTTTGTTCTGGCACATAACCTACTCTCGTAGTCGTCCATGTCCTACTTTCGAGATCCTAGTTAGCTACTCTAGAATGCAAGCATTAAGCAAAACTAAATTGATGGATATTAACTTAGCTAGCAGTCCTATTTTTGGGCATCTATGATTGCTATCATTCAACCCTAAACCTAGTTGATGCCTTACTCAGACATAACCAAAAAAGAATAATAATTTGAATATAATGCATAGATAGAATACTGGGTTCAAATACAAATCTCCCTAAGGAGTTATGAATCTGCTCCCCTAAAAACCTAAAACTATAAAGCTATGTTGGTTGTGTCAAGCCTTGACTAAGCTTGTAATTGCACTTGCACACCCCCTCTTTCTCTCAAAACATGAGCATAAATATAAAAACCCTAAAATCTAGGTCAAAACTCATCCAGGGCATTCTTGTCTTTTGTCTTATGAACTTGGGCTTTTCAGTCGGCTGTCTGCAAGTTGGTCGTCGATCGATGGCAAGTGTGCAACATCGATCAACCTTGGTCTTTCATCATCGGTCGAATCCATGGTTGTGTCGTCGATCGATGACAGGTTTGCACTTTGACTCATCAGTTAGTCAGCTACAGATTCTTCTCCCTTAAATGCTCCAAAAGCTCCAAGTATCTCCATTTATATCCAAAACGTCACTGGACCTGTAAATACTCTAAAACATATCCTAGAAACACATAATAGACCCTAAATATACCCTAAAACATGGTCTAAAACTGGTAATAAATAGGTTATATCAACTCCACCAGACTTAACCTTTTACTTGTCCACAAACAAACTAAGCCGGTGAAAGAGGTTTGAAAACAGAGACTCACATAATTTCTAAGTATAACTGTCACCTTACTCTGTTGCAACCACATCCTATCAAGTCAATCACAGAGAAAATTTATATACTCTATCCTAGTATAGCAACCAAATCCAGTCTACCAACAGCTTAGCAAATACTAGTCTGACTCACCCCTCTACTGATTTCATTTCTTTGCCTAAAATAAAGTGTAGGCTTTACCTTGAGAGCATCGATCAAAGGACACATGGACTCTACCTCTTCAAGTATCTGAACAACTAGGCACAAAGTCTTCCATGATTTCTTGCTCTCTGAATCTTTTTAGATCTCAAACTCAATGGACAATGATGCTGATACAGTCCATCTTGCCATCTCATTTTTGATTTTCCTCTTCTTTTTCTTTTCTTTTCTTTTCTTTTCTTTTCTTTTTATTTTTCTTTTCTTTTTCTTTTGCTTTTTGGACAAAGCTATAGGCGAATAATGGGGTCATCGGTAATGTACCTACCCCTCGCTTCCAACGGTGTGTTATCGTTCCTACGAATTAGAATATTGGGGTCATAGGTAATTTACCTACCTCTCTGCATCTCGGAAAGGCATCTCAATCGCTTAAGCTATTAGGTAGACGATGAAGAGAAAGAGAGAAGGGAACCAAAGGTGCAATGACTTGTACCTAAAGACTTTGCAAAAGGAATCAGATCTAGTGTATACCAAGCCCCAAAGCAAGCAGATAATGTCAGGATTAGTGTTGGAAATCAGCTTTGTTTCCTTCAAACTTTCTAAGAGTGTGTGATATAGTGGAAGGATGATCCACTTTGGTATCTCTAGTAATCTCTGCAACAACCTTCTAAGAATGGTTATAAAGTGTCGTTCGTCAATAATAAATCTTGATCATAGTCCCCTTCTTGACTCAATAAAACTTTTTTTTGAAAAGCTTTTATATATATAGCAAAGAAAACTAAAAAATAAATAAATAGCATTAGTGGACCTCCCCCAGAATTCAATTAAATTGTCCCCAGTGTAATCCGCCATGGATTGGTTAGGAAAAATTAAAACTTAAGTAAATAGATAGGTAGAGAAACTCGACGCCAAACTCTGTGAAGAGTATCGATCGATGGAGGCATGTGTGGTCGATCGATGGTCGCGATCCAGTGTCGACTGATGGTGCCTATATGGTGTCGATCGATGGTGACTTAAACAGTCTATATAAAACAAAGTTAAACTCAAAATAAGTAGTAGTATAAGTAAAAACAAAATAAAAGCTTACTAAGCATTGAGATGCCTCCCACTCAGCGCTTGGTTATAGTCTTTAGCTCGACGTTGTGAACTCTCTGACTAGTAGGAAGTTGGATCAACACTTGGAAAATAAGTTTCTACATCTTCTTTGCTCTCAATGCTTCATCTTTTCTGGTTTTCTCATTCCTTGTAACTGTTTTGAAAAAGGCCATTGAATGCATTCATTTTTCTAGTTTCTCAATACTGCGCTGTAGCATCCTAAGTCTGGCAGTCGTAGTCTCTAATAAATTCTCCAATTGCTGAGAAATATCTTCCTTCATCAGTCTCTGAGAAAAGGCAATCTCATCGAACCTATCTTCTAATTCCACTTCTGCTGCTGTCTTCTATCCGTGTTCATCAGTGTCAATTGATGCTTTGATGTTGCCGTCGATCGATGCTTCGATGTTGCTGTGGATCGATGCTCGGTTATCTGCTCTAATCGCATGCTGTCTCTAAACAGTATCCAAATATTTCTTCATCTCATCCATGTGTGCAGTCAAACCAGTAAGGCAAGTGTCTTTAGGATAGTAGACATCATCCAACCTCTTGTAAAAATCATTCAGGGACATATCTTGAGTTTTGTAGATCGCATTCACAATATCATCAATCTCATCTTTGTTGTATTTTGTTGATCCTTCTGAGACATAGCGATCCTTGCAACATGTTCTAGTGAACATATGTAGCTTTGCTCAAACAAATTAGCTCTCTTTAAAACTGCTCTAATGTCTTCAGCTTGCACATTCACTACCCTTCCGTCTGTAGCTCATGCATTACCATTCTCATCTCCGTAGATGCCATACTCATCTTTCTTTTCCCAGTGGAAAAGTTTGTTGCCTTCAGTATCAAAAACTCTCGTACCTTGCTCATAACGCCAATCGATCGATGTCCGGATGGCTGTGTCGATCGATGGTGGCTTAAAAGTGTATGGATCAGTACGGATCGGCTCGTGTCTCTGCTCCTCAATATCGATTGATGATGAATGGTGTGCATCGATTGATGGCCTCTGCTGCTGTCCAAATATATTATCCGATCCATTAGCCATAATAAGGGCATATGCTACATCCTCCTTGGATAAATGTAGAAGTCTCCCATTAAGAGCTTGTGCATATCCCTCTAGGTTTCTGAAAATACCAAACTCATATGGTCTAAGGTTACTAATATCTGTCTCTTCTTCTCCATGTTGGTGTTCTGGTTCGCATCTGATGTCATTCGAAGGCCATGAGTAGCCTGTGATCAATGCTTTATTATCCACTCTCGCGTTCATCAACCAACCAGTTTCCTCTGATGCCAGACCGCGACATTCAATATGCTCTTCCTCTCTGTAATCTTCATTGTATCCTTCACATACTGGACGTGTGTCGATTGATGGTGTATGGTAACCTTCGATCGATGCTCGCTAACCAGACTGTTGCGCGAAAAGTTTTCCAGCTCCATTAGCCATGGCAAGAATGTCTACAATATCTTCCCTCGTGACATTAAGTAGTCTGCCATCCATAGCTCTTGTGTGACCGTTTGGATCTCTCATAATACCGAACTCGTCTGGTTGTAGATAACCATATTCCTTCTCACGTTCTGCAGCTGAATCTACTTCGGTTGCTGCTTCGTGGTCAGTATCGATCGATGGCATATGGTTACCGTCGATCGATGTCAAAGTCCCGAATTAATGGGAAATATGAAAAACACCAGCCTCTTCCATACCAATACCATGGTAATCGATTATCTCTTCTTCTCTGTAGTCTTTGTTGTACTTGAGGTGGGCTGTGTTGTAATCACCATCTGTGTGGTAGGCGTTGATCGGTTTTGGAGTGTGAGTGTCGATCGATAACAAAGGGTGGGTATCGACCGATTGCTGAATTGCACGCGTGTCGATCGATAGTCTAGGATGGGTGTCGATTGATGCTCCATCTTCCGACTCTTCATCGAAATCATTATCGCAGAAGCATGTGGCCACAAGTGATGCATTATCACACAATTCAATCAGAGTAGCCTTCTTCTTATTCTTGACAGGTTCATAGAAAATATTTTGATCAATTGGAGATAGATACAACCTGTTTAACTTCATATCACAGATAGCTCCCACAGTAGCCATGAATGCTCTTCCAAGTAATAGTGAAGAGTTCCAATCTATCATGATGTCCATCACATGGAAGTCTACTGGTACTAAGGTGTTGTTAATCTGCACTGGAACATCTTTTACCATCCCTCCTGAGCTCACTTTTGAGTAGTCTACAACTATGAAGGAATCATTGGAGGTTTCCACTTTCAGGTTCAGCTCCTTTGCCATAGTTATTGGCATGATTCTCACTGATGATCCAGTATCACAGAGGACATTGGGGTATTTCTTACCCTTAATAAAGAATGGAATCACAAACTTCCCAGGATCACTCTTCTTCTTCAAACATGTTCTATGTTTCATCTTTTTTTCTAAGATGTTTGAACATGACTTCTATATCATTGTCTGTCATTCTTGTTTCCCTGAAAAATATCCACAACCTGTGGGTATAATAAGCTTCATCAAAAGGAGTATCTATAAAAAATTTGAGAATTCTTTTGGTAAATATGTCCATCTCTTTTTCATTCGCTTCTCTATGTAGATGTTTGGGGATCTTTTGCTTCCTCTTGAAGAGCCCCTCATCTTCTCTATCAAGATCTATACTTTCAGAAGTGTCAGTATACTGTTCTGAAACCATTCTGGTTGGACGCACAATCAAAGTTGCAGTGATGCTTGGTAGTCAAACCGGCTTCCTTGTCTGTCGATCGATGCTCAGCTCGCATCGTCGATCGAACCCTCTGTCACTATGTCGATCGACTGTCTCATGTAGGTATCGATCAACGTTATTCAATTCACGAAGCCACTGATGCTGCAGGTTTTGCTATCGATCGATGCTCTTTTGTTGGTGTCGATCGACACCAATGCGAACTGCCAAATGACATCGAACTTTCCACACTAAAATCTCCTTCTTGGAGCTCTTCCCTCTTAAATTCCTGCCAAAAATCATCATCAATCAATGTATTGACGTGGTGTTTCGGTCCAGCTTCAATTTTCTCCTTGATCAGGCTCTCATGTCTCTTGATGGTTTCACTTGGTTGCAGCACTTGATTCTCTAGCTTCTTCACATGGGTTTTGAGGTTCTCAAATTTGGTGTTGAGGTTGAGGTACAACCCATCTATATTCCATTGAAACCCACAGTCATCTTCTGTTGTTCCTCTAAAACTTTGTCAACCATTGCTTCAATCTTGCTCTCCTGAGTCTCTGGAGGAGGATCCTGGTAGTAAGAAGATCCATAATTTTGTTGTTGTTGAAAGGATTTCGATGTGAACCCTAATTAAAGCTACTCCTTTGACCATTCCCATAGGAGTTCCTGTTCAAGCCCGGATTCCCTTGTCTCTGTAAACCATTCCCATCAATGTAGTTCACATCCTCTTCTTCAATCTCATCATCTTTAGACTATATTGCCTCTACCTCTGCAAAAGTGACCTTCTTTCTAAAGAATTTCTGAACACTATCCAATTTTGCCTTGACCTCTTCAATCTGATCCTTACTCATAGTTGGAGCTGATCTCTTTCTTTCAAAGTTTGTGTTCTTGGTGCTGCTGCTGGATGCCAGATTCTCAATCAACATTGTAGCTTCTTTAGGATTCCTAGTGCTGAAATTTCCCTCACTGGTTGTGTGCAAATCCATCTGATACTGTAATCCAATACCTCTAAATAAAGTGCTGAGAAGTTGCACTTCGTTGAACCCATGGTGATGACAGTCTCTTTGGTATTATTTGAATCTCATCCAAGAGTTTCTGAAAGACTCTGAGGGTTCATGTGAAAAAGTAGCAATCTTGTACCTCAGGTCTTCTTCTCTTGCGTCATCAAAGAATTTACGCAAGAAAGCATTTTTAATGTCATTCCAGGATGTCAGAGATCATGGTGGTAACTGCTTAAGCCAATATGAATCTTCTCCAGCAAGTGATACTTGAATAGCTTACAAAAGAGATAGTCCTCATGGACTCCATTGGCTTTGATAGCAGTCACTAGATCCTCAAATCACTCCAGATAATCCATAGGGTGCTCTTGTCGTAACCCATGGTAAGGTGTCTGCGCTACATGTCCGAAGAAGGTGGGCTTGATTTCAAAATCATTCCTCTGAAAAGCTGGAGGGCGAATGGCGGATCTGTTGGCGTAGAACTGGTATGGACGGTTGTAGTCAGCCAATGCTCTATGAGCAGCTTGGACATTAGCTTCAGGTTGAGCTTATGCAGCGTCTTTTCTACTTCTGCATCAGGGATTACAGCCCCATGATCGTCTATCTTTTGACCTGCTGCATTATACAGATGACCTTCTTGGTCATGCAGGTTTCCATCCTCATCCCGAGTCAAAATCAACGTCACAACCATCTAAACTCGTCGGCTTCTGTCGATTGATGCAGATACTTTGCTGTCGATCGTCGGTGTGTGATCAGTGTCGGTCAATTCTCAAGTTCTGATGTCGATCGATGCTATCCGTAAAGATGTGTCGGTCGAGGTGGAGTTATTGTCGTCGATCAATGCTTGTCGTCTTTCTTTGTGGATCGTACGTTTGATTCGATCGGGGTTAGAGAATAATAGTTCTTGTCCTTTATTGCTCCTGGTGTGTCTTTGCATGCACCTGAAAACAAGGAAAATAAAAATTTAGTAACTTGAATGTAGTAACAAAACTACACTAAACCCTAGAAATTTAATCTAATGGCGATCAATGCTCCCTGACAACGGCGCCAAATTTGACGATCGTATTTTAGTTGTTCTACCAGGGTATAAATATCTGAAACCAATCACTATCAAATTAACCCTAGTCTTTAATACACAAATAATACTCTTGCCAAAAGAGATCAAGTGTAGTACTTAGGGATCGAATAGACAAAGAGCATAGGCACACAATAGATTTCTTATTCCTAAAGATTAAGCTAGGTGAATATATATATAGGTTGACAAACAATCAGTTAAGGAAATACTCCTTTTCAAGAAGTAGAGATGCAATATGGAAATATGCTAATAATGCAAATATGAAAATAATGCAAATATTCTAATAAACTAACTTGATGCAAATGTTAATATGCTAGACCTAGGGTTTCAAGCTTAGTGGATTATAATGGATAGGAAGCACATATATGTAAATATACTAGGACTCAAATATTAACTATTATGACCCTTTTAATTTCAACTCTCGTATGCGAGCAAAAAGGAAGACCATCGATCGACGGCTATGGACTGATGTCGATCGACGGTGAAATCAGAAGGAAGTGTGAACAAGATTTGATAAGTCCACCAGACCAGTTAGATCAGCTCTCGCATGCTCTTAACATTCTAGTTCAATGTGGTATGTTCTGGCACAGAACCTACTCTCGTAGTCGTCCATGTCCTACTTTCGAGATCCTAGTTAGCTACTTTAGAATGCAAGCATTAATCACAACTCAATTGATGGATATTAACTTAGCTAGCAATCCTACTTTTGGGATAATCCATACCCTACCGTAGTTGATGTCTTACTTAGACATAATCAAAGAAAGAATAATAATCTGAATATAATGCATAGATAGAATATTGAGGTTCAAATATAAATCTGCCTAAAGAGTTAAGAATCTTCTCCCCTAAAAATCTAAGACTATAAAGCTATGTGGGTTGTGTCAAGCCTTGACTAAGCTTGTACTTGCACTTGCACACCCCCTCTTTCTCTCAATACATGAGCATAAATATAAACATCCTAAAATCTAGGTCAAAACTCGTCGAGGGCATTCTTGTCTTGTGTCTTCTGAACTTGGGCTTTTCAGTCGGCTGTCTGCGAGTTGGTCGTCGATCGATGGCTAGTGTGCAACATCAATCGGTCTTGGTCTTTCATCATTGTTCAATTCCATGGTTTTGTCGTCGATCGACGACAAGTTTGCACTTCGACTCATCAGATACTCAGCTACATATTCTTCTCCTCTAAATGCTCCAAAAGCTTCAAGTGTCTCCATTTATCTCCAAAACGTCCCTGGACCTGTAAATTATCAAAAACATATCCTAGACACACATAATAGACCCTAAATAGAGCCTAGAACATGACCTAAAACTGGTAATAAATAGGCTATATCAACCAGATTGCACAAACGTTCATCAACGAGATCTTTCGGTCGCATGGTTTTCCATTAAGTATAGTATCAGCCAGAGACGCTCGGCCCACTTCCCAGTTTAGGCAAGCTTTTCAGAAAGCTTTAGGAACCATAGTTAATATGAGCACGCCCTACCATCCCCAGACCGACGGTCAATCAGAACGGACTATAAAAACATTGGAAGTTATGCTACAGGTGTTTGTTTTAGATTGGGGTAACTCATGGGAGAAGTATATACCCTTGGTAGAATTTTCATACAACAAAAATTTCAGGCTAGTATTGGCATGTCAGTATACGAGGCACTCTATGGTCGACCTAGCTGTACACCCCTGTGTTGGAACCTAGTGGGAGAATGAAATCTCCTAGGGTCGGCTATAGTGAAGAAACTAAGGAACACATCAAGTACCTATGGGGTAGAATTAGGGAAGACCATGATAGGCAGAAAAGTGATGTGGACTGACATCAAAAGGACCTCGAGTTCGGGGTAAGTGATAAGGTCTACCTCAAGGCCATAAATTTTACGGGGGAGGAAGAGGACTTCTAAGAAGGGAAAGTTGAACCTGTGGTACAAAGGGCTGTTTAGGATTGTTTCAAGAGTTGGGGCTGTAGCGTACAAGCTTGACTTGCTGGAAACCATGAAAGCATTCCAAGATGTCTTTCATGTGTCCCAACTTAATAAGTGCCTAACGGAACACGATGTGATCGTGACCCAAATACCTCCTGATATTCAACTGAACCTAGTCTTCGAAGCTTGACCTATCCAGATCCTGGATAAAAATTGAAAAGAAAACCCGTAGAAAAGTAATCAATATGGTCGTGATACTTTGGGAATGCAGCAGGTCTATGGAAAAGACCTGGGAAACTAAGGATAGGATGAATTTAGATTATCCTGAGTGGTTTAAGAGTCAGATGGAAATTGATGTGGATTCGAGGGCGAATTCAATTCAGGTGGGGGAGACTTGTAACGTCCTCGTTCCTACCTAGTACCAGGCAGACAACCTATGGATGAGCGTAGTCGAGGTTCAGGACGAAACATCAACTAGGACACTCCATAGGCATAATCATCAGGTCGAAAGAGATAAGTGTAGTCAGCTTAGGGCTAGTTTAGGCATATAAGATTAGCTCAGTGTAGTGTAGTCAGCTCGTACAAACTAGTTGACAAGCTCTATAGCTCAACGACCAGCTCGGCCAGCTCTATCAGCTCAGACGGTTGGGTTAGGTAGTGACTAGTTGTGGGCGGTCCCGCCATGGTCCGGTGGTATGTTTGGTGGGTTGGGTAGTCGGATGGTTATGAGTTTGGTTGGGCCGGTTTGAGTTAGTTTGGTGGTTTAGGATATGTAGGGCTTGGGTCATGGGTGAAAGGATTGGGCCATGGGTGCTTATAGGCGAGAGGCTGCAAGAGGATGGCCGAAGGGACATTAGCCTTGGACAAAGCGTCACAATTTGGACTCGCACCCATTCGACCCTCGGTTATTGGTTCCCCAGCGCCCGAGGAGGGATAAGTTCTTCTTCTTCTTCTTCTTTCTTCTTCTTCTTCTAAGTGAGTGGTTAAGGCAGCCGACAGATGGGAATGACTCACCAATGCCTTTTAAAATGCCCCAACCCGGAAATATCTGCAAAGCCGTGGAAAATTCTAAGAAAACAATTTGGCAATCTTTCATTAAGTAAACATAAATAAATACTGCTGTTTTAATAATAAATCCGAGTAAATATATCATAATCATATGCATAAGGTTCGTAGAAACTCCCATGAAATCCCATAACAATCCCAAGTCAAGAATACCCCGTCTCGATGGTCTACATCGTCCCGCGCTCCGGTCCAAACAACTACTCATCACCTACATCACAAAAGAAGGCATGAGCATACACAAATACTCAGTGAGGCCACTCAATACCGTCCACTACAGCCCAATAATAAATCATAAAATCCATAGTAAAAAACTAGCATTCGGTTCCACCAATTTCTACTAAGCATTTTCTTATCGTTAACCATTACCATACATCGAATACTAACAACCTATCGTCCAGTTCGGTCAATACTTTTCTTCGCTAATTCCATAAGTTTCTCATTACTTTAGCACTTCCTAACATTTCGACCCGAAGACCCATAAACCTACGGCCGTAGCCAACCTATGGCCATAATCAAACCTGCAGCCATAGTCGTACCTGCGGCCATAGTCGGACCTGAAGCCGTAGCCGTACCTGCGGCCGTAGATGTACCTTCGGCCATAGCCGTACCTGCGGCCGTAGCCGTACCTGCAGCCGTAGCCGTATGATATAGCCTATTTAGTACCAATTTTAGGCCATGTTCTAGGCTCTATTTAGGGTATATTATGTGTGCGTAGGATATGTTTTAGAGTATTTACAGGTCAAGGGACGTTTTGGAGATAAATGGGGATACTTGGAGCTTGTGGAGAATTTAGAGGAGAAGAATCCGTAGCTGACTATTTGAGGAGTTGAAGTACAAGACTGTCGTCGATCGACGACACAGCCTTGGAGTCGACTGATGATGAAAGACCAAGGTCGATCAATATTTCACAATTGCCATCGATCGACGCCCCACTCGCAAGACAGCCGATTGAAAAGCCCAAGTTTAGAAGACAAATGACATGATTGCCCTGGATGAGTTTTGACCTAGGTTTTAGGGTTTTTATATTTATGCTCATGTATTGAGAGCATGCAGAGCGTGCAAGTACAAGCGTATGTAAGGCTTGAAAAAACTTACAAAGCTTTATAATTTTAGTTTTTTATGGGAGAAGATTCGTAACTTTTTAGGGAGATTTGTATTGGAACCCCAGTATTTTACCTATGCATTCTATTCAGACTATTATTATGTCTTTGATTATGTCTGAGTAGTCATCAACTAGATTTAGGGTTGAATGATAGCAATCATGGATTAGCCATAAAGTAGGATTGCTAGTTAAGTTAATATCCATCAATTGAGTTGTGCTTAAAGCTTGCATTCTAGAGTAGCTAACTAGGATCTTGAAAGTAGGACATGCACGACTACGAGAGTAGGTTATGTGCCGGAATAGACTCCATTGAACTAGGTTGTTAGGCGCAAGCGAGAGCTGGTCTAATAAGTCTGGTGGACTTATCAAATCTAGTTCGCACTTCTTTCTGATTTCACCATCGACTGACATCAGGCCTTAACCGTTGATCGATGGTCTTTCCTTATACTCGCATACGAGTGTTGGAGTTAAAAGGGTCAGAATAGTTAATATTTGAGTTCTAGTATATTTACATATATGTGCTTCCTATTCACTATAATCCATTAGGTTTGAAACCCTAGATCTAGCATATTTACATTTGCATCAAGTTAGTTTATTAGAATATTTCCATATTTGCATTATTTTCATATTTGCATTATTAGCATATTTCCATATTGCATCTTTACTTCTTGATAATGAATATTTCTTTAACTGATTGTTTGCCACCAATACATATATTCACCTAGCTTAATCTTTAGAGATGATTAAACTATTGTGTGCCATTTTTTTCTGTGGATTTGATCCCTAAGTACTACACCTGATCTCTTTTAGCAAGATTACTATTTGTGTCTTAAGACTAGGGTTAATTTGATAGTGATTTTTTTAAGATATACTAGAACAATAAAAACACGCATGTCACCGTACTTGCGGCCGTAGCCATACTTGCGGACGTAGCCGTACCTGTGGCCGTAGCCATACCTACGACCGAAGCTGTACCTGCGACCCATTGGTCCATTACGGCCCGTAGCCAAACCCTTCGACCCGAAGGTCCATATCTGTTCACTTAAGAATTTCCTTAATTAACTCAATTCAGCTACTCTTTCCTTAAACACATTGTAAATTTCATGACTAGGTTCTCAAGATCAAACATCCATTTTTTCTAATAAACGTCTTAGCTAAAATTATTCATCAATCCACCAAATCTAGCATGAATTTCCTAAAAACACAATAAACTAACATTCCATAAACGAGTTATATCATGAATTTCCCTATGAACACGATGAACAGACTTTCCTTAAACGAATTCAATTCGAACCTAAACTTGTTCTTAATGAATCAAAACAAGTAAAACAATTATTATTGGACTGCCATGAATCACATCCTCACCTGGATTGATCTTAAAAGATCGAAGAATCCGAACTTAGCTGCGTTTCTGATGAAGTTTCCTGCGATCCTCCTTGATCGATCCTCACCTCCCAAACTCTCTCTAGAAATGCGTTCTTGCTCTGGCCTCTCTCTAAGACTAGCTTTTTGAGTTGTGTCTAGAATGAGAGTTGAAGGTCTTTTTTATACTACTCTTGGGATTGCTCACCAAGCTGAAAATTTATTGATGTTTCCTTATTTGGCTTGGCCAAAAATTGCCCTCAAAGGCTTGACTGAAACTCTATAACTCTTTCTGTAAATGACTCCCGCAGATCGTCCTTTGTTTTGTAGAATCCCGTCCATGACGACCAGTCAAACTTACCTTACTTGGAACCCAAATTGTCGAATGATCTGACTTTCCTTAATTGGCTTTGCGGTCCGTTGATACCTTGCTTATAATCTGATTGTTTTATGATCAGTTATCTCCAATTAGTCTAAGTTAACAATACTTAGTTAACTAGGTCATTCGATACTTAGAGAGAATTGAGTTCTTATCCATTCATAACAACTGCAAGTGTTCCAACACTTAGAACAATTTGGTCACTTACAAAGAAACCTCTCCTCAGTATTATTCTTTAATAAATAAAAATACTTTGGGAAGCGGGTCGTTACAACTCTCCCCCACTCAAGATGAATTCGTCCTCGAATCCGCACTCACCATCTGCTCATCCACATGGGTCTCAAATAACTCTAGATACTCAGCCCTCATCATGCTTGCACGCTCTTTTGTAGTCTCATGTATCCCATCACGCTCGCATATAACTTCGACCATAGGAACTCTCTTCCTCATTATTTGCTCGTCTGGACGCATTGTCACTTGTATTTGTTTCCCACGAGTCGACAGACCAGAACCCAAATTTTCAGGTGTCTGCGAGACAATCAGTGTCAGATCCCTTACCACCTTCCTCAATTGAGACACATGGAACACATCATGGAATGGATGGAGCTCGTCAAGAAATTCCAAACGATACGCTACTTGTTCGACCCGTTCTATGATCTTAAACAGTCCCATATACCTCAGCTGCAGCTTCCCCATCTTTGCCGTTCTATCATTCCCCTTAAATGTCACTCTTTTTAAGTAAAAAATCTCCCCACTTGGAATTCCAATTCCTTCCTCCGCTTATCTACATATCTCTTATGCTGATCTTGGGCCTCCTTCATTTTCTCCTTGACAAACTTAATCACGTCTATCGTTTCTTTATCACCCTTGGAGAAAGATCTTGGCCCTTCCCCACTTAAATCCAACACAAGGGGGTCCGGCACGAACAACCATACAAAGCTTCATATGGCGACATCCCAATACTTGAGTGGAAACTGTTGTTGTACGCAAATTCAGCTAGTGGTAAATGCCTCTCCCATAGTGTACCCTAATATATTACACAATCCCGCAACAAGTCCTCCAGTGATTGGATCGTCGGCTCTGATTTCCCATCCGTTTGCGGGTGGTATGCCATGCTCATGTGCACTTTGGTTCTCAATACTTTCTGGAATGCCAGCCATAAATTTGAGGTGAATCGTGGATCTCGATCTGTCACGGTGCTAACAGGAACACCATGAAGTTTCACAATCTCCTTCATGTAGAGTTCAACATATTTGTCCACACCATTTGACATCTGGAATCGAAGGAAATATGCTGACTTAGTTAAGCGGTCTACTATCATCCATACGGAATCCTTGCAGCCCTTAGTCTTTGGAAACCCGCACACAAAGTCCATTGTGATCATATCCCATTTTCACTCAGGCATTGGTAAACTCTCCAATAAGCCACTCAGAACCTGCAGTTCTGCTTTCACCCACTGACATGTCGGGCACTTGGTCCCCCATACTGCTACAGCCCTGGCTAATGGTAGTACCACTTAAGGTCATGGTACATGTTTGTCGCTCCCGGATGTATGGAGAACTTAGATTGGTGTGTTTCCTTCACTACCTTCTCTCTTAACTTCTTGTCGTTTGGGACACATACTCGTCCATGGAAAATAATTGTCTCGTTACTGGTCTTCCAATACCCCCACAACACCATCTTTGATTATCTTAACCAGTGTGTCATATTCCCCTTGGGCCAATCGTATTTGGGTCAGTAGGTTCAGCTTGATTCGCCACATTGTCTCCTAGACAAACAGAATCGTCAGCCAAAACATTAACCCTTAACATCGGCAGAATCAAAATCAGCCCTCCCATCTACTTCTCGGCTGAAACACTCGCCTTTCAGTGACTCAGTCCATCAGCTACTAAGTTAGCCTTCCTTGGGTGATAAGCTATCTCCAAAACTTAGTCTGCCACTGATGTAGCTTTTATTATGCACTCTCAAATTAACCCTATGAGATACTTTACTCTCTTAAATAAGAGGTCAAGTGTAGTACTTAGGGATTGAATCCACAGAGACTCTAAGATCACACAATAGATTTGTTGTTTCGAAATAAAGCTAGATGAAAGTATAGATTTATGTGTGGTGAATCAAGGATTGGCTTGGTTTGTAAAGATTAATAAGAATGATTAGACTTAGGGGAACTCTTAGGTAGACTAGGAAATACAAACTAATGGATCATTAAGGGTTTTAGTGAAGCTCTTGTTCTGAACTCAAACTTATGGTTTAGACTAAGTTGCTATCACGAGTCTTAACGGAGTGTCGATCGACGGCCAATGTGTGGCATCGATCGACGCTAATTCTAAACATAAGCTATTGATTAGTTTGATGTGTTCTCTAATTCTCTTGTTTAACTTTCTTTGGTACTAGTGTTTTAGACTGTTTAAGACATGTTTCAGGGTATAACCAAGCTCTCACTTGTGCTATAACATCCCATACTCTAAGGTTGAAGTGATAAAATTCAACTTAGCATTAAGATCTACTTAAATAAAGAACTAGTTAGAATAACCCTAACAATTCCACAACATTAGCAAGCAATTAACTACCCTAGAAGAACCCTAAATCTAACAAATAAACTACTCAGACATGATTGAAATAAACATGATGAATAGATAAATAAATTGCATATAGAATAACAATGATTAAACAAGGGAGTTCAAGATTTTAGTCTGATAATCGAATAGATCTCTATCTCCAAAGGTAACCGTCAAGGTTGCAAGTATCAAAAGAGTTGTCTAAAAAGTGGTGTCTTGCAAGACAACTAAATAACCTAATAAATAGCCTAAACCTCGGCTAGGGAAATGTCTTGCAAATAATGGACATTTGGGCAGAATCTTGATTTCTTCAAAACTTAAGTAACTCGGCATAAGTGTTGACCATCGATCGACCCTCAAGGTGAACCGTCGATCGATGGCCGTAACATTTCTTTGTTCTGACATTGAGTTCTCGGCTGAGTACACTTCAATGCTCCAGAATGATCCAAAAGCTTAAATTGCTTCCAAAGAGTACCTGAACTTGTAAAGAATTTAAAAAATACAATTGCATAATAAAGACTTCAAAACTGTATTCATTTCATATGTAAAATCAGGTAAAACCCATGACATATCAGCCACCATCTCCATCCATCGTCTCTGTCCTAGATTCAACTCTAGTTGAGTGAAAATATACTTAAGGCTCTTATGGTCCGTAAACACTTGAACCTTTTCCCTATAAAGGTAAGACCTCCAAATCTTGAGTGCAAACACCACCACTGGTATCAACAAATCGTGAATGGGATAATTCTCCTCGTGTTTCCTCAGCTGTTGAAACGCATATGCAATCACACGTTCTTCTTGCATCAAAACGCAACCTAGCCCCATCTTTGATGCGTCTGTGAAAATAACATACGCCAGTTCTGGCTGAGGCAGTACTAGAACCGGTGTACTAATTAATCGATCCTTTAAGAACGTAAATCTCTCCTCACATTCTGCAGTCCACTCGTACTTCACATTCTTTCCTGTCAGCCGGGTCAATGGCTTAGCTAAGCTTGCAAAGCCCTTCCGAACCGACGATAGTAGCCCGTTAACCCCAAGAAACTTCTGATTTATGTGGGCGTTCCTGGCCTTGGCCAATTTGCGATGGCCGTAACCTTTTCAGGATCCGCTGCAACTCCTTATTCGGAGACCACATGGCCTAAGAACCCAATATGCCTTTTCCAAAAACTGCACTTACTTAGGTTAGCAAACAACTTATGCTCCCTCAGTTTCTCCATCACCACCCTGAGATGTCCCTCGTATTCATCTGAACTTTTCGAACACCAAAATTTTATCAATAAAGATGATTACAAACTCATCCAAGAACTTATGGAATACTTCGTTCATCAACTTCATAAATGCCGCTAGAGCATTTGTCAACCCGAATGGCATAACCACGAACTCGAAGTGGCCATACCTTGTCCTGAATGTGGTCTTTCTAATGTCTCCTTCTGCAATAGGGATTTTATGATAACTCGATGTCAAGTCAATCTTCGAGAACCACGAAGCTTCCTTGAGCTGATCCAATAATTCATCGGTTTGAGGTTAAAGGTACTTATTCTTTATTGTCACTTGGTTCAGCCCTCGATGATCAATGCACTATCGGAAACTACCATCCTTCTTTTTGACAAACAATACCGGTGCACCCCACAATGAGCTGCTCGGCCTAATGAAACCCTTCTCGATCAATTCCTCCAATTGCTTTTTCAACTCTACCCGTACCGTTGGAGCGATATGGTAAGGGGATTTGGAACTAGGGGCAGTTGCAGGTTCCAACTCTATCGTAAACAGCTCATCCCGCGATGGCGGTAATCCGGTCAGCTTTTGGAACACATCTTCAAATTCTTGTACCACCGGAATTTTTCCCAACAACACTTCCCGATTCGCACCAGAAATGGTGATTGTTGCTAGAAATGACTCACATCCTTTCTCGACCACCTGTTCTGCTCTTAATGTTATATTACCAGAATTCCAGTCTCCTTCTTTTTCCTTGAAACACCAGCTTCCCTTCTTTTCGAGTAAAGGTCACTGACATTTCTCACAGTCCAACTTAGCTCGATAGTGTGCTAACCAGTCCATTCCAATAATTTCTTCATACCCCTTAATTGGTAACACGATAAGATCGCCAGGCATGTCCACATCGCCTACTACAATTGACACATCTGGGTAAATAGCCTGCGACCTCAGCATCGCACCACCCGCTGAACCATCATAATGCTTTCTTCGAGACCGTTCTTAGATGCCCAACACGCAACCACCTCAGGACGCCCAAATGAAAGTGACGCCCCAGAGTCAAAACAAAGTTTAGGTTTCAGCTCCCCCCAATACTAACAATTCCTACACAACCATTCACAGATTCCCTATGCTAAGCATGCCATTTAAACAATAATAGAATAGTGTAAGGAACAGAAGTTACCATCGATTGGGTTTGCCACATCCTCCACGCCCAGCATATGCACCCTCGGTGCTACGTTATGTCTCTTAGCTGGTGGTTGCTGATCCCCTTGCGGACGTTCACCACCGTACGAGCTTGTTGCACATTCTATGGTGCCCTGCAGTCCTAGCCAGATGTCCATCAACACCATAATGGTAACAGTTCCCTGCGCCTCCATTAGGACAGTCCCAGATCTGATGGTCCATACTTCCACACTTGAAGCATCCGCCGGTACCCTGACTTGGTGCGATGCATCTTACCACACGTTCCACATGCAGCCACAACCGCGTTGACCAACTAATTCCCAACTCGCTTAGGCCTCGACGACACTTCGTTCCTCCGGAAACGCTCATGCCTTGCAACCTCTTCCAGCCCACTCTCAACCAAAGCTGCTTTCTCAACAAATTCCCCAACTGTCTGATAATCTTTGCTCACATCATGGTCATACGTTCAGGCTTCACCCCACGCATGAACCTTTCAATTTGATGCTGATCATCATCCATCTCTCTTCCGGCGTATCTTTTGAGCCGGTTAAACTCCTGCTCATTCTTGAGCACCGATTTTGCGCCTTGACGAAGCTCAAGGAACATTGTCTCCAACTTGTTACGAGCCTCGGTTGGAAAATATTTCCTCATGAATTCCTCCTTAAGTGACTCCCAATCGTGCACCCTTGTCGGGTCTCTGCGAAGCACTCCTTGCCACCACTGATATGCATCACCCTCAAGGAAAAAGAATGCAAGGTCTCATTTGTGCTCATTTGGGAAATGCAGCCACAGAAAGTTACGCTCCAACCAACTCCTCCATTCGTTTGCTTCTATCGGCTTACACCAACCAGTAAACTGCCATGACTTGAGGTTCGTCTTCTGTTTCATCCGCTGCAAATAGCTTAGTGCCCACGGTCTTCCTTGCTACACCCCATTTTCCCGCTCTCCCTCCTGAACCAAGGCTGCAACCGGAAGTTAAAGACGTTGGAACAACTGCGTAAAGAATGCCTGCATCATCGGCATCATGTTCGCCATTGCCGCATCCATTGGAGAAATACCCGAGGTTGGGGGTTGTATCTCGTTATTGGCCACACCCCCTTGCAACACCATCAACACCCGCAACACCATCAACACCTGCAACACCATTTCTTCCATCAGCCCCAATGTTCTCCACATTCTCATTCTATTCCTGACCACCCCTCACGTTTCTCCTAGTGTTAGCCATTTGCATTGATACTTAAGTTAGTTCACACTAACACATGATCATCCAGCATTTATCTTAGCCATTACTCTAAGAAATTCACACATAACACGCATTCACATAATCATAAACACTTATCCTTCGCACGAGACTTAGACCATCGGTATGTTCCATCTGTTCCCACAAATCCCAATTTCGAAAAAGACAACCAGCCAGGACATGGCTGAATTGTCTACCCCGCTCTGATACAAATTAAAACACCCCAACCCGGAAATCTTTGCAAAGTCGTGAAAAATTCTAATAAAAAAATTGGCAATATTTCATTAAGTAAACATAAATAAATACTTAAGTTTTAATAATAAATCCGAGTAAATATATCATAATCATATGCATAAAGTTCATAAAAACTCCCATGAAATCCCATAACAATCCCAATTTATGAATACCCCGTCCCGATGATCTTCATCGTCCCGCGCTCCGGTCCAAACAACTACTCGTCACCTGCATCACAAAAGGAGGCATGAGCAAACAAAAATACTCTGTGAGGATGCTCAATACTGCCTACTACAGCCCAATAATCAATCATAAAATCCATTATAGCAACCTAGCATTTGGTTCCATCATTTTCTACTTAGCCATTTTCTTATCGTTAACCATTTCTATACATCGAATAATAACAACCTAGCGTCCAGTTCGATGACTACTTTAATTAGCTAATTCCATAAGTTTCTCATTACTTTAGCCTTCCCTAACATTTCGACCCGAAGGCCCATAAACCTGCAGCCATAGTCGTACCTGCGACCTGTCGGTCCATTACGGCCCACAGCCAAACCTTCGATCTGAAGTCCATAACCGTTCGCTTTAAAATTTCCTTAATTAACTCAATTCAGCTACTCTTTCCTTAAACACATTGTAAATTTCAAGATTAGTTTCTCAAGATCAAACATTCATTTTTTGAATAAATGTCTTAGCCAAACTTATTCATCAATCCACCAAATTTAGCATGCATTTCCTAAGACACACAATAAACGAATATTCTATAAACGAATTCTATCATGAATTTCTCTACAAACACGATGAATGAACTTTCCATAAACGAATTCAATTCCAATGTAAACTCGTTCGTAATGAATCAAACCAAGTAAAGCAATTCTTATTGGACTGCCACGAATCACATCCTCACCTGGATTGATCTTAAAATATCAAAGACTATGAACTTAGCTGTATTTTCCGGTGAAGTTTCCTGCGATCCTCCTTGCTCGATCCTCATCTCCCAAACTCTATCTCTAGAACTGTGTTCTTGCTCTGGCCTCTCTCTAAGACTAGATTTTTGATTTGTGTCTAGAATGAGAGATGAAGGTCCTTTTTATACTACTCTTGGCCTTGCTCACCAACCCGGAAATTTATTGATGTTTCCTTATTTGGCTTGGCCAAAACTTGCCGTCAAAGGCTTGACTGAAACTCTTCAACTATTTCCTTAAACGACTACTGCAGATCGTCCTTCATTTTATAGAATCTCATCCATGACGACCAGTCAAACATACCTTACTTCAAACCCGCTTTCTCGAATGACCGGACTTTCCATAATTGGCTTTTGCGGTTCGCTAATAACTTACTTATACTCTGACTTTTTTGTGCTCAGTTATCTTCATTTAGTCTAAATTGGTAATACTTAGCTAACAAAAGACATTTGATACTTAATGAGAGTTGAGTTCTTATTCCATTCATAATGAATACAAGTGTTCCAACACTTAGAACAATTTATCTCCCTTACAAAGAAACCTCTCCTCGATATTATTCTTTAATAAATAAAAATACTTCGGAAGCGGGTCGTTACACCTTTCCTTTGGGAGAAAACCATACCTTGCGGACCCGAGGCCATGAGGCTGTTTGTCGAGTATAATCGTATGGGTCTGAAAGGTCCTGTATTTACCACTTTTAGACCATGTTATAGGCCTTATTTGGAGTCTGTTATGTGTGTCTATGATGTGTTTTAGAGTCTTTTTAGGTCCAGGTGAATATTGGAGCAATATAGAGATTATGAGTCTTTCTGGAGCTCAAAGAGAGCTGAACCCCGTAGCTGGTCAAAATCAGAAAAGTACGAGTCAACATAGAGAGTTGCGTCGGTGACGATGCGTCCTTGCCATCGATCAACGGTCAACACGCAAAACCCCAATTCATAAAATACCGACCTGAAGCCCAAGTCAGAAAAATCACAAGATTTCCCCTAGACGAGTTTTACCTGGTTTATATTATCTTTGCTTGTGTTTTGCGCAAAAAAAAAAAAAAGCTTTTTTACAAGTTTAGAGATTTTAGTAGTTTTAGGGGAGAAGATCAAGACTTCTTTCAAGCTTTATATTGGAACCCATTTTTCTATCCCTAATCTTATGCATTAATTTATGTTTATGATTATGTTTTGATTAGCCATGTCTGAGTAGATCTCTTGTTAGATTTAGGGTTTACTTATGGTTTTAACAGATTAGCCAAACAATAGAATTGCTAGGATGATTATTAGATACATCATCAGTATTGTGCTTATTGCTTGTGTTCTTGAGTAGCTAACTAGAACTTTGATATTATGATAATTGATACTTGCAAGAGTAGGATCGTTACCTGAACTAATTCTTCTGAGCTTAAGTTGCTAGAGATAATCGAGAGATTAGTGTAGTAATTCTAAGTTAACTTAATGAATCTCATCATTAATGCTTAACTAAGAAACCCATCGATCGATGATGTTTGCATACCATCGATCACGGTCATTTCGAATTTGCTTACAAAAGTTGTAGACTCTAAGCTTAGCCATAGATAGATATCAATTATACCTTTACCTATTGAATTTGTGTTCTACGATTGAAAATCCTTTGGCTTCTATCCATTATAGTTCGAGGTGTCAAATGGTCTTTCCATACCAAATGGGCTTAACCAGTTGGACCATTTTAGCTTTTGGGCAGTAATGGGCGGTCCATATTGGACAATGGTCCAAACAAGTGTCCATAACCATTAGATACCAAGTCCATCTCGGCATGCCCATGGATACCCATTAGTATTTATAATTATTTTTAACTATTAAAAATAATAGTTTTTCGTTAAAACCAGGAAATCACGTTTTCTTGTCAAAACACATTCACCCGCCAAAACCGAAAAATATGTTTTCCCGCCAAAAACTAGAAATTAAGTTTTCCCACCAAAACCGAGAAATTAAGTTTTCCCGCCAAAAACAAGAAATCATGTTTTCCTGCCAAAACCGAAAAATCACGTTTCCCGCCAAAACTGAGAAACCATGTTTTCCCGCCAAAAGCGATAAATCATGTTTTCTTGCCAAAACCGAAAAATTAAGTTTTCCTGCCAAAACCAAAATTAAGTTTTCTAGCCAAAACCGAGAAATCATGTTTTCCCGCCAAAAATGAGAAATCAAGTTTTCTTGCCTAAACTGAGAAATTAAGTTTTCAGGTCAAAATCGAGAAATCAGGTTTTCCTATCAAAAGTGAGAAATTATGTTTTCATACCAAAACCGAGAAATTAAGTTTTTTTCCTCTATAACCGAGAAATTAAGCTTTCCCGCCAAAACCAAAAAAATAAGTTTTCCCGCCAAAAATGAGAAATCATTTTTCCCACCAAAACTGAGTAATTAAAATTTCCCGCCAAAACTGAGAAATCACGTTTTCCGTCAAAACTGAGAAATCTCATTTTCCGCCAAAATCGAGAAATCACATTTTACCGCCAAAACCGAGAAATCACATTTTCCCGCCAAAACCAAAAAATTATCTCTCCCCCCCCCAAAATCAAGAAATCATGCCCCCCCTAAAACTGAGAAGTTAAATATGCCCGCCAAAACTGAGAAGTTAAATATGCCCGCAAAAACTGAGAAATTAAGCTTTCCCGCCAAAATGAGAAATCATGGTTTCCCACGAAAACTAAGAAATTAAATTTTCCCGCCAAAACCGAGAAATCACGTTTCCTGTCAAAACCGAGAAATCACGTTTTACCGCCAAAACCAAGAAATCATGTTTTCTTGTCAAAACCGAGAAATTATGTTTTCCCGCCAATATCAAGAAATCATTCCCCCTCCCATAAAAAATATGATAAGTTAAATATGCCCGCCAAAACTGAGAAATTAAGTTTTTTGCCAAAATTGGAAAATGTGTGATTTTCCGTCAATCTCGTAAAATTTTGATTTTCCATCGAAAATGTGTTTTTCACTAAATTTGTAAACCACGTTTTTTTGTCAAAATCATAAATGTATGTTTCCAGGAGGCCCATGCACACCCACTGTCCATTGTCTTTACCCAATTGGACTATAGACCAATTGGTCTTTTGTCCAGTTGGATCATTTATTAATTTGACGCGTCCATAGCCCGCCCAAAATTAATTGGACTAGGCAAGCCCATGGACAGCCCACCCAGTTGACACCTCTAATTATAGTTCACTACTTGAATACCTTAGATCTAGTTATTTTTCTTAATTGCCTACAACCAACTCATTCCTGATTTACTAGTGCTTAAAGTTTATTTAATTGCATAGCATAACTAAGTTGATTATCAAATCTATTGTGTGCCCTCGCTCTTTGTATATTCAATCCCTAAGTACTACATCTGAACCTCTTATTTGAGAGAGTAATCAGTAGCTCACCTAGGATAATTTGAGCATGTATCAAATTTGGCGCCGTTTCTGGGGAGCAATGATAGCCATTAGGTTTATTTTACAAGTTTTGTCTAGGTTTTCTTTTCAGTTTACTTACAAATCTTTTTCTTTTCTCTTTCATGTGTATATCCAGCAGTACTATAACCAACAAGGAAAAAGACTTAGTTTTCTCATACCCAGTAGCAATTGAACGTAGCATCCGCAAGGAGAAGCGACAACAATCGATCGACGCCAACACTTCTTCGTCGATCGACACTCATCTGCCGGCATCAATCGACATCAGTCCTAAGACATCGATTGATGGTGATTCCCGAGAACAGATGGTTGCTATGCTGATCATGACTATGAATGAGAGAGGGGACCTGTATGACCTTGAAGGTCATCTGTGTAATGCAACATGTCAGAGAATTGATGATCAGGGTGCTGAAATCCCTGAACCAGAGGAAGCTGCTGTAGCTGAAGCCCATGCTGCTTAACCCAAAACTTTGGCTGACTAAAATCGTCCAGATCAATTCTACCCCAACGAATCTACTATTCGTCCTCCATCTTTCTAGAGGAACGATTTTGAGTTGAAGCCAGCCTATTTCATACTTGTGGCACATACACCATTTCATGGACATTCCCGCACCCTATGGATCATTTGGAGCCATTTGAGGATCTTGTGTCTGCCATTAAATATAATGGAGTCTCTCAGGACTATCTTTTATGCAAGCTATTCAAGTATTCACTTACTGGAGATGCTTCATATTAGCTTAAGCAGCTACCACCAGGATCTCTTACGTCCTGGAAAAAAAACGCTTTACTACGTAATTTCTTTGATGATGCTAGAGCTGAGGATTTGAGGAGCGGAATTGCTACATTCACACATGAGCCTGCAGAGTCTTTTAGAAATTCCTGGATCAGTTTCAAATCCTACCAAAGAGATTGTCCACACCATGGATTCAATGAAGTGAAACTTCTCAGCACTTTCTTCAGAGGTATTGATTTGTCATACAGATGGCTATAGACACAGCCAGTGAGAGATATTTCTGCACTAGGAGTCCTGCAGAAGCTACCTGATTGATAGAAAATGTGGCAGCTAGCAATAGCACCAAGAATAATGATCATGAGAGGAGAAAATCCCCTACACTTACCAAGGATCAGATGGAAGAATTAAAAGCGTAGTTGGATAGTGTTCAGAGGTTTCTAAAGAAGTAAGTTACCTTCGCAGAAAGTGTAGAAGCTATAGATCTGACAATGAGAAAGGTGAAGAAGAAGATGTGAACTTTGTAAGAAATAGATTCCAGAGATATCAGAACCAGAGCAACATGAACTCTTATGGGAATGGTCAGAGGAGTTGCTACAACCAAGGATCACAACAGCAGAGACCCTACAGCAACAACATAACCTATGGAGCCTCTTTCTATTAGAATACGCCATCAGATACCCAGGAGAAACAGATTGAAGCCATGATTGAAAGGGTTCTGGAAGGACAACAAAAGATGACAGTAAACTTCAATGGAAAGATTGATGATGTATATACCAATCTCAACAAAAAATTTGAAGCTTTCAACACCCATGTGAACAATCTAGAGAATCAAGTGGTTCAGACCAGTGAGGCTGTGAGGACACAAGAAGCTTTGAAGGAAATATTGAGGCTGGACAGAAGCATCACATCACTGCCATCATGGATCATGATTTTTGGCAAGTTGTGGAAGATATTAGGCATCAGGAGGAAGAAATTCGTGAGAATCCCCTCTCATTTACAAATGACCATCGATCGACAGCCGAGGCTAATCATCAATCGATTGTACCTAAAGAATCCAAGTATAAAGAGATGGACAATGATCGACACCGGACCCTATCATCGATCGATGGCCGATCGAAACAGTACTCGACACCCACCCTACCCAAACCCAGACAGACATATAATTCATTCATTGTGGTAATGGAGAAAGCTATGGATGGACATACTAGAAGAAAGAAAAAACTCCCTAAGCATCTTAGAAGGGAAGCTTATGAGAAAGAGATGGATAGCTTTACCAAGAGAGTCCTTAGAACCCCTTTAGAAACCCCATTCGAGGAAGCTTATTACAGTCCCAGATTGTGGATGTTCTTCAGAGAAACCAAGGCAACTGATGAAGACATTGATAGAATGTTTAATCATCTGAGGGAGAAGATAAATCAGAGGATTAAATTGAAGAAGAGAAGTGGCCCTGGAAAGTTTGTAGTTCCATGCAAATTCATGGGGCATGAATACCCTCATGCACTCTGCGACATTGGTTCTTCAATGAGCATTATGCCCAGAACCATGGCAGAGGTGCTCTTAAAGGTGGAACCTTCTAGTGGTTCATTCACTTTTGTGGATATCTCTAAGGTAAATTCAAAAGGCATAGTCAAAGACCTCCAAGTTGAAACCGGTGATGCCCTAATTTCTGTAGATTTTCATGTCTTGAACGTCCAAGTGGAGCAAAATTTATCCTTGCTACTTGGAAGAGCTTTCATGGCCACGGTATGAGCAGTAGGCGACATGAAGACAAAAAGGTTGTATCTATCTCTCATTGATCAAATTCATTACTATGAACCTGTTCAAACTAGAACCAAGACTTCTCTCATTGATTTGGTTCATGAACCAAGAATTGTGGCCACGTGTTTCTGCGATTTTGAGCAAGAGAACTACCTTGGCGATGGAGCATCGATCGACACCCATCCCAATACATCGATCGATGTTGTTAACCAAAAATTGACTGACACCCACCCTTTAACATCGATAGACAACCCTGACCCAGAGAACGACATGGCTAACCTAGGTTACGACACTTCATATCTTGAAGAAGAAGCAATCGAGTAGCGTGCCCTTGAACTTGAGGAAGCTGGAAATTTCAGAGGATCCGATGGAACTTGGAATGCAACATCGATCGACGATACTCCAGTACCATTGATCAACGCTACTTCGGAAGAATACAACGAAGATTATGGTTATCTCAGACCAGATGGGTTTGGTATTATGAGGGATCCAAAAGGTTATGCACGAGAAATGGATGGAATACTTCTCAATGTATCTAAGGAGGATGTAGCAGACATACTCGCAATGTCCAATGGATCAGGAAATCTCTTCAACCAACAAAAACATGAGAACCCTCCAGATAACAACAAGGCATCGATCGACGCAACACTGCAGCCGTCGATTGACACTCACCTTCCAGAAGACTTCGCTGGTTACAGATCATAACCTGAAGTGTTTGATCCATAAAATTTTGATTATGGGGAAGAAAGAGATAAGTATGGTGTCTACGGAGACAAATATGGCAATGCATGAGCCATAGATGGCAGAATCATCAATGTGTCCAAGGAAGACATCAAAGATATTCTTCAAAACGCAGCCATCCCTGGACACACTCGAATTTGTTTGCCAGAGTATGTAGATAATTTATACGAGACCATGGAATCAACTGACTACTACAGCAGAGCAGAAGTAGATGACATGGTAGAAAGAATCTACTGAGCACAAGAGATGTTTATGGATGACTACTACAAGAGGATTGATGACATATATTACCCATTCCACAACAGTATCAGCTGGTTAACTACGGGCATGGAAGAGATGAAGCAAAATATGGACTCTACTCATCAGATGATTCAGAGACATCATGCGAATGGAGCAGACAAAGCACCATCGATCGACGCTTCACGCGGACCATTTAGACAAAGGCTGGTAACTGAGAGGCTGCTTGAAGATAAACTTGATAGAGTTTATGCATCTCAAGACATGATTATGGAAGATATTTCCATGAGATTGGATGACATATCCATACCCACAAATAGCAGGATTGGCTGGTTACAGAAACGCATTGATAACCTCCAGGAGAGGATGAGTCAAATTTAGATCACCAAGGAGACATGGATAACCAAAGAACCAGAGGTGAAGAGCCATTAGAAGCTTCATTGGTATCTGGTTCCAGATGAGCAAAGGAGATGTGGACACTTGTTTTCCAACAAGTGTTACTCTACACCAATCTTAGTCCATACAGTGCTAAACGCCAAGCTAAAGACTATAACCTAGCGCTGAGTGGGAGGCAACCCACTATTAGGTATGTTTTAAATTCATTTTATTTTCATGATTTTACTATTTTCGTATTTTTCTTTAATTGTAGTGAAAAAATATTTGAAGATCAAGAACTAGCATCGGTCGACGACAGTGCACTACCATCGGTTGATACCGATACCATCAGTGGACACCCATCACTTACCATCGGTCGACACTCATTACAGAGTTTGGTATCGATTTCTTCCTTAAGCTTTTACTTATGATTTAGTTTTCCCCACATCATCGAGATGAGATAACATTGGGGACAATTCTATTTAAGTTTGGGGGAAGTTTACGGATATTATTTTCTATTTTGAGTTTTATTGTTATATGTTTTATTAAGTCAAGAAATGGATTACGATCAATTTAAATTTTTACTTATTATCTAACCATTCTATAGTACCATTCTAGATGTCGTGATTGCAGAGAGTACTAGAGATACCAAAGTGGGTCATCTTGACACTATATTACATTGTTTAGAAAGTTTGAAAGAACCAAAGCTAACCTCCAACCATATATTGACTTGCTTTCTTGCGTTGGGATTTGGCATACATTGGATCGGATTCCTCTTGCAAGTTTGGAAGGTAAAAGTTTGTGTGCTTCTGATTCTTTTGTCACTCTCTTCGGCACCTATATATAATAGATTGAGATGATTTCCTGAAAAATGTAGATGGGTAGGTAAATTACCTATGATCCCATTATTCTAATTAAGAAAAGAATAATCACACATTGTGGAAGCGAGGGGCAGTTACATTGCCGATGACCCCACTATTCGCGTACACTTTGTCGGAATTAAATAAAAAAGGAGAGAAAAGAAAAAAAAAGATGAACAAGATGGATTGTATTAGCGTCATTGATTCATTGGACATATAAATAAATAAAAAAACAAAGAGATTCAGAGAAGAGAGAAAGAGGGATAAAAGGAATCCAAGAAGACTGCATGTGTGTTCATATACTTGCAAGGGTAAGAGTCCATGTGTCCTCTGATCGATACTCCCAAGGTAAAGCTTGCACTTTTATTTTATGCAAGAAATGAGGTTAGTAGAGGGGTGAGTCAGACTAGTATTTGCTAAGTTGTTGGTAGAATGGATTTTGTTGCTATACTAAGATAAAATATATAAAGTTTCTCTAAAACTAACACTTGTTTGATGTGGTTGCAACATAGTAAAGGTGAAATGATGAGCTAAAGATTTTGTGAGTCCCTGTGTTTTCAAACCTCTTCCACATGTTTACCCTTATTTTGCTTAAGGACAAGCAAAATGTTAAGTCTGGGGAATTTGATAGGTCCAGATATTTACCATTTTTAGACTATGTTGTAAACCCTATATGAAGTCTGTTATGTGTGTCTAGGATGTGTTTTAGAGTCTTTTCAGGTCCAGGTGCATTTTGGAATATTATAGAGATTATGAGGCTTTCTGGAGCCCAAAGAGATATGAACCCCATAGCTGGTCAAAATTAGCAATGTACGAGTCGAGACAGAGAGTTGCGTCGATCGATGATGTACCATTGCCTTTGATTGACGGTCAACACGCAGAAGCCTAATTCATAGAATACCTGACTTGAAGCCCAAGTCACAGAAAGTACAAGATTGCCCTTGGACGAGTTTTACCTAGTTTATATTATCTTTGCTTGTGTTTTATGCAAAGGGAGCTCTTTTTACTAGTTTAGAGATTTTAGTAGTTTTAGGGGCGAAGATCAAGACTTCTTTCAAGCTTTGTTTTGGAAACCTAATTTCTATCCCTGATCATATGCATTATTTTATGTTTATGATTATGTTCTACTTAGCTATGTTTGAGTTTATCTCTTGTTAGATTTAGGGTTTATTAATGGTATCAGATTGGATCTGAGTCGCCTATCAGATTGGATCGTGTGAGGTCGGTCTGGGCGAGAGTCTAGATCGGGTCTTACATTTTTCATCTAAACAATTGCAATGTTTCCCTTAAATTCTTGAAGAATTCACTTACATTTGGAACAATCCTCCCCCCCCCCCCATTTAAGATTAATCACATATTCAATAAACAATAAATAATCTAACACATATATCAAACTCATGCACAAATGAAAACGTTCTAATAATTGAATTTTCATCTTAGTGTATTACAAATTCCAAATGCCCGAGAATCAGGATGTCATACGGATTGAATCCCTAAACCCGTTTTGAGCACATAAAGATAATGCACCTGTGTTTTCATAGTACTTTAAGTGTTTATCGGACACTATTATAGCCATGTGTCCCTATCTAATATGAATGTATACAAAACCAATTCCTAACTTATTGAAGCAGCATCATTTTACACGTATATAGGTAAATACTTTCAATTACACACATGCAAATGCACTTTTCAAAGTATATTTTAAGAATAACATTTCAACCTTCTCTTTCTTGAAGGTACAATCACATACCTTGGGATGATATAAACATGTGATTCAATCTTTAAGTATATGCCTTCCATATTGAATTCAGGCTCTAACATTGTATTAAAGAGGAATTGTGTATCCCCTAATTAAAAATTTCAAAAGGACACTAAACTTATCCTTTTATAAACTAACTTACCAAGTCTCTGGCTATTCATTTCGTCAAAGAATCTGCTATATTTCATTTAGACCGAACAAACTTTCTGGTAATCCCATGTGAGTGATCACATTACATACTGCATTATATTTAATGTCTAAGATTCGTGACTTACCATTATACACTTGGTTATAAACCTTAACCAAAATTAATTCATTATCAAATAGATAGAAAGTGGTGATACTAATTCAGCCATAACGAAATCTCGTAAATTAATTTCCTTAGTCGATATGCCTATTTACCGGCATATGCTAATGCCAAAATTCCTATTCTATAGTCAAATTTACTTCTTAGAAGTCCATGAATTGGCAACTCCACAAGAAAAAACACTTAACAGTTTGTAAAAGAATGAGCTTTTATATGTAATCAAACTTGCATTTGAATACTCTTCTACCACTGAAGGAAATCTAACATATAGCAAATCATAATGTAAGGTTCCATTCAAGTACTCGAGTTGTGATATTTCTTGCCTTGTATAAGGCACAAGCTTCACACTCACATCCATGGGAGTGCTCATTGAAGAACAATATCGCAATTGAACTTCTTAACAACTTTCTCAATATAATGAGATTGTGTTAAAGATAATATTTAACTTGCACGTGTAATCCAAATTTCAAGAATCAACACCCATCTCCCTATGTCTTTCATAGCAAAAAACATATACTACTGGTTTAACTTATACCACTTGTTAAGAAAGTCTCATTTACATTTTATGTCACTGTCTAGGTGATTTCTTTAGTCCATACAAATAAACACATACAATTCATACTCATTGCAAGTCACAATGGAACCTTTAGGTTTCTTCATATATACCTCTTCCCGACTCATCCATCCATAACTCATGGATCGTGGTCCATAATACCAACTATGAACAATATGTTTCCCTCTCATAATGACTCAACATCTACTTATGATCATACAAATCAACATCATGCATGATGTAAGTTGCAACATTTTGGTGACATTACGTTTGCACCCTTTTGGCAACGTTACTTTCACATCCTTTTGGTAACTTACGTTTGCATTGGGTGATGATATGTTCGTACCTATTCGGTGACCATATATTCACACTCTTTCGGCCATGACCCGTTTGCACCTTTTCGGTTACTACCCATTCACACCTCTTCGGTCATGATCCATCTTTGGTCATGACACGTTCGCACCTCTTAGGCCACAATCCTTTCGCACCTCTTCGGTCACGACACATTTGTACCCCTTGGTTGACAAACCTTTCGCACCGCTTGGGTGATGATTCGTTCGCACCCCTTGGTTGATGACTCGTTCTCACATCTTGGGTGATGATTCGTTTGCACCCCTCCGGTGACGACCCGTCTGCATTATTTTGGTGATGATGTTTTCAGTCAATATTATACAATATTATTAAAATGAAACTAACATACCTTTGAGAATTACCCATGATATATATAATCATCATTCTCCTTTTTATGTTTTTTCTTTGTTTCAGCTTTTTCCATCTTTGAAAGTCTACTCTCTCAAGAATTTCAACTTTTCAAACTTTGATCTTATCTCTCGCATAAATAGAACAATCACAGTTAACAAAAAAAATACTATGAAATGATTCAATAGTTAAGCTTCTGAAAATATACAACTTTTTCATTATGATTTTTGTAAAGAAAAGGTTCAATGGTTTTGTTTGTGAAAAGATATGATCCTAATGAACACCTCTTTTGTTTAAGTGAAACTATAACATTATATTCTGGATCCTAGAGAAATTGTAGCCATTATAGATTAGACATTAGGAGCAAACTCCACCGTTAGATTTATTTTTGCTATAAAAATTGTTGACATCATCATTAAGATGAAAAGAAGTTTTCATTGGTTTTGAATCGACATTTTATAGACAAAAAGACTATAAAATAGATGTGTAAGATAACAGATAAAAACAATAATTTAGTGAAAGGCGATATATTTGTGACTGTAAGTAACTCACATGAACAATAAATTAGAAGAACAATGGTGAGGGAAAGGATATAAATTTGTTAAGATATTATATATAAGTTCAAGGATAAATCTTTTGAGAAAGTGTAACTTTTTTATTAAGAAATGGTTTAATGGTTTAGCTTCTGAAAACATGGGACTCTTCAAATAATAAACATGTATTTTTCTTAAATGAATTAATTTTTAAAGGTTTCTATCATGAAAGGTTGAATGGTTAGATTTCTGAAAATATAGAACTTTTCATTCAAAATAAATTTAATTAAATGGTTTAATGGTTCAGTTTGTGAAAAGATACAACCCTTCAACGAATGAACATCTCTTTTATTTAAAAAAATGATATCATATTCAACATTCCGAATAAAATCGTAACCCTTAGATTAGAGATTATCGTTAGATTAAATTTTTATTTTTCTATAAGAAATGATGATGTTAGGGGAATCTAATATATATATATAAGCTTTAGCATTTAAAGTTGCATTTAAGATCAATTTTGATATTGTACTAACGAGGATAAATACACAAAAAATCATATGATGACTAGATGATCAACAAATAAATTTTCTTTGGGTTTGATCATGCCTAAAGAGGAGAGAGGAGTGCCAACGCTACAATTATCTCATCTCTGGCAGCAGCGAGATGTCTTTTCCAACAATATGTCTCGGTGGTTGACGGAACAATTCCACTTTAAGCGCTTCACATTAAGTCCCATATTTGTTTTTCACGAATGGAAAAATCTAATTAACATTTCTCTTGTTGGGACCAAGAGAGATCAATTTACCCATATTCTTCCTTTGAGGAGAGCACTTCCATAAAAGTTCATTTCTTCGAGAGGTTTGTTCATCCTAACCATCTTGCGTTTTTGTGTGAAGGTTTGTTTTGAACGGGTAGATGCAGTGGGGTTCATTTCGATGTAGTTCTAGGTTAGGGACTTGTATTCAGAGCCACCTGATAAGCTGGCTCATCAAAAGTCGTTTGAAGGGATTAAAGTGAGCTTGTTCAACTTTTTTTGTGTAATGGTTGGCCTTTTAGGCATGTCTTTAGACGCATTATCAAACTCTGTTGTGTAAGTGTCTCTTGTTGTGACGGATGTAAGACGAACCATATTAACAGAATAGATGAATAGAAAAGATTGACATAGAGATTTAACGTGGTTCACCAATAGGTTATCTCTACGGCAAAGAGATTACTTTATTGATGGGAGAATTATAGAGATCTGTCTACAGGAAGAACATATCTAAAGTTCTCTCTATGACTTGCTACTTAGGTTTAGAGGAGGCATAACTTATATATAGTTGTGTCCTAGAAACCCTAGCACTAATGGTCCTCAAATGCTAAGGCCCAATAGATTCAAGGCATTATTCAACAAATCTTCACCTTGACTTGAATCCTCTAGAATCAGATGTACCAGAATGCACTTCTTCGTGCTCAGATTACAGATGTACCGGATTATCTCTTTGACTCAGATTTTTCGTCGAACTCAGATATCAGATGTCCCGTCGGACCAGATGCTCCTTGGAGCCAGATGCCTTCACTTGGGCCATATGCTCTTTCAAGCCAAATGCCCCTTAGGGCTAGATGCCCATCAGGGCCAGATTTAACAGCTTGAGATATTCAACAAGTCAAGACAATGATTAAACTTGCTATAAGGAACCGGCTTAGTGAACATGTCCGCAGGATTATCAGCTGTTCCTACCTTCTTCACTTCAATCCTCTTCTCATCTCTCAGAAAGTGGTATCTTACATCAATATTCTTGGTTCTCTCATGATGAACCTGATCCTTGGCTAAACAAATAGCACTCAAGCTATCACAGTATACAGTAGCTTGATCATGATGAAGACCAAGATCACTGACCAATCCTCTCAACCATATAGCCTCCTTAGCAGCTTATGTCAATGCCATATACTCTGCCTCAGTAGTAGACAAAGTCATTGTCGACTACAAAGTCGCCTCCAGCTCACAACAAAACCACCCAAAGTAAATACGTAACCAGTCATAGAATTCCTGCTATCCACATCTCTTGCATAATCAGAATACCCAATAACCAGTCTCGGATCCTTGTCTCCATAGACAAGACCCACATCAGATTACCCTTAAGGTACCGGTAAATCCTCTTCACATCCATCCAGTGCTCCTTGCGTGGCTGAACCATAAACATGCTCACCACACTTACTGCATGAGCAAGATCTGGTCTTGTACAGACCATAGCATACATCAGACTTCCTACAGCGCTTGCATAAGGAACTCGTGAAATATAATCGATTTCCCCTTCAGAAATTTCATCACTCATGGTAGGATGAAAGTTGCAAGACATGGAGTATCGATATGCTTAACATTAAGTATCTCAAATCTTGTCAAAACCTTCTCGATGTAGGCCTTTTGTGACAAGAATAGCTTCTTCTTCGACCTATCCCTGAAGATCTCCATTCCTAGAATCTTCCTCGCAGCACCCAAATCCTTCATCTCAAACTCAGAACCCAGTAGCTCTTTAAGCTTCTGAACACTTATTCTTGGCAGCTATCAGCATGTCATTTACCTACAACACCATGTAGATATATGACCCATCCTCCACCTTGCTCATGTAGACACAACAGTCATAAGGACTCCTGTCTTAGCCCAACTTGACCATATAGCTATCAAACCTCTTGTACCACTGTCTAGGAGACTGCTTAAGTCCATAAAGTGACTTCCTCAACTTGCACACGTGATTTTTTTTACCATGAACCAGAAAACCCTCAGGCTGAGTCTTATAGATCTCCTCCTCAAGCTCTCCATGAAGAAAAGCAGTCTTCACATCAAGTTGTTCCAACTCCAGATCCTGACGTGGTACTATCGCCAATAGCATTCTGATCGAAGTGTGTTTGACCACAGGTGAGAAGATCTCATTGTAGTCCACGCCTTCTCTTTGACTGAAACCTCTAGCAACAACTCGTGATTTATACTTTACTCCCTCTTCAGGTGACTGACCATATTTTATCTTATAAATCCACTTGCAAGTCACGACCTTTCTCCCAGGTGGTAGTGTGACCAGATCCCATGTGCGATTCTTCTCATGAGATTCCATCTCATCTCATCTCCCATTGCAGCAAACCGTTTCTCATATGCATAACTTGAAATAGCTTCTCTGTAAGTAGACGGCTCGTAAGTGTCCACTTCCTCTGAAACTTGTAGTGCATAACCCACCATATCATCAAACTGATATCTCTCTGGTGGTCTGACATCAACTCTCCTTGGTCTATCTCTAGCAATACTGCGTTTTTCAGACCCAACACATTGATCTCCAGAATTAGAAGACTCAGGCTGCTCATTAGATGTCAATTGCTCGATCTCTTCTTGAGGATCGATCGTTCATGTGTTGTCGGGCATCAATCGCTCGATCCGACTCATATGATCGTTTGATCCTTGACCGTCCTAATATACTTCCTGCAGCTCCACCTGCTTGTCAAAATCCTCATGCTCTGCTTCTGAAATGGACTTAGCTGAAACTTTGAACATAGAACTCTCATCAAACACAACGTTCCTGCTCATTGCAACTCGTTTCTCAGAAGGAGACCAAACTATGTATCCTTTGACACCATCTCCATAGTCCATAAACACTCCCTTCTTAGCTCTTGGTTCCAGATTTCCTTCATCAACATGATAGTAAACTGTACAACCAAATATTCTCAGAATAGAGTAATCAGCAGACCTACCTAACCACGCCTCATTAGGTATTCGACACTCGATCCCTGTATGTGGTCCCAGATTGATCAAATAACAAGCCGTGTTCACTGCCTCAGCCCAAAACCTCTTCTCTAAACCAGCATTAGACAGCATGCACCTTGCTCTCTCGAGAAATGTCTGGTTCATTCTCTCTGCTACACCATTTTGTTGTGGTGTATACATGATTGTATGATGCCTAGCAATCCTTGCATCCTTACAAAACTGATTGAACTCTGATGAACAGAATTCCAGACCATTATCAGTACGAAGCCTCTTAATCTTCTTCTCAGTTTGATTCTCCACCAGTATCTTCCACTTCTTAAAGCTGTTGAAAGCTTCACTTTTGTGCTTGATGAATATTATCCAAGTCTTCCTCGAATAATCATCAATCATCGACTTAAAATACATGTGACATTTCAGCGACTCCACCTTAAAGGGATCCTAACAATCTGAATGAATGTAATCTAGTGTGCCTTTTGTCTTATGACCAACTCTCAAGAACTTCTTTTTATGCAGCTTCCCAAACACACAATGCTCACAAAACTCAAGACTCTTGACTTATGACCACAAAGAAGATCATGCTTCGACAGAATCTGCATCCCACGTCCACCCATATGTCCAAGCCTCATATGCCACAACTTGTCCATATCTTCCTTGTGAACCTCTGGAGATGCAATATTTTATGAACCTGAAAGTGTAGAACCTTCTAGCAAATACATAGTACCATGAATGACGCCCCTCAAAATCTCAATTGAACCTCTGTATACATTCAGAATTCCATCTCCACCCGAATACTTGAACCCTCGGCAATCCAATAGAATAATTGAGATCAAGTTCTTGGTCATGGACAGAACATGTCTAAGTTCAGTCAATGTACAGATTCTACCCTCATGTGTCATGAGCGTAATGGAACCGATTTTTGCAATATCGCAAGCAAAGTCATTTGCCATCTTGATCTTGCCATCAATTACATTCTCATACTTTGAGAATCACTACCTCCTTGGACACATATGACAGGACGCGCCTGTGTCCAGGACCCACACATCTTTAGAATGTGTTTTCCTAGGAGCAACCAGCGCAATATCTTCATCAGACTTTGCCTCATCATTGGCTACAGCAGTGGAACCAGCTTGCTTCTTCTTCTTTGGACAATCTAACATAATAGAATTTAGACTATCAAGGTGATCTTTAAGTTGTGTACCTTCATGCATCCTCAAAGAGAAAAGACACTGTTTCAGAAGTAGCTTCTTAGTCAGAGACTTCGTCATGTATAGACTCTCTAACTTAGACCAAAAACCAGATGCAGTATCAACACCAGAAATCTCGACGATGATCTCATCTCCCAGTCTCAACAAAATCGTTGAATACGCCTTCTCTTCAGTAACCTCCATCCAGCTGTAACAGGTTCAACCTTCTTCCCTGACAACGGTGCCCAAAGACCTTGTTGCTTCAGCAACGCCTTCGTCTTGATTTGCCAGAGACTGAAAATGTTCCTTCCAGTAAACTTGTCGATCTTCATACTCATCCCATACATCTTCTCACCAGATTTAACCCGAAGCTCTGATACCAGTTTGTTGTGACGAATGTGAGAAGAAACAGATTAAAAATAGATGAATAGAAAAGATTGACACAAAGATTTAACATGGTTCACAAATAGGCTACATCCACGGGCAAAGAGAGTACTTTATTGATGGGGAAATTACAGAGATCTGTCCACAGGAAGAACATATCTAATTTTCTCTCTACGGCTTGCTACTTAGGTTTAGAGTAGGCACAACTTATATATAGTTGTGTCCTAGAAACTCTAGCACTAATGGGACTCAAATACTAAGGCCCAATAGATTTAAGGAATTATTCAACATCTCTATCCCTTTGTCGTTCTACTTGTGTTGTTAAATTTTTAAACTTGGCTATTCGGGTTTTGTCGGAGCTTATTTGCTATGTAATCTTTTAACCATGAATGAAAATAACTAGTTGCACAAAAAGAAGTTCTAACCCTAAAAAGTTAACGTACGGTGGCCGTGGATTAGAAGTGGAATCCACAAATGATAGAGAGGTCATGAAAAAACTTCTCCTTAACTTAACCTATTTAACATTTAAAGAAACAAAAAAAATAGATTAAAAACTTACGATAAGACTATTTCCAAATGTTTGCCTCATTTTTTTCATCGAAATGAAGTAAACTCAAAATGAATTTGAGATTCGCCCCAATGGTTCCCCTCATTTTCTCCCTCAATTGTAAATATATTCATTGCTAATAGCACCTTTTCTTTGATAAGATTTGATATTATACTCATTTATTTTAAAATTTTAACCACAATTAACTTTTAAAAAGAAAATATTATTACATTAATAAAAAGACATAAAAACATACAAAGTAATAGTAGAATTTTACTTAAACAATACTATTACAAAATATTTCCCACAAATGATCAATCACCGCATTTCGAAGAGAGAAATGAGCTTCTTTATTCTTGATTTGTCTAAACCCACTCAAAAACTTTTGGAATCGACAGTTTTGTCTTCAGTTATTTCAACTTCCAGAGGTGAAACTTCTCTTCCAACTATAGTTGATGCATCGAGATCATGCTCATCTTCAGTTATCATGTTGTCTAAAATTGCACAAGTAAACATTATGACATGAATCACATCTTTTTCCCAAAAACGAACATGTCGTTTCACAATAACAAAACGTGATTGGAGAACTCCAAAAGCATATTCCAAATCTTTTTTACATGCTTATTTTTGCATAGCAAAATATTTATTTTTAGGACCTACTGGCTCTTGAATAAATTTCACTATGGTAGACCATTTTGGATATATTCCATCAGCCAAATAATAACTCATACTATATTCTTTTCTCTTAATGACAAACTAAGCAGGGGAAGCAATACCTTGAGCAAGATTAGAGAAAATATGGGAAGATTCCAATACATTGATATCATTCTTGGTGCCCGGCATATCAAAATATGCATGCCATATCCAAAGATCATAATCTGCTACGGCTTCAAGAATAATAGTTGGTGGTCCGCTACAACCTGCATATTGTCATGCCCAAGTTGTAGGACAAATTTTCCACTTCTAGTCATGCAATCTAAACTCCCAAGCATTCCTGGAAAACCTCGTTTCTCACCAATGTAAAAAAGCCTAGCAACGTCATTCGGTGTAGGAGACCGTAGGTATTGTTCTGAAAATATCTCCACTATGGCTCGACAAAATCTTTTCATGCTCTCTATTGTTGTTGACTCGCCAATCTTGACACCATATGCTAGCTTCCGAAACACGGCGGTTATTTTCCGAAGAGATGATAATCCAAGTCAGTTTGTTGTGTCTCTTCGTTGTTGAAATTAGTTCTTATGACTTTCAGCAGCATTAAAAACACGAAGAAATAAGGAACGAGACATGCGATATCTCCTACGAAATATATCTTCATTGTATCTCAGAGTCTCTGAAAAGTAATCGGCGAACAATCTAATATGTGCACTTTCTCGGTCGCGGTGGATGAAAAAACGACCAAGAACTGAACCACCATGGATTGCTTGATTGCTTTGTTGGTTGAGAAGATGCTAGATTATCAAGTTGTTATCGGCGATAGCATGATGTGTCACTTGTTCTTCGTGGTCGTAATTATTTCCATATTTTCATCTTCACCATCATCATTGTGGGAACTGAAATTCGCACTGTCGATTTCAGTGAACGGAGGAAAGCAAAGAAAACCCTACTTTCCTTGAGGTCTGGATTCTCTTCAAGAGCCAACAACATGTAATCGATTAATGCAGAAAATATGAAAGGATAACAAAACGAATTAAGAAAAATTTGATATATATTTTGAATTCTCATAAGAGCTAGCAATGTCACAACATATTGTAAAAGCTTCGGACGCAAGAGCTGTAAGCGAGTTTTCTAGTTCTAACCACCGAAAACCTTAAACCTAGCTGAGATGCAACTCAATAACAAAACACAAAAAAAGATAAGAAAAAGGTTTTGATTGATTTTGGATTGGACCTTATGCAAGGCTTCCTACGTACCCCCTTCGAGGATCAAGCCGAACGTAGCGTAGTTAAAGAGTTTTAACAAGAGATCAAACTGCCATTGTGATTTCGTCTAGTAATCAAGTGCAAGAGATAGAAAACCAAGCATGTCGAGAATGATGCCTAAGGTTCCTAAGTTCTAAGTTTTGTTTTGAGAATTGTTGTCCCTATCCCGTGCTTCTCTTATATAGGTCTCCAAGGTCGGTCGTCATTCCTTTTCTTCCTCCAACTCGAGTTTATCCTTCCACGTAAATCTTCCTTATCTTCTCCATTTTTCCATAATTATCTAGAACTTGACAATTATCTTCTTTTTCATTTATCTTCTGTGTAAATCCGGTAGACTGTCATTATAATTGGGCTCATTCTCCTCTAAAACCGTAACTGAGCCTTTATCGCATTTTAGATCCTTTGGCCTGTTTTGCGGTTAAACAATTTTTACGATTTATTTTAGAGAAATCATCTTTTGTATGATTAAACGATGCTGGCTCCTCAAAATAATAAACCAATCGTATAGTCGAGATAATATTGGTGTTTAAGTTAACCATTATCATTTTATATGATTGACTAGGTTTACGAGAAAATAAGTCCTTGCGATTTTTATCGTAAAACTTCAATGGAAACTCCACACGAGACGAAATAAGAAACAGCCTAGTCAAGATCCAAAGGAGAGAGTGATGAAGAGGATACGGTCAAGTCGATCATGTGAGAGTAGGCGTTTGTACGCGTCTAGTCGCCCATGGGAGACTAGACTTTGTGGAGAGTTTAGTCGCCCATGGGCGCCTAGATGTTGTGTGCATCTAGTCACCCATGGGAGACTAGACGTTGTGTGTCTAGTTTCCCATAGGTGACTAGACGTTGCCAAGTTTCTAGTCGCCAACGGGAGACCAGACTCTCCATGACCGACTAAACTTTTTCATGGGTCTATTCGCCCGTGGGCGAATAGACATTGTGTGTCTAGTCACTCACAAGCAACAAGACTTCGAAGTGACGCGGTTGTTCCTTTGCTTGTACGTCTTGATCCGTTAGTCGGGACGAGGTAGGCAAGGCGATGAGAATTTTGGATGCGATGGTTTCTTGTTTTCTTTCTTACTTGAAAGAGAGACAACATTTCCGTGGTAACTTTTAAACATCGGTTCCGGCGTGACCATTTTTGACCCCAACAACGGAAGACTGTTTCGTTAAATTTGTCATTTCTCGCAAAAACCTTCTGCAAGAACGTTTTTCCGTTTCATTGTTGGATAGAAATTCTTTTATTTATTTTCTGGGATGAAGTATATGAATTTTTTTCTTGTATCCTTATGCAAAGAGGTTTGGCTTATGTTGTATAGTTTCTTTGACATTTTCAGCTTATATTTGCTTAAGACACAATTTCTCGGAGGATTTTAGCATTCGATTTTTCCATGACCGATTTTGACCCCAACAGTTAGCCCCCCAGATCGTAAGATATTACGTTTAATTTCTTGAGAGATAGTGATTGGCGTGTTAGGTGGAATCCATGGCTAAAAAATTCCACTAGCGAAACCAATTTTTTCTGAAAGTTGATAAGTTTGGGGTTGCGCCTTATGAAGGCTGCCTACGTACCCTTGTCGAAGGGACCAAACCTTTCGTAGTTCGTCTTGAAGTTAAGAATCTTACGACCTATTTTTGAGTGAGACATGTATGGTTTAGTTATCTGTAGAGATTTTCGAGCATGTTGTTGCCGATGGCATTTTGTATTGGACTTTTGTCGGCCTCGAGACTAGCCTTGTAGGCTGGTTTTTTTCCGATTTATGAAGTCATGAATTGTCTCTTTTTAAAAATGTCTAGAGTAGCCATACGCGGAGATGAGATAAATAATATAATTTTTCATCTTACTTCGGACGCTATGCTGATCGTGACACTTGTCGTTGTGTAAGATGAGAATATGCAATGGCTTGTGTTCGATAAGTCTCATAAATGCGCAAATATCGAAGAAGAGAAATATTTTGGAATCTCATATTGGGTTAGATACTCTGCCTTGAGAGGTTTGAGACTAGTGTGTTGGGTTTAGGGAAAACCTAGGCTTAGTAAAGGTTTAGGATTTTCGATGAATGTTTCGGCCTACATTACGAGTTGCGTTTCGACCTTATTCCGTCTCAACATTAAAATCCGGGATAAGTTCTCGGCTTATATTTACTTGCACTTATCGGGAACCGAGCATCTTTCTAAAAAAAATTTGAAGTCGTCTGGAAATGCTGACCAAAATTTTGGATTTCTTTTATAGCATGTTATTTTCCTTGTGTCGGATTTCTGAGAGCTATATCTATGGGAGTAGATGGCTTAGTCTCTTTAGGACGTTAAGAGTTTGTTCTGATCAGCAACAAAAATGATGTTAAGTGTTTACCGTATGAGTTTGAGCCTTCGCGAAGGATGTGTGTTTGAGATGATGTTAGTGCGTATGATTGTTTGGGCTTCCCAAATGGTGTTTTTATCGAGGAAGGTATTTTTGTCTAAAATGGTTCTTCAGGCGTCTGCGACGTCTCGTGATGCTGAAGATTGGTTTTTCTTTCATATGCCGCATTTCTTTCTTGAAATGTTCGTTGTCTTGAAGATGTTTTGCGGTGTCTCAAGGGTTTTGTTTTAACCTTAGGGCAGAGAAACGTTTTGGTTTGTTTTCGGATGTTTGCAGCCAAAACAGTTGTTTCCGTTTGTAAGTTAAATTGTTCGATGTGATCAAGGAATTAGGACCACGGGGTTGCGTGAATTTGTCCCTGGGAGTAAGCGTCTTCCTTCACTGTGCTTTGTGAAGAGTCGACCCATCGATATTTATTTCGTATATTTTTAAGGATGTTTTGTATAGCTCTAGAAGCTTAGTTACGAGGTTTTCCTTATATGCCACTTTTTATGGGTAAAATGTTTCGGGCTTAAAGTGAATTGTGTAACTTATAGATCTTGGTCGATTTTTTCGAAAAGTTCAATTTTTTGTTAAGTGTTTGGTTGTTACGATTGATTCTTGTTGTAAAGTCATTATTGTATGATTTCCAATTCTGGGTTATACGATAATTATTTTCGTAATCATCACCTAGCATTTTTAGACGAATCGTGGATTGCCGTTTTTGCCATTAAGTGATTGGATGGAGTGGTGTTCAGCCGCATAGACGAGGACGTTTCTGGTCAAGGATTAGACCGTGGCACTTGCGTGTTAAAATTAAGGTCAAGTTAGTTTATAATTATCCTTAAAGGGGATGCCGAATTCTAGTTCGGGCTTTTACAGGAAGGGTAATTGGTTGAGGGTCCAAGAGCGTTCGTCAAGATTGATAGGCCATGTATGTCGGCGTTTTCCGTGTTAGAAAATGATTTTCTACTTTAGGTTTCATTTATACGATGAATGTTTCGTATAATGTTTCCTTAAGTCGGACGAATTTTTTTTTTTTGTCTGGGGAAGACGAAGCCTTAGAGGCTTGATAAAGAACCCGTGCGGAGTCAGTTGCGGAATGATTACCTGCGCGGATGTAACCAATGGGAGTGAAAGGCAGAAGCCAGCGATCCGCAGGTTGAAGAATAATATATTTAAGATCGTAGTGCAGAGAGATAAAGTTTAGAGTGGTCGTCTAAAGTCGGGTTATACAGCTTCATTTTTTGCTATACGAGAAATACGTCTTCGTAAAACCTGTTATGTATATTTTCGAAAGTTGCTTCATATGACTTGATCTGACTATACGAATAATTTTTCATGTAATGTTATACAAGAAGGGCTTCTCATAGGAATGAATAGAGAACGTTTCTCGCAGATTACTCGTGATGTTTGCGAGCAGGATTAGGTTTTCCTCATTCACATTTTTATATTGCGAAGTCGTTTTGCATGATACTGATCTTGTTTTCTTGAAAACGTTTTTTATAAATTGTTTTAGTTATACAAAAGTATGGGTGATCGGTTATGTGAAGATAGTTAATCGTTGCGATGTATTGAGATGTTAGAGTAGCGATGTTTCCGCAGATTTTTTGGGAAACGTTTGCTCTTTGAATTCGATCATTGGTGAAAGCTTCTTGGAGTCACTCATGGAGTTTTACCGAAGTTTATTTTTTTACGAACTAATCGCGGAACGTTTTTGTGAGTTTCTTGAGCGGAACGAATCGGTCAACCAGCAGTGGATCTTGTCAATGAGTGGGGAGAAAGCGTTCCCTTTGTTGTGCTTGCTGCTTGTTCTCGATTTTTCTTTGACAAAAATATTTTTTACGGCGAGGCAAAAAGGTTTTTTAGTATGGGAGTATACGAGTATAGTATATGTACCTACTCCCTTTTTACGAAAGAAAACGGCTGAATCGATTTTTTTTAAGAATTGTGTATGTTTTCTCTTTCGAGAATTGGGATGATCGACAATTTGAGTCAATTAAAAGACGAAGTTGGGATTGTGACTTGGTGGTTTTCAAGTTTACGACTTGGAATATATCTGTTTTAAGAAAATTGCTAGGACCGATTCGGTTTTAAGACGACGTTCGCGTCTCTAGTTCTTTCTTTAAGAAGCAATCTGAGTATGTGTGGCGGTCGTTTCTCGGTTTTTGAAAGAGTTTAGATCGGTTTGCAAGGTCTGCCTAAACAGTTAAGGACAATAGATAGGGAAAATTTCCTAAAACTTAGTTCGCTAGACCATCCACCTAGATTCTAAGTTCCCAAAAGTTTACGGAAATCTTGAAAACGTTTTTATTTCTTAGTTCCTTCCTATAAAAATTCCAAATCTGATTAAAAAAATTCCAAGTTGGACATACCTTAGTGTTCTCGAAGATTCGAGTTTGCCTCTTCTCAGTTTTGCTTGCTCATCCCCCCTTCCTCTTCTCGTGTTTTTAAATCCCTTACGAATAGTAAATATATTGATTCTTCATGGGTTTCTCTATTTTCTTGGACGTGTTGTCTTGTGGTTTTGGTTCGGCGATCTATATTTTTCAGATCTGGGTTTCGGTCTCTATATCATTGGTTTTACGAAAACGAATGAGTATCTTGTCGAAAGCCTTTTGGCTTTTAAAAATTAGCAAAGGGTGGTCAGAAACTGCTGAGGGCGATCAGGAAGAATCTTTGGGCGATGGGAAGACTCGTTGGGAGATGTGGCAAAAGAGAGAGGACGATGAGACCGTGGAGAGTGGCTGCTAACCGAAGTTCACTTTTCAGATCTCAGTCCATCTCTTTCCTTCTCCGAGAGTCCTTATGTACAATCTTGTTTGACTTCTCGAAGATTGTCAAATTTTTTCACGAAAGCTGTCCCATAAAATATTGTCCAGTTTAATTTTTTGAAAGTTGTTTCGTAAGATTTTCTTAGCTTAATTTTTCAAAAATTATACGTAAAATATTTTCAAGTTTAATTTTACGAAAGTTGTTTCGAAGAAAACCATTGAGTTTAATTTTACAAAAGTCGCTTCATAAAATGTTGTCTAGCTTAATTTTATGAAAGTTATTTCGTAAAAAGTTTTCGAGTTTGACTATATGAGAGCTGTGTTTTGGAAAAATCATGGTTTTCGGCTTTTCCAAAAATTTAGTTTTTGAGTTTTATATCAGAAACTACAGTTGTGATGGGCTTAATTAACGCCATTAAACTTAACTAGAATTTTTCTCGTTTCCGTAGGATTGATCCGAGGGAGTTTTGATTAGTTTTTCCGAAGTAAGCTTAGGTGACAATTATCGAGAATGCACTGAATATGTTACTATAGAAGTGACACTTGAATTTTTACGAAATCTTAGGTTTCAGAAAACTTTTTAGCAGTGAGGGATACAATGTCCTGTTTTGCTTAGTTTAGTCCCCGTCAGCCGTTTTATTCAAGTGGTTCGATAGAGATCAACTTCGTTTCTTCAAAAATCATTCGGAAGAGTACAGCAGTGGGGTTGTGTACTTGATTTTCTGTGCTTCCTTTTTCCAAGAGTAATCTAGGGTTTCTCCGCGATTTCTGGGAGAGCAAGTTTTATTTTTCCTAAAAGTTTTCGGAAAACGTCTTTTTGTCGAATCCTTACTCGTTGAGTTTTCTCCAACTCGATAATGAAACGAACTTTACGGGGTTTGATAGATTTTATTGTGCCCTTTTTGTTTAGAAAGAGAAATTGCAAGCTCGTTTCGGTGCTCTTCCTGTGGCGAAATGTCACGACTAGGTTTTCCATTTTCTCGAGCACTGCGGCGTTTGCGTAAGTGTTGGCCATAGGTGCAATCACTGCTGGAGTTGTTTTACCAGCATTGTTGCGAGCTGCGAGATTGCCTTTTATATTTCCGGACATTGATTTGATCAAGCGTTTTGTGGCCATTAGTTAGAGTAATCCCCCCCCCTCCTTCTAGTGCCAAACTATGGGAACCAAAATTTGCATTGTCGATATTAGTGAACGGTGGAAAGGAAAGAAAGCCCTACCTTTATTGAAGTCCGGATTCTCTACAAGATCCAACGACAATTAAGCGAATAAACACATAAAATATCAAAGGATAACAACACGAATTAAGAAAATTTTGATATTTATTTCCAATTCTCGTAAGAGCATTGCGATTGTTACAACTCTATTTTGAGTTCTAGCCACAAAAGACCTTAAATCTAGTTGAGTCGCAGCTCAATAACAAAATACGAAAAAAGATAAGAAAAGGGTTTTGATTGATTTCGGATTGGGTCTTATGAAAGGCTGCCTACGTACCCCCTTCGAGGATCAAGCTGAACGTAGTTCAGTTAAAGAGTTTGAACAAGAGATCGAAATACCTTTGTGAGTTTTTCTAAAATCGAGTTAAAGACATAGAAAACCAAGAATGTTGAGAATGAAGCCTAAGGTTTGTAAGTGCTAAGTTTTGTAATGAGAGTGGTCGTCCCTCTGCGTCCCTCTCCCTTGCTTCTCTTATATAGGTCTCCAAGGTCGATCATCTTATCCTTTCGCGGAAATCTTCCTCATCTTCTCGATTTCTTCCATAATTATCTCGAAACTTGACAATTATCTTCTTTTTTATTTATCTTTTGTGGATATCCGGTAGACTGTCATTATAACTGAGATCATTCTCGTCTAAAACCGTAAGTGGGCCTTTATCATGTTTAGACCCTTCCGGGCCATTTTACGATTTAAATGATGTTTAGTATTTACTTCAGGGAAATAGTCCATCGTGTGATTACACGATTCTGGCTCCAAAAAAATAACAAACCAATCGTATACTCGAGATAAAATTGGTGTTTAAGTTAACCGTTATTTTTTTATACAATTGACTCGAAGTTTTACGAGAAAACAAGTTTTTGCGATTTTTATTGTAAAACTTCAATGGAAACTTAAATCGACACAAGACAAGAAACAACCTAGTCAAGATCCAAAAGAGAGAGTAGTGAAGAGGATATGTTCTAGTCGACCATGGGCGACTAGACTTTGTCGAGGGTCTAGTCGTTTGTGGTAGATACTTTTTAAGTTTTTCTTATGTCTACAAAACATAGAATACATACGGTATGTATAGAAATAATGTGGAACATCTACAAATTTAATTATTATTTTTGGTTTAGTTTTGTTACAAATAACACTAAAATTATGAGAACTTGGAAATCACTTTTAGTGTTGTCCAATCTTGTCATAATATATTGAAAAGTCTAAATTTTTTAAATAATACTTATTGTGTTATCAAATCAGCTGAATTTTGAAGAAAAGTTTAAGGACTTTAGAATTACTTTTTGTATTGTCTTATCTTATCACAATATGTTTGCTAGTGAAAATTTTGTTTGAATTTTTTTTTTTTGTGTTTCATGTCAGCTGAAACTTTGTAGAGAAATGTGAGAATTTTGGAATCACTTTCTTTGTATTGTCTTACCTTTTTATAATATACTAGTATTTGCTCCCGTGCTATGCACGGGTAATGTTTATATACATATATATATGTATACTAAATATAGTATATGTAAGCTCTTAACAATGAAAATTTTATTTTGTATCTTTTTTTTACGACGAAAAGCTATTCTATTACTCAAACTTGACGTGAACTAGACTAGAATAGAACAACCAATGAAATAAAGAGTTCTGTGGAAAGATCTTGCAGTCCTAGCTAAATAATCTAAAATCTGATTTTGCGCTCTTGGAATATAGGTGATCTTGAAGTCCGGGAAACATATCTTCAGTGTATGTATTCTCTCTAGTTCGGTTGCAAAACTTGGCCAAGCCTAGGGCTCCTTGATTGGCAATCAAGTCCTTGCAGTCCGTACCTAAACTCTGGCATGTCGAGTGTTGAAGCATATTCTCCATTGCCCATCGCAGTGCTTCCAGCTCTGTGTGAAAGGCAGACTCTCTTCGAATGCAGTTCTGTGTTCCCATAAGCTGAACTTTTCCCAAGCCATCCATCATACCCATCCACATCCACTAAACTGTGTTGTAGATGTCAATGATCCATCTATCATGCATATATTACCCAAGCTTAAGACTTGTGGTTCTTCAGTGCTATCTTGTGTGGGTAATAGTACTGTCTCATTTGCGTTGAACCATGCTTGACACTCACTCTCAGAATATCGAACTAGCTCTAAAGGATCTATGTTTATTCCTCTAAAGAGTTTATCATTTCTCGTCTTCCAAATATACCAAATTATATAGGGATAAGGGTCCCTTTCTAATTTTGGCTCCACAATGTTGTTCTTTCTCCAGAAGAGGTAGTCCATATTAGCATATATGCTCAGGAGAGGGAATATTTCGTAGCTTTTTTGTGCCGCTGATAAGGACCAAGCTTGCAAAGCTGGTGGACATTCAAAAATTACATGAGACACAGATTCTTCGGGTTCTCCACATCGTGGGCAATAGTTATCGCATCTCATGTTTCTCCGTATCAGATTCTTCGTTCTCGCCACATGACCAGTTATTCGTTGCCATTATAAGATAAAAAAATTTCGTAGGGGCTTTTATCTTCCAAGCAAAGGCTTGGAGTTTTGCTATACTGGGTTCCATCACTTCCTTTTCCTCATCAACCTTCAGTAAGTTATGAGCTACCCAATATCCTGATTTGACTGTGTAATGTCCATTTTTAATGTAGTTCCAGCAGAAATTATCCTGAAGATGACCTGTGCTTATGACCAGACTCCTTATGTAAGGTATGTCAGTAGGTTCAACATAGTTCTCTAATAGCCCAACATTCCAGTCCTTCGATTCCTGATTGATCAGATCACTTACTCTCATGTTCGGATGAAGGGCTGGAGCCATGGGTCATGCTGGCCTGCCGGTGTTGTGGGGATCCAAGGATCCTCTCACACCCTGACCTCATATCCTAAATGTATCTTATGTCTGATTCCCAGTAATAGTAACTTTCTTGCAGCTGCAATACTGGTCCACACATATGATGGACTGCTTACAGATATATTCGGCAAAGGCGAACTCATTTTGTAGTATCTTCCCCTCAGCACCTTAGCCACCAGTGAGTCAGGGTACTGCACTAACCTCCATAGTTGTTTTTATAGGAGATCAAATTTAAACTCATGGATCATACGGAAACCAATCCCGCCCTCCTTCTGTGGTAAGCAGACCTTTTCCCACTTACCCAGTAAATTCCTCTCTTTGGGCGGTTTGAACTCCATTAAAATTGTGCAATGGCACTTGCAAGGTTTTCACATATCTCCAGCGGGAGCATGAAGCTAGACATAACATATGTCAGAAGAGCTAGTAGTATAGATTTAATCAATACTTCCTTTCCACCTTTTAAGAGCCATTTGCCCGTCCATCCATTTACTTTATGCATTAGTTTATCCTTCAGAAAGGCGAAGAGCTTGCATTTGGATTCGCTAATGTCTTTTGGGATACCTAGGTATGTTCTCATTCCTCCTTCATTTTGTATTACAAGAGTATCTTTGATCTGATGTCCATCATTTGCGTTATTCCTCTTACCGAAGAGCATAGATGATTTAGCAAAGTTAATACGTTGTTCAGATGCTTGTTCATATTTCCTGACCATTTTCATCACTTCTTCACATCCATGGGGCTCTGCCTTACAGAAGAAAAGGCTATCATCATCAAAGAGAAGGTGGGATACCGAAGACATGTGCGGGTAACACACATCCCATTATCTTCCTTGGTTCTCTGCATGATTAAGAAGGCTAACGAGCGTTTCTGTGCATAAAATAAAGATGAAAGAAGACAAAGGATCTCCTTGACGTAGACCTCTTTCTGGAACAATATTTCCTCTTGGTTTCCCATTCATAAGGACCTTGTATTTTATCGATGTAACACACCTCATTATCCAAGTTATCCAGATTTCAGAAAACCCCATATTCCGCATAACTGCTTTGAAGAACGACCACTCCATTCTATCATACGCCTTGCTCATATATGTCTTAATTGCCATCTTTTTGTTCCTTCCACTTGGCTTAGTCTTTAGTGCGTGAAACCTTTCTTCGGAAATCCTAATATTATCCATAATTTGTCTTCCAACAACAAGGCTGACTAGGTCACTGAAATTCTATCTGGTATAATTTTCTTCAACTCTGGCATAGAACCTTAAAGTTAATCTTATAAATGATGTTACACAAGCCAATGGGTTGGAGCTGTTACATCTCATTAGGCTTAGTTGTCTTTGGTATAAGGCAGATATTTGTATCATTCAGACCAGTCGCCGTCGATCTCTCAAAAAGAAATTGATTAACCATATGAGTTATATCTTCCTTTACAATATCCCAGAATTTCTGATAAAATAGAGCTGTCATCCCATCTAGTCCAGGAACCTTTTCCGGATCTTTGCACCCTTGGAGATCCCCGACGAAGGAACTCTGCCTTCTTGATCTGAAGACCCATAGGGAGTCTAGACCTCCTACCACTCTTATGGGAAGATGATTGTTTCGACTTCTCTCGCACAACTGTAGCATCCATATCCACCTCCATGTTCTTTATGATGCCAGCCTCTATATCCATTAATTCCTCACCAAGTAGATCATCATTCTAATCCTCCCCAACCATCGTTTTGTCATGTAACCCTTCATCTCCATTGCTTTGACCAATGATCTCCATATCATTTAGAGCACCAATAATCTGAGCATCACTTTGTAGCACTTCCTCTAAAGGAGAGAAAGCTAACAGGCTAGGGGGAACTCTCAGTCGTTTGGTCACATTGTCAACAGAAACCTGACGAGATGGTGTAACAATCTTACTCGTTATCCTCTTCCCACTACTCTTGTGATCGTTCTGCTCCATTGTATCAACTACACGTTGTTGGAGGGACCATCAATACTCTCTTTTTGTTATAAATGAGCATAAGACTCAGATATTTCCTCATTTATAGCCTCATGTATATCACTTCTCTCCTTCATCCTCCATGTCTGAGGTTTCTTTTTCTCATAGGGTACGTACAGAGCACTCTGCCTTGATGAAGCCGAGAATATTTTCTTGGTATTGTCACTTGTTTTCCACGTGATCTTCTCTTTGAACGAATCATTGTGATGATGAGCCGCTCTAGCATCATTCATGAAACCCCTTGCATACCTTCGTTCCTTCTCAGGTGATCTACTTCTACAATAGCTCTTCTCGTTATCATGGTGTTCAAAGTTGTTACGCTGGTGCGTACTCTCCCGGTGGTCACATCAAACATACCGGTCATGGGGCTTTTGATCTCGCAGCAAAGGCTATCGAGATGATGCACTAATAGATGGCTGGACCTGTGAGAAGACATCTGCTCTCACCATCTGAGCACTCAACCGCTGCTCCTTCTTAGGGCAATGAGAAAGTTCATGGCTTAGCAAGCCACAAGAAGTGTAGTGCTTAAAAAGCATGTCATACTTTATTTGTATTGACACCTCTTCCACACCAGGTGATAAGATTTTCTTACTGAATACAAGTGGCTTCCGAGTATTAACATCAATACATATACGACCTTCTGATTCTTGAATTTTATCTTCGTCCACATGACCAAGCTTGGATCCAATTTTCTCCAGGTTCTTCGACGTCCAGAGGTGCAAGGGGATACCAGTTATCCCAACCTAGAACGGAATGATCGATGGGTAATCGTCATGAACTATTGGTTCCCAACGAACAAGAACAAACATGCAGAATTTATAATGAAAAGGTCCTTGTTGCAGTACATATTGAAGGTCCTCCTCACTTTCAAAGTTGAAAAGAAACTTTCCATTGCCGAGGTCGTTAGTTGTGAGATGATCTTGGATCTTGCAGTTTCCATTCCGTCGGCATATGTTGTATCAGCTTCACAACATTCTGCTTCTTAGGGTTCAGAACTTTCCCTATCAATGAGTGTTGATAGTCTTGGATCGTATGTGAATCATCTTGATCCGTTAACTGAGTTGCCTCATCATGTTTTTCATACCAAATCCCATTGCCTTGTAAGTCTGCCATATGAGCAGAGCCAAGGCGACGCGATGAACGAATCATGTAATCTCAAGTGTACGGACTTTGCTTACGTCAACGAAGACAAAACAAAGAGATCGCTTGATCAAGGGGATCATGATCAAAGTAAACCCCAATTTCAATGGAGATCACGATCTCAAAACCTCTCACAGAATCAAGCAGATCCGTGAACCAGAACCAGTGTAATACAGAGTAAACGTTGATGGAGGTGATAGGTTGATGAAGAAGAAAGTGCATGAGTGTGTGCTTATGGAATCAAACTCTCCCTCAGATGACAAAGATCAATCTGAGAATGGTTAATCAGCCACCAAATAGTGGCTCAAGGAATTAAGATTATGATCTTAATGCAACGTCGCAAGGGCAGTTATTAGTTATTGAGCCTATGTTATTTTGTATCTTAAAAGTGTAAAAAATGATATTTATATTTTACAACAGGGTAATATAAATCCTGAACTTAAAATATTGATCGCTTTTCAAAATCAAAGAAAATTTTAGTATATCTTTTCAAAATCAAAGAAAAATTTAGTACACGTTGAAAAAGAAAATAAAGAAAGCTTTTGTTTTGCATAGGTACAGTTAAAATACCAACCTTGGTTTCGTGGTTTTGAAGATAATTGAAGTTAGTATCTTTTGTAGTGCTTACCTTCTTTTCCTAGGAATACTTTTGTTTTAAAACAAAATCATCCTTTACCATTCGTTATTTTCCACTACTTGCTTAAACATTTTTGTTTCCAAGAAAAACTACAAATTTGGTGATATAAGAAAATAAAAGCAAAATTTTATATATTCATCAAAGTAACCAAAATAAACACATAACTTTTTTTAAAAATAAGGAAGACCAACCTGTTCACATTAGGTTTTTATTCAGACCTATGATCTCACCTGAGTTACTAAGCTCCATTGGTTGCCTTTAAGTTATCATCACATTTTTTTCTTTCTTGTGGTACTTGTACATGTGTTTTAAGATGAATCTCTTTTACTCTTATCCACTGAATTATCACCACCACAAAAATAAGCATTTCCAGCAAACTGAGAATTGATATAATCCAATTTGAAAATATTCAAATTATTGACTTTTTTTTTTACGTTTATCTCTCTCACCGGGTATGTAACTTTTGCCTATATCTATAAAGGTAAAAGAGGAAAAAAAGGTTTATGAAAAAAAAATATCAACATGTCGCAAAAAAGAGTTTTGAGTGTTTTTAAAGTTACTAACCTGGACGTTAACGTAGATCAAACAACTTGGATTACCACTTCAAAACAGAATTTTTAATTTATTGAAAGGATTTTGTAAATTATTGTTGTGTCATCGTTTTGCAAGAGATTATGTTGATATGGATCCAGAATTCTAGAATCAATACTGTGGATACATCAGTAGAAGTTTTCGATTTATCTACTTAAACATTGAAAATTCATCACATTTTGGAGAGAATTAGAAGCTGTTACAAAGAAATAAAAAATTAACAATTTCTGAAAGCAAGTAGAGATGAATTTAAGTTACGGGTTTGTGATTTTATATGGGAGAAAGATTAACCGTTTCAAAAATGGTGAGATCATAGGTTTAGTGTGAAAAATACTAGTGATTTTTTCTATATTTTTTTTAAATTAGTTAAAAGATATATAGCCAAAACTGTTTTTGCATTTGACGTTTTTTTACATTTTAAAAATAAATTAATTTATTTTTATATGTCAAAATTTGATTGGTTGAGTGACTTGTGATTTAGTATATAAAGAATTTGCTAGTGAAAATTTATTTGAATTATTCTTATCTTGTTATCAAATCAGCTGAATTTTGTAGAGAAGTGTAAGAACTTTAGAATTATTTTTTGTATTATCTTATCTTGTGACATTATATATGTACTGAATATTTATTTAAATTATTTAATTATGTTTTAAATCAACGGAAATTTTCTAAAGAAGTGTGAAAAGTTTGGAATAACTTTTCTTTTTATTGTCCCATTGGTCAGTATATGTTTGCTAGTGAAAACCCCTTTGAATTGTTTTTTATTATGTTAATAAATATGCTGAAACTTAGTAAAATAAGGTGAAAATCTGGTAAACAATAGGTTAATATCTATATATTTGTTTATGATTTTTAGTCTAATTTTGTTACAATAACATAAAAAGTTGTGAGAATTTTAAAAAGAATAAATGTGTATTGTCTAATCTTGTCATAATAGATAGAGAAGTATACAGACTTTAAGTCATTTTATTGTGTTATTAAATCAGCTGAACTTTGTAGAGAAATGTAAGAATTTTAGAATTACTTTTATATTATCTTATCTTATCACAATTATTTGAATAATTTTTATTGTGTTTTCAAATAAGCTGCATCTTTGTAGAGAAGTGTGAGAATTTTGGAATCACTTTGTATTGTCTTATCTTGTTATGATATATTTGCTAATGAGAAAAATATTTGAATTATTTTATTGTGTTATCAAATCAGCTGAAACCTTATAGAGAAGTGTGAAAATTATGGAATGACTTTATTTGTATTATATTATTTTGTCACCATATGTTTTCTAGTGTTAAGATCTTTGGTTTTTTTGTCTTATCAAATCATCTAAAATTTGTAGAAAAATGTGAAAATTTTGAAATCATTTTTTTCTATTGTGTTATTTTTCCCAATAGGTTTGCTAGTGTTAAAATCTTTGATTTATGTTTCTGTGTTATCATATATTATGAATTTTGGTAAATAAAGTAGGAAATCTTGTCACCTTTCTTTGTAATGTCTAATCTTGTAAAAAAACAATACAAGAAAACTCCGTTTTTGCTACGAAACTTTACTAGGAAAACTTTTCTTCGTAAATATACTACTAGTTTACTTCGAATTTACGAGGAAAACTATTTTCCTCGTAAAGTACTCGTAAGGCTACGAGAAAGGGTTTTCGTCGTAAAGCCGTGGTAGTATTACGAGGACATTACGTGGAAAAAGACATTTCCTCGTAACGTCGTAGTAAAAAATTTTCCTCGTAAAGTCCTAGTAAAGAGTTACTACGAAATTAAGAGGAAAACATCTTTTACTTCAATTTAGCGAGGAAATGGCTAGAAAATACCAATTTTTAATCTAAAACGTGTTTTATACCTACTTTTCCTCCCGATTTCCTAGTAAATATTCAGATTCGAAAATCTCTATAAATACCACCATTTGTGATTCATTTCAAACACACCAAAAAAAATCAGCTATAAGCTTGATCAAAGAAAAAAAAATGTCCGGTTCGGGAAATATTTTCGAGTTGCGGAAGTGGATGTATTCACACAGAGATAATAACGGGAGAGTGACGAAAGAATTTCTCGAAGGATTGGAGACGTTTATGCATCAAGCAGATTCTACACCACTCACGCAGAAAAGTGGTAAGATGTTATGTCCTTGTCGAAAATGCTGCAATACAAAATTAGGCGCTCGTGAAAATGTTTGGAAGCATTTAATAAATAGAGGTTTCATGCCATATTATTATATTTGGTATCAACATGGAGAAAGTGTTAGTTGTATGAATGAAGCTAGCAGTAGTAATAGCAATTTTGAGGTTGAACCGGTTAATCATTTGCTTAATGAAAATAGCTATCATCACCAGGAGGAACAAATGGTAGATTGTGATAAGGTTCATGATATGGTAGGTGATGCATTTGTAACTCATGATGATGAAGTTGAAGAACCTAACTTAGATGCAAAAAAGTTTTATGAAATGTTAGAAGCTGCGAATGAGCCAATTTACAGTGGTTGTAGAGAAGGTTTGTCAAAATTGTCGTTGGCTGCTAGAATGATGAGTATTAAAACCGATCACAATCTACCTGAAAATTGTATGGATGCATGGGCAGACTTGTTTAAAGAGTATTTGCTAGAAGACAATGTGTCTGCTGAATCTTATTATGAGATTCAAAAATTGGTATATAGTCTTGGGTTGCCCTCGGAGATGATAGACGTTTACATCGACAACTGCATGATTTACTAGGGAGATGATGAGAAGTTAGAAGAATGTCGATTTTGTAAGAAGCCACGATTCAAACCGCAAGGTCGAGGGCGCAATAGGGTACTGTACCAAAGGATGTGGTACCTACCAGTCACAGATAGATTGAAAAGACTGTACCAATCTGAGGAGACTGCTGGAGGGATGAGATGGCACGCCGAGCATACTCAGACGGATGGAGAGATGACTCATCCATCAGATGCAAGAGCTTGGAAACATTTTAACAATATACATCCACATTTCGCTAGCAATAGCCGGAATGTGTATCTTGGATTATGCACTGATGGATTTAGTCCATTTGGAATGTCAAGGAGACAATATTCATTTTGGCCAGTCTTTCTTACACCGTACAACCTGCCACCGGAGATGTGCATGCGACAAGAGTTTCTATTCTTGACCATATTAATACCTGGTCCAAAGCATCCAAAAAGATCTCTCGACGTTTTTCTACAACCACTGATAAAAGAGTTGAAAGATTTGTGGTCTATAGGGGTGAGGACATATGATTGTTCTACGAAAACAAATTTTATGATGCGAGCGATGCTTTTGTGGACCATAAGTGACTTTTCTGCATATGGGATGTTGTCTGGATGGACTACACATGGAAGATTAGCTTGTCCATATTGTAATGGAATGACAGATGCGTTTCAGTTAAAGAATGGTAGGAAGACTACTTGGTTCGATTGTCACCGTCGATTTCTTCCCGTTTACCACCCATACCAAAGAAACAAGACATTGTTCAGGCACAAAAGGGTTGTCAGAGACACTCCTCCTCTATACTTAACTGGAGAACAAATCGAAGCGCAAATTGATCACTACGGTGCTCTAGAAACAGCTCCTCGTGGTGGGAAATGGCATGTTCCCAGTAATATGCTTGATTCTTATGGTGTGCAGCACAATTGACACAAAAGAGTATATTTTGGGAATTGCTATATTGGAAAGATCTTCTTTTGCGCCACAACCTCGATGTGATGCACATAGAGAAGAACTTTTTTGAGAACATCGTGAACACTATATTGAATGTCCCAGGGAAGACGAAAGACAACGTAAAATCGAGATTGGACTTACCCGATATCTGCTCAAGGAGTGAGCTACATATAAAAAGCAATGGGGAAGTTCCAGTTCTGATATTCAGACTGTCATCAGAAAAAAAGTCTGCATTGTTCAACTGGGTGGCTTCAGAAGTGAAGTTCCTGAAGGGTATGTTTCAAATCTCTCAAGATGTGTTGAGAAAGGGCAAAAGTTCTCCGGAATGAAGAGCAATGATTGTCATGTCTTTATGCAGCGGCTACTTCCATTTGCATTTACGGAGCTACTACCTCCAAAAGTACATGAAGCACTTTCAGGTAATTAATATAAACAACAACATTAATTTATTTCTTTATATATATATATATATATATGAATATAATAATGTGTTTAATTTTTTTTCTGTAATATATAAGGAATTGGAGCATTTTTAGGGATCTGAGCACCCGCACTCTTAAAGAGGAAGTTGTCCAACAACTTCATGAAAACATCCACATCTTAATGTGCAACTTGGAGAAACTATTTCCGCCTGCTTTTTTGACGTCATGGAACACCTAGTTGTCCACCTTTCGTATGAGACATTACTTCGTGGACCTGTGCTTTATGGATGGATGTATCAGTATGAAAGGGCCATGAAAACTTTGAAAGGAAAAGCCAAAACCTAGCAAAAGTTGAAGGTTCTATTGTTGCGGGAAGTTTGACGGAAGAAACATCATATTTCACATCGTATTACTTTGCACCGAAAGTACGTACAAGGAAACGAGTTCCAAGAAGATATGATGATGGTGGTGTCGTGCCTACATATATGGAAGAAGATGTTCCAGACATCTTTTGTCAAATTGGGCGAATGGGTGGAAAATTAAAAGAGGTTTGGTGGTCGAGTGATGAAGACGTCCATAGTGCACACCTTTATATTCTTCTCAATTGTGAGCATCCATTGATTGGTTACTTTGATATGTAAACATATAAACATATACACACTTATATATTAATTATATATTCAATTGATTAAATAACATAACATAATATTTTACAGCTTATTTGTGACTCAAGTCGAAGAAGCAATACCTGGTATATCGGCAACTGAGTTAGACAAAAGGAAAAATCAACACTTTATCAAGTGGTTGAGGAAACAGGTATTTATTAATTATAACTTAAATTTTATGCATATATTATGCAAAGTAAGTCTAATGTGTAGTTTTATACCATTTTTTTTGCAGGTTGATTATGACGATCCTGAGTATCCTGCATGGTTTAGGGAATTACTTCAAGGTCCAGTTGCAAAGGTCACTACATCATCGATGTATTTCACCCGAGGCTATACTTTCCATACCTACGACTATGGTAGACACCGGGCGACAAGTAATTATGGAATATGTGTGAAAGGCGAAACAGATTTCTACGGGATATTGCAGGAGATTTATGAAGTTCAATTCCTAGGAATGAGTCTGAAATGCGTTATCTTCAAGTGTGAGTGGTAAGACCCCGTCGTCAACAGAGGTTTTCGGATTAATAAGAACGGTGTAGTTGATGTCAATGGCGGACGAAGGTACAACAAATTATTTTTTTAACATACATGTTCTGAGTACTAATTTACGTTGTCTTTATTTTTGCAGGTACAACAAATTCGAGCCTTTCATATTAGCTGCCCAAGCAGATCAAGTTTGCTTCATTCCATACCCTCAGATTACTACCTCAGGAATCAACTGGTTATCTGTTATCAAAGTTACACCTCGAGGACGAATAATCGCTGGAGAAGAACCACCATTACAAGAAGAAAATACCAATGAAATCGTGGAACCTGAAGCAGAAATTGATGACATCCTACTCATTGATCTGCATAATCGTGAATACGAAGATGTTCCTGATCACTCAACGGACGACGGTGTTGAGGACGAGTTTTACGAAAATGATGATGTTTCTACAGACTCTGAGAATGTATCCGAATGAATTATGTATGTTTTATAAATTTATTTAATCAAAAAACGAATTTGAATTATGTATGTTTTAAGTTTGTTTAACCGAAAAACGAATTTAAATTATATGTTTTAAATTTGGTTAATCAGAAAATTGAAATTGAATTTGAGGTTTAGGTGTAGAAGAGTAGTTTGGTTGTAGAAGATGTTATAAGTTATGAAAGTTGTGGTTTGGGGTTTCGAGTTTAGGGATTTACAAACCCTTTCCTCGTAAAATCCTAGTAAAATAAAACACGGGACTAGTTATTTCCTCGTAAATTGTTACTACGACTTTACGAGGAAAATAAAACACGGGACTAGTTATTTCCTCGTAAAGTCGTAGTAACACTTTACGAGGAAATAACTAGTCCTATGTTTTATTTTACTAGGATTTTACGAGGAAATGAAAACACGGGACTAGTGCTTTCCTCGTAAAGTCGTAGTAAAATTACTAGCATCTTACGAGGAAAACTTTTCCTTATATAAACTTGAACCATCGATTTCTCTCATTTGTAGCAAGCTTCTCTCCACATCCTCTCAAGGTACTCTCTAGCTCCTAGTTAAGTGATTAATTTTGGGAATTTAGATTAGGTGGTTAGTTTAGGAAATTTAGATTAGGTGATTAGTTTAAGGAATTTAGATTAGGTTGTTAGTTTAAGGAATTTAGATTAGGTGGAGTATTTTTTAATTGTTTTTTAAAATGATACGATAACTAATGTTTATTTTTTCAAAAAAATTTAGATGCCTAAACAGGACAAAGTTGCTAGGGCTCAGAGGTCGTCTCATCAGGGCAGTAGTATTCATTACGGAGATCTTTTCGGTCGTGAGATTGGCGGATCATCTTCTTCCGCTCCCGGTTCTACGATTCCAGATGCCGGGAGTGTTCCCGAGACTCAGTTCTCACCTCCTCCTCCTCCTCCACCGGCCGGCGGGGTTCATCCCGATTTGGAGGTGCCGCCAACCGCTCCATTTGCGGTATATACGGTCGAGGACATTATGGCAGCACCAGGCAGGGAAGGGCTACATGAGTTAGATAATTTCCGACGGGACGGCCACAACATATTCTGGTATGTTTCTTTTTTTTTAAATGTATTTTAATTTATTTATTAATTAACAAAAAAATAACAAATTAATTAATATTTTTATTTTGTTTTTTTTCAGGTTTAATGTTGACGGGTGTGTCGCTCAGAGCGTCACCAATTCTATCAAGGGATACTTTCCCGATCCAGCTCTAAACTGGAAAACGACGGCCAGCCACACCAAAAAGACCTGGTTCAAAACGTTCGCCGTAAGTCATTTATTTTTTATTAATTATTTATAAATTTTAATATTATTGAACTAATAATTAATTTAATTTTTTCTTATTTCAGCAAAAATATCGTTGGTCCGTAGGGATTCACGGGCGGGTGAAGAAAGAGTTTGAGGCGAAGACGAAGGCAAAGTCACGGTTGCTCGACATAGTCTACAACTGGAAGAGCAGTTTTCTGGTAAATTTTTAAATTTAATTCAGTTTATATCATGATTTCAAATGATTTTAAAAATATTTTTTTTCCAGGTCGAGGGTTATGTGGCGGGGAAACCCGATTGCCTCACATCGTTTGTGAGGGATGGCCTCATCAGATATTGGGGGTTGCCGGACTCGGTCAGAACCTCCCACACAAACTCCGAGAACCGCATGACAAAAGACGAGTATGGCAACACCAAGATGCTTCACACCGGGGGGCGAAAACCTCACGCAGGAATCCGTCTAGACATGGTAATTAAATTAATAATTTAATAAATAATTAATATTTTTTTAATATATTTATATTTTTCTAATTAATAAATAAGTTTTTAAATTATTTTTTGTAGGCTAAAGAGACAGGAGCTCTTCCATCTCTAAAAGAGCTTTACGAGAGGATCCACCGGAACAAGGCAGTGAATTTTGTAGATCCTAGATCCGAGCGGATCTACAACGAGGTTGCTGCTCGGATTGACCACCGCCAGACCCAGCTGAGTCAGCAGTCTGGGACTCCCGTCACATTATCCACTCCTGAAGTGGATAAGATTTACGAGGAGGTAAATAATTAATTTGTTTTTTCTATTAATTAATTTTTATTATTTATTTAATTCATTTTTAACGTTATTAATCAATCTTTTTATTTAAAGGTCGTCCCTAGGAAAAATGGATGTATCGTCGGGATTGGTTCCGTTAACGATGTCCATGCAGCGACATCGTCTTATGCTCAGGAACAAAACGATGCAAATGTTCAGCTGCGCTCTTATGTGAGTTCTCTCTCCGAAATCGTAGACGCTTTGGCAGTCGGGAACCCGGTAGTGGCGGAGATGTTGCGTGTCAGACGGGAATCCGGAGCGCTTCCAACCCAACATCATCCACCGCCACAGTCATAACCGTCGACGAGCAACATGGACGAGGGGGAGTATCGGGATGACGACTTCGTTCAACAATTTCACGAGCAGCATCCGTAGTTTTTTTTTAATTGTATATTATGAATTTAAAACTTAAATATTTAGTTATATATAAAATATTTTTGTTATTTTGTTTTTAGTTTATAATTTAGATTTTTAAATTTTCAAAAAATATATTATTTATATTTATTTAAATTATTATTTTTTATAGAGAAAAAACATTTCGAGGTAAATTCCTAGTAAATGTTTCGAAGTAAGGTACTCATAAAATGTCGTAGTAATTTCCTCGTAAAGTTTCGAAGTAGATTCCTCGTAAATAGTCGTAGTAATTTCGTAGTAAATGTTTACGACAACCTTACGAGGAAAATCTTACTACGAACTTACGAGGAAGTGTACGAGCACTTTACGAGGAAAATTTTACGACGACCTTACGAGGAAAACTTTTCCTCGTAAAATTACTAGGACTTTACGAGGAAATAAGCTTTACGATGAACGTGTCACTACGAAACGCATTTCCTCGTAAATTCCTAGTAAAGTGTCCGTTACTAGGAAATTACGAGGCAATACCGGCCTAGTAAATGATGTGTTTTCTTCTAATGAAATGTTTATTAGTGTAAAAAATTTTAAATTATTTATCTTATGTTATCAAATCAGCTGAAGCTTTGTAGAGAAGTGTGAAAATTTTAAAATCTCTTTCTTTGTTTTGTCTTATCTTGTCACAATATGTTTGCTAGTGTTAAAACATTAAAAATATTTGTTTATTATGTTATCAAATTTGCTGATAATTGGTAAAAAGAATATATGAAAATCTTGGAGTCACTTTTCTTTGTATTGTTTAATCATGTAAAAATTGTTTATTATTACAATGACATATTATTTTGAATTCAAGAGATATAAATTTATATATAGCATCACCTAATCTATTGTTTTCATTCACAACACTAAACCATTTCATAAAATTATATACCTATCTACAAAATGCCACTCCGTACATGTGGATATAGCCAAGAAGAAGATAAACTTATATGTCTACTTTATATTGAAATTTCTTAAGATCCAGTCAAAGGTGTTTATCAAACATCTGATCAGCTCTGGTCTCGCGTGGCAGAAGCCTACGAGAATGAGAAAAAATGCAAATTGGAGTAAACGTTCAATAAGATCCATCCAAGCTCGAGTTCAGACTATTTGAAAAAGTAACATAAAATTACATGCATGCATTAGACAATGTGAAAATAAACGTCCAAGTGGTGCTTCAAATGATGACATTGTAAGTGTTAATATATTACTTATAAATTTTTCATGTTTATTTCAATAAATAATCATTACTTTAAAATATTTTGCAGTTTAATCAAGGCAAAGTGATGCTAAAGGAAGATCCAAAATACAAACCAGATTGGAAGTTTGCTCAAAAATTTCAAGAAATTTCAACACTCATGCTAGGCAAGTGAGAAGTCCATGTGATTTTGGATATACATCTTCCGAATCAGAAAATCCTACTCCTGATTCTGCTATTCAAGCATCTCCAGGCTTGTCATTATTTTTTCTAAATTTTAAATGACAATGAAGATATTACTGGTGGGTAATCATCTGAGCGACCAATGTAAAGTTACAATGAAAATTGTGTAAGTGTTTATGAAGAAGTAGAGATTGAGGTTAGGAGGTAGTAGAGACGGATGTTATAAGCTAAGGAAGTTGGGTTTGGGGTTTCGGTTTTTAGGGATTTAGAATCATTTCCTCGTAAACTCCTCGTAACCCAAAAATGCGGGCCTAGTTATTTCCTCGTAAGCCATTTCCTCGTAAATTCCTCATGGGCCAAAAACACTAGCCTGGTTAATATGTTGTTAATTACGACAACTTTACGAGTAAATAAAACGCGAGAATGGTTCCATTTCCTCGTAAATTCCTCATGGGCTGAAAAAGCGGGCATGGTTAATTCGTCGTAACCCAAAACACGGGCCTTGGTATTTCCTCGTAAACTTACGAGTACTTTACGAGGAAAAGAAACGCGGGCCTGGGTATTTCCTCATAAGCTTAGGAGGTCTTCACGAGGAAATATAATTCCCTATATAAACTCGACACAGCCCACTTCTCTCATTCGTAGCAACTTCCTCTATATATCCTCTTAAGGTATTCTCTCTACTTCCTCTTTAGATAGTTTAGGTAATTAGTTTAGGTGGTTAATTTAAGTGGTTAGTTTAGGGAATTTAGCTTATTAGGTTGTAACTTTACATGTTTTTTGGTGGTTAGTAATATATTTATGGTTTTTCAAATGATTAATATTTTGAAATTAAAAAATAATTTAGATGATTAGAGCTAATAAGATTAAGAACGCGACTCATTACAGAGACATGTTTACCGAACCTGGTACTCATATAGGCGCATCATCTTCAGCTCCCGGTTCTTCGGGTCCGGATACTGTTCCCAAGACTCTGTCTCTCAGAGATTCTCGATGTCGCCTCCTTTTGTTGTGCCACCACCCGTTCCTCCATTTGCTGCTCAGGATGACATGCCTCCTCATCCTCCTCCTGCGGCTGTGGCCGATGTTCATCCCAACTTGCTGGTGCCTCCGACGGCTCCTTATGCTACGTACACCGTCGAGGACCTTCGCGGTCAGCCAGAAAGACAAGGTTTACCAGTCATAGACCCGACCGACCAAAAGACACTTTCTGGTACGTTTCATGTTTATAAGTATTTTTATTTATAACAACATTCAAATATTTAATAATTTTAATTTGTTTTTGTTCAATTCAAGTTTGGGGTTAATAGTCGTGTCTCTCGTCCGAACTGGAAAACGATGCCGTACCACGTCCAAAAGACGTGGTTCAAAATGTTCGCGGTAAATGGTTTTTAATTTAATGTTTTAATTATTAAGATTTTTTAAATATTTTTAGATTAATTGTTAATCTAATATTTTTTTGGTCTACAGTATAATTGGTGTTGGTCCATTGGAGTAAACAAAGACGTTAAGCAAACTTTTGTCAAAAAGGAAAAAGAGCGATTGTTGGACACAGTGTCTAACTGGAAGGACGATTATCTGGTAAACGGTTATGCGAACGGGAAACCCGCTGAGCTCACAACGGAGGTGAGGGATGGCCTCATCCGTTATTGGAACTTGCCATCGTCGATCAGAGTCTCCAATAGCTGCTCCTCTTCCCGTCTGACGAAAGACGAGCATGGCAACACGCCGATACTTCACTCTTCAGGTCAAACACCACACGCCGTGTCCGTCTAGGAATGGTAAATTTTTAAATTAATTAAATTCTTTATTATATCTATTTTAATTGATTAATTATTTTAAAAATCTAAAAAAGGCCAAAGCGACGGGAGTTCTACCATCTCTTAAGGAACTTTACGAGAGAAACCACAAGAACAAAACTGGACAATTTGTAGTCCCTAGGTCCGAGCAAATCTACAACGACGTTGTTGCTCGGGTTGAAGAGCGTCAAACCTAGCTGACCCAGCAATCCCCCGATGGGATACCCGTCATATTATTCACAGTGAAGTGGATGAGATCTACGAGCAAGTAAATTTTTTTTATTATTATTATTCGTATAATATCTAACTTTTTATTATTGGCTAACATTAATTTTTATTTTTATTTTGAAGGTCGTCCCTAAGAAAAAGGGACGTAGATTGGGGATTGGTTCAGCTAATGATGTCCCAAGAGCAACATTGTCTTATGTCCAGCGAGGGAAAGATGAGACTGCTCAGTTGCGTTCGGTGTTAAACGCGACGCATTCTGATTTGAGCACGACGCATGCTCAAATGGATTCATTCTAGGGTATCCTAGACGCTCTAGCGGCTGGAAATCCGCAATTGGAGATGATGTTAGTAGAGAGACGGAGAAATTTGGGCATTCCAGAGCCAGACCACCATGACTCCCAGAACCCCTAGCTCTTTTTATTTCTTTTTGTTGTAATATAAATTTAAAACTTAAATATTTATAAAATATTTTTGTTTTCTTATATTATTTTAATTTTATATTTTATTATAATTAATTATCAATGCAGAAAAAATAAGATTCGAAGAAAATTCGTCGTTAATTTTACGTGGAATTAACTACGAACCATAGCGTCTCATTTACGAGGAAACTGTTACGTGGATATTACGAGGAAACTGTTGTATAGATACTACAAGGAAACTTTTACGAGATGGTTACGAGGAAATTGTTACGTGGAGATTACGTAGAAAGTTTTACGTGAAGATTACGAGGAAAATCTTACGAGATAGTTAAGAGGAAAACTTTACGTGGTTTTAACGAGAAAATATTAGCGTGTTTTTTATGAAGAAATGTATGTCCGCTTTTACGAGGAAATGTTTCCTCGTAAAGTTACGAGAGTTTAGCGTTGAAATATGCCTTACGAACGTGGCACGACATTTTCGTTTTCATGGTTATTTCTTCGTAAAAGCTCATTTACGAAGAAATAACCACGAAAACAACATTCACTAAATAATTGTTTTCTTGTAGTGTATTAAGATATGTGTTTTACGAAAAAAATATTTTACAAAGATAATTGAATTGTATTTTCTTTGAAAATATTGAATTTATTGAATTTATATTAGTTAAAAGTTATTAAATATTAAAAATTACAGAAATTGATATATTTATAATAGTAATTTAGTGCTTTTTAATGTGTTAAAAATAAATCAAAAGGTCTATATGAAATAGTATTTTGTAACTTTATAAGACGTGAACAGCGATGAGAACAAGGGCCATTTAATATTTGTTTATATAAATCAACAAACACTAATAGGCCAATATACGTCGACATACTATTAATAGAAGTTTAATCGACAAGCTTCTCTTAAGATCAGATAGGAAAGATCAAGTCGACATAAAAGATCCTACATCAATTTTGAATGAGAGGACAATCCACCATTTCCCCGATGAAATATCATGCCGACATCGAAAAAAAGAAAAAGAAAAAGAGCATACCGACATACAAGCACTTAATTTAAGAGAGTAAAAGCCAGACACGTGGCAAGTCGGTAGTGGACGCATCACGCGTCAGCGGTTGGTTCGATCATAACTCATAAAGTGACCCTTCTCTCTCAGTGTCTCCATAAAACCAGCTTCTGGTTTTCTTAGACAAAGAAAAAGCAACACAATACACAGCGAGAGTTTTGGAAAATGGATTTGACACGTCCTTCTTCTGGTCATGATCAAGCAGAGGATCCACTCAAGATTCACCATCCAGGTATACAACACTAGATTCTAGTTTCAGAAATTTAGGTTTTCATTTGCCTGATTGATTGTGAATTTTGTGATTCAAATATAGAGGAAGAAGAGCATCATGAGAGCCGGGCATCTAAAATATTCGGGAAAGTAAAGGCAAAAGCTAAGAAGTTCAAGAACAGACTTACTAAACATGGTGATGAGTACGATAACGATGTAGTGGACGAAGAAGAAGATGAATCTGACGAGGCAGAGCCAGAGCCGGAGCCAGAGAAGCATGTCGTACCAGGTTACTTCTTTTGTGATTCATCCCTTCTTGAATGTTACTATCTGATCATGCGGTTATGTTTTGTGATATTAACGGTTTTATATCTCTGATGCACACAGTAAATGAAGCTCCCAATGTGAGAAGCTATAGAACAAGTCAACCTGAGTCTATGACTAATCCCCAAGAAACTAATGTTCCGGCGCCGGAGGAGATCATTCCTTCAGGGACAAAGGATTCAACTGATTACACTGGAATCATCGAACCTGAACCATTACGCGATGATACTCACGAACACGAGGCACCGTCTTATCCTGTAAGAACATCAGATGTGTCGGACAGGGAAGAGAGCAGAGAGACTCATCACCTGCCACCGAAGACTCCCGTGTCTCTGCTCTGTGCAACAGAAGACGTGACAACTCCTGGTGAAGATGGGTTACTCGGTAGTGAACGGGAAGTCAACACTGATAGGCCCAAAAGATCCGAGGACGATCTGGGTGGTGAATCTACTTATCACACCCGACAAGGTAACACGTTTGAGCGGAAGCATGGATCTGGTTATCTAGGGTTTTATGAATCTGTAACTTTTGTTTGTTGTGGTTAAACTAGGAAGTGGAGAAGATGACCAGAAGTCAGGAGTAGTAACTGAGCTGGAATCCAAATCTGGAAACGGAAAGGATTCGCCGGTTAGGTTTGGAGGAGAATCAGAAACAGAGCTCGATAAAGATCTTCCGACAAGAAGCTTCGAATCTGAGACCGGCAAGGATTCGGCAACCGTTTTTGGCGGGAAACCAGAAACAGGGTCCATGGATGATTTTCCGGCGAAAAGTCATGACTCTGATCAGAAGTTCGATTCAAGAATCGGCGACGATGGTGAAAAAACAGAAACTGAGCAGAGTGAAGATTTTCGGGCGGAGAGCCATGAATTTGAACAGACCATCGGATCAGGAATGGGGAAGGATAACGGCAGTGGAAAACCAGGAACTGAGCGGAGGGAAGATTTTTTGGGGAAAAGCTATGAATTTGATCGGGAGATTGAATCTGCAATCGCCAAAGATTCACCCACCAGACTTGGCAGAGATGAAAGTATTCCGATAAGAGGTGATGATATGAAAGTCGAGACTGGGTTGGGAAGAGACTTACCGAAAGAAACTGATGATCACTTCTCACCAGAATTTTCTGGTCCGAAAGAGAGAAATAATTTTGATTCACAGGCTGAACAGACAAGATACGAGGCACAAGAGGTAAAACCCACCACCTACTCTGAGATGATTGGTTCAGCGACCGACAAAGTTATAGCCACGAAGAATCCTGCCGCTTCAAGTATAGGTTACTCCAGTGATATCGCAGGTGGGCAACACGAGAGTCTCATGGGTGACGAGACAGTTGATGATAAGTTGACTACGGACGACGAAAATGTTAAAGAAACTGCATCACCTGTGACTGCTAAATTGTCTTTCTCTGGCGATGGAAGTGAAGCGGTTGAGACAGAACAAGGGGAAGATAAATTTGTGCCGACTAGAGATCATCTGGAGGAGAAGCTGACACCTGAAGAAGAAGACAAAGCCTTTTCTGATATGGTCGCCGAGAAACTTAATCTTGGAGGAGATAAGAAGACTATGGCAATAAAGGAGGAAGTAGCCGTGGAGAAGATTCCTTCCCACAAGTTGCCGGCGGAGATAGAAGGTGGCGAGGCGGTTGAAGAGGAAGGGAAAGGTGAGGCGGATGAAGAGGAAGGGAAAGGAGGTGGAGGAGGAATAGTGGGGACGATTAAAGGAGTGTACAATTATTGGCTCGGTGGTACGGATGAGGTCAAGCCGATATCTCCAAATTCAGTTGCAGAGTCTTCACAACCACTTAGCTCCACCGTTGGTAAAACTAACTCGTCCTTGGCTCCTTGTTAATGCTTTTGAATAAGGTTTTTCTGAGTTTATATATGTTGTGGTTTACCCAATGTTTTGTTGCACATGTAGGGACTAAAGGATTTTCGGATTCTGGTGAAAGCGGGTTGGGAGAGACAGGCGGAGCTGTGCCAGTGCAGAAAGGAATTTGAGAATCTTGGAACTGAGATTTGGGGTTTGCTACTGAATGATGTTTGTTTTAGTGTCTTTGTTTGTCACTTCGATGTATTTTGATGTAATGTAATCCTTGTCTTTGTACCGGGTTAAATATATGCATTGGAATAAGTTCTTCTTACATAATTATAATAGCTTTAAAATACAAAACAATACGAGATAATGTTAGTGTTGTTACAGATAATCCCAAAAGAAAAGAAATGATTATCCAAAGTCATCACCGACTTGATAACATGGTCACCATTACACGTGTTAATCAGTTGTCAACATATGGCTGAGTGTTGTTGAATCATTTTACTATAAATACGTACACGTAGTTGTGATTTTAGAACACAAGTTATAATCAATAAAAAGACATCTCTCTCTCGTCCATCACATATATAATAACTTACCTCTTTATATTTACAACACGTTATCAGCACGAGACTCTAACCAACTGAGGTTATACTAGTGAGGTAATGTTTAAATTATGTTTTTCAATAGTTTTAATTATTTTAATTTTATTATTGTTTCGGAGTGAGAGACTAGACCTTTTTCGTTTATTTTTTAGGATGATAGACATTGCCTTCCCCGACTGATTGTTAAAAAAGGCTCTGCCTTCACGATCAGATAAACACATGGTAGGTTTTGCCTCCATAAATAAAAAGAAAATGTCAAAATGGTAGACTCTGTTTTCTCGGACCTTGAATAAAAAGAAAAAGTTATTATGGCAGACTTTGTCTCCTCAAACCTTGAAAAAAATGATCAATATGAAAGACTTTATCTCCTCGGATCATGAAAGAGGTTAAGCCTCTAATTTTATTTTTGCTTTTAAATTTATGCATTTAATTTATGCTTTTAAGTTTATGCTTTTAATTTCTGCATTTACTTTTCGTATTTAAATTTCTGTCTTTATTATATTTTAAAGTATGTTATTCTATTAATACAGTTATCATGTCGAATTTGACAAAGCTCGAAATAAATGCCTTTGATATTACGGAAAATAATTATATGACTTGGGCAGTGGGTGCAAAGATGCACCTGAGAGGAAACGAGCTTTTGGAAACCATCGATAGTTCTAAAACCATGATATTTTTATGACACCACATACATGATGGTTTAAAAGATGAATATATTACGAAAGAGGATCCTGCGGACCTCTGGCAATCTTTAAAAGAGATGTTCGATCACCAGAAATATGTGATCTTACCGAAAGCTAAACACGAGTGGATCCATCTCCGTTTTCAGGACTACAAAAATGTAAGTGAGTATAATTCCGCGATGTTCGGAATTACATCTAGGATGATGTTATGTGGAGAGAAAATAAGTGATTATGATATGATCGAGAAAACTCTCTCCACGTTCCATTCTGGAAATATAGTCCTACAACAACAATACCGGGCAAATGGATATACCTGTTACTCGGAGTTGATGCAAGTCCTCCTTGTAGCGGAGCAGAATAATCAACTCGTGACTTTAAACCATCATGCTCGTCCCACTGGATCTGCTCCATTCCCCGAAGCGAATGTTGCATCATCCAGTTATGATAATTGGAGAGGACGAAGACGTGGACGTGGTCGAAATTGTTATCATGGTCGTGGAAGAGGATGAGGAAGAAAATTTCGTCCGTATGATGAAGAAATAATAAGGAATTCCACGAAAATGAAAGGGGTCGGGATGATAAAAGACAAACAGAAAAGGTTTGCTACAGATGCGGTATGAAAGGTCATTGGGTACGTGGTTGTCGTACACCAAAACACTTAGCCGATCTGTATAGAGAATCCAAAAAAGCGAAAGAGAAGGAAGTGAAACAAACTTCATCTCTGATGAACCCGAGCCATCCTTTCATGGTTTAAATGATGATACTCATCTCGACGTATCAGACTTTCTAGTTGATTCAGAAAGAATCGATGAGTAATGTAAAATCGATGTGATATAAGTTTACTGTATTATAGTATGTATATCTTTTGTTATAAGATATATGTTATGTTTCATGTTTAATAATATATATTTATGAATAAATTCAGAAAATGCCAGATTTTGAGACTATGGATGGAGATATGTGTTTGGCAGATAGTGCGTCAACGCACACAATAATTAAAGATAAGAAATATTCCTTCAGTCTCAAAATAAAAGATTACGCTGGAAGCGTCAGTACAATATCTGGTAGTGCAAAGATTATTAAAGGCTCTGGAAAAGTCAGTTTTTCAATGCCAAGGGGGACGAGATTTGAAATAAATGATGCATTATATTCCCCCGAATCTCATAGAAACTTATTAAGTTTTAAGGATATCCGAAAAAATGGATATCATATTGAAACTATGAGGAAAGATGGCATTGAATATCTTTGCATTAAGTTCGAGAGGAAACATATTTTGAAAGAGTTAAAAATGTTATCCTCTGGACTATATTGTACAAAAATAAACATGACTGAGTCATATGCCACAGTAAACATGAAGTTTACTAGTACATTTAAAATCTGGCATGAGAGACTAGGACATCCTGGTTCAGTCATGATGAGAAAGATAGTGCAAAATTCAAATGGTCATCCGTTGAAAAACGAGAGAATTTTGCAAACGGGCGAGTTTATATGTAAAGCATGTTCTCAAGGAAAACTTATAACTAGGCCATCACCAGCAAAGATTGGCAATGAATCACCATTGTTTCTCGAAAGACTACATGGTGATATATGTGGGCCGATCCACCCACCGTGCGGACCATTTAAGTATTTCATGGTATTGATTGACGCATCTAGTAGATGGTCAAATGTCTGTCTTTTGACGATAAGAAATACGGCTTTCGCAAAGTTCATTGCCCAAATAATAAAATTGAGAAAGCAGTTCTCAGATATGCCATAAAGAAAGTAAGGCTTGATAATACTGGTGAGTTTACATCGCAAGATTTTAATGATTATTGTATGTCAGTGGGGATTGATGTGAAGCATCCAGTTCCCCATGTTCATACACAAAATGGCATGGCCGAGTCATTGATAAAACGGTTGCAGTTGATTGCAAGACCGTTGATATTGAGAACAAAGCTCCCAATTTTGGTATGGGGTCATGCTATTTTGCATGCGGCTGCACTGGTTCGGCTGAGACCGAGTGCAAATAATAAGTACTCCCCATCACAGTTGTCATCTGGGCAGGAACCAGATGTATCTCATCTCCGTGTCTTTGGGTGTGCAGTCTATGTTCCGATAGCTCCACCACAAAGGACAAAAATGGGCCCACAAAGGAGATTAGGAATATATGTGGGCTATACGTCACCAAGTATAATAAGATATCTTGAACCAGTAACTGGTGATATGTTTATGGCACGATTTGTCGATTGCCATTTTAATGAGGAAGAATTCCCAGCGTTAGAGGGAGGAATTAGAGAAATTTCTAAAGAGATTACTTGGTGTACACAATCGTTGTTACACCTTGATCCCCCTACGAATCAAAGAGAGCTGGAAGTTCAGAAAATTGTGCATTTGCATAATTTGGCAAACCAGTTACCAGATGCGTTCACAGATACAAGAAGGGTGACAAAGTCATATATACCCGTTGAAAATGTTCCATCAAGAGTTGTTGTTCCTGAAGGACAAACTGATGGAAACACAATGAATGAACCTAGGGTTTAGTTAAAGAGGGGGAGACCAGCGGGTTCTAAAGATAAAAATCTCCAAAAGAAAAAGAAATTGTTGAGCAAAGTGGAAAGGTTCCAAAAGAACCTGATACTGAAAAATGTCTGAAAGAAAGCATATACGAAAAGGTTCAAGAAGAACCAAATAAAGATAAGGATCCAGATGACGAGGAGGGAACAGAAAAGTATGAGATTTCCATCAACTACGCCCGAGATGAAAAATTATGGATCAGAAATAAGATAAAAGATGTTGATGAAATGTTCTTTTTTCTATGTCCAAAGAAATAGATCACGAAAGTGATGATCTAGATCTATGGTCTATATTGGAATGTATGAAAAGACATGATTGGGAGGATTGGAAGAAGGCCATACAAACTGAGTTACTCTCCCTAAATAAAAGGAATGTCTTTGGACCTATAGTTATAACGCCTGAGAATACAAATCCCGTTGGGTACAAGTGGGTATTCGTGAGAAAAGTAAATAAGAAAAATGAAGTAATACGATATAAAGCCCGATTAGTTCCCCAAGGTTTTTCTCAGAGACCGGGGATTGATTTTGAGGAAACTTATTCCCCGGTAATGGATGCAATTACGTTTAGATTTTTGATGAGCCTAGCGGCATCGAAAAATCTTGGAATGCATCTTATGGATGTTGTGACTGCATATTTGTATGGATCATTGGATAATGATATATACATGAAACTCTCTGAAGGATTGGAAATGCCAAAAGCATTGAAAGCAGAATCTAGGGAGATTTGTTTGGTCAAGTTACAACGATCATTTTACGGATTAAAACAATCCGGACGCATGTGGTACAATCGCTTAAGTGAATATTTTCTTGAGAAAAAGATATGTGAACAATGCGATATGTCCATGCGTTTTTATTAAGAAATCGTCATCTGGCTTTGTGATCATTGCTGTATATGTAGATGACCTGAACATAATTGGAACTCAAAAGGAGGTTGATGATGCACGAACTCATATGAAAGAAGAGTTCGAAATGAAAGATCTCGGTAAGACAAAGTTTTGTCTTGGGTTCCAGATTGAGCATCTCCGAGAAGGAATATTTGTGCATCAATCAAATTATACGAAAAGACTATTGAAATGCTTTTATATGGACAAAGCGACTCCTTTGAGTACTCCAATGATAAATAGATCTCTCGATGTAGAGAAAGATCCTTTTAGACCCTGTGAAGATAGCGAGGAGGTACTCGGCCCTGAAGTACCTTATATGAGCGCTATCGGTGGGCTTCTATATCTTGCAAACTGTACAAGACCAGATATTGCTTTTGCAACTAACCTACTTGCAAGATATAGTTCTTCTCCTACTCGTAGGCATTGGAACAGAATCAAGCATATATTTCGTTACCTCCAAGGTACAGTTGACCTAGGGTTAATTTATTTTAGAAAACCCGAGTTTGGTATGGTTGGTTTTGCAGATGCATGATACTTATCAGATCCTCATAAAGCTCGATCGCAAACTGGCTATGTTTTTACAATCAGTGGAACCGCGATCTCTTGGCGTTCTCAAAAGCAAACTTTGGTTGCAACTTCGTCAAATCATGCAGATACTATTGCGCTTCACGAAGCATGTCGAGAATGTGTGTGGCTTAGGTCAATGAGTCATCACATACAAGAATCAAGTGGAATATCTGACATGAAAGAGTCGACGAAAATATTTGAAGACAATTCGGCGTGTGTCGCTCAACTTAAAGAAGGTTATATAAAGAGCGACAGGACAAAGCACATCCCTCCAAGATTTTTCTCGTACATAAGGGAGCTCGAGAAAAATAAAGAAGTGGCTATAGAGGATGTCCGGTCATGCGACAATCCAGCTGACTTGTTCACAAAAGCTCTCCCCACTACAACATTCCGAAAACATGTTTATGGTATAGGAATGCGGCATTTGCGTGACCTATGAAGAAAAATCTATGCCCGTTATTCTCAAGGGGAGATTACATCACTGTACTCATTTTCCCTTGTTATGATTTTTCTCCCAAAGATTTTTTTCCATGACTAGGGTTTTAACGAGGTAGTCCGTAATACAAATTGGATAATCAAGGGGGAGTAGTACAGATAATCCCAAAGAAAAGAAATGATTATCCAAAGTAATCACCGATTTGATAATATGGTCACCATTACACGTGTTGATCAGTTGTCAAACATATGGCTGAGTGTTGTTGAATCATTTTACTATAAATACGTACATGTAGTTGTGATTTTAAAACACAAGTGATAATCAATAAAAAGACATCTCTCTCTCTCTCGTTTCCATCACATATATAATAACTTACCTCTTTATATTTACAACAAGTGTAAGTGTAAGATTAAAAATTGTTCTCTAACACTACAAGAAAACTAAGAAGTTACTACGAAACATTACTAGGAAATATATTCCTCGTAAATTTACTACGAAATTACGTCAAAATTACTTGGAAAATACAGTTCCTCGTAAAGTCGTCGTAAAAACACGAGAAACGTATTTCCTCGTAATGCCGTAGTAGAGTTACGAGGAAATGACGTGGCAAGAGTACATTTCCTCGTAAGACCGTAGTAAAACTTGTTCCTCGCAGAAGCCTAGTAATGTTTTACTACGAAATTAAGAGGAAAATGTGTTTTACTACGAAATTAGGAGGACCTGGATAGGAAATATGGAATTTAAATAAAAACGTGTTCATTTCATAGCAATTTCCTAGTAAATGCTCAGATTTGAAAATTTCTATAAATACCACAATTGTGATTCATTTGAAACACACAAAAAAATAATCAGCTATAAGCTTGATCAAACACAAAAAAAATGTCCAGCCCGGGAAATATTTTCGAGTTGCGGAAGTGGATGTATTCACACAGAGATAATAACGGGAGGGTGACGACAGAATATCTCGAAGGGTTGGAGACGTTTATGCATCAAGCAGATTCTACACCACTCACACAGGAAAGTGGTAAGATGTTCTGTCCTTGTCGGAAATGCTGCAATACAAAATTAGGCCCTCGTGAAAGTGTTTTGAAGCATTTAATAAATAGAGGGTTCATGCCTTATTATTATATTTGGTATCAACATGGAGAAGATGCTAGTTGTAGGAATGATGAAGCTAGTAGTAGTAGCAATTTGCAAGTTGAACCGGTTGATCATTTGCGTAATGAAACTAGTTATCATCACCAGGAGGAACAAATGGTAGATTGTGATAGGGTTCATGATATGGTAGGTGATGCATTTGTAACTCATGATGATGATGAAGTTGAAGAACCTAACTTAGATTCAAAAAAGTTTTATGAAATGTTAGAAGCTGCGAATGAGCCAATTTACAGTGGTTGTAAAGAAGGTCTGTCTAAATTGTCGTTGGCTGCTAGAATGATGAGTATTAAAACCGATCACAATCTACCTGAAAAATGTATGGATGCATGGGCAGACTTGTTTAAAGAGTATTTGCCAGAAGAGAATGTGTCTGCTGAATCTTATTATGAGATTCAGAAATTGGTATATAGTCTTGGGTTGCCCTCGGAGACGATAGACGTTTGCATCGACAACTGCATGATTTACTGGGGAGATGATGAGAAGTTAGAAGAATGTCGATTTTGTAAGAAACCACGATTCAAACCGCAAGGTCGAGGGCGTAATAGGGTGCCGTACCAAAGGATGTGGTACCTACCAATCACAGACAGATTGAAAAGATTGTACCAATCTGAGGAGACTGCTGGAGGGATGAGATGGCACGCCGAGCATACTCAGACGGATGGAGAGATGACTCATCCATCAGATGCAAGAGCTTGGAAACATTTTAACAATGTACATCCACATTTCGCTAGCAATAGCCGGAATGTGTATCTTGGATTATGCACTGATGGATTTAGTCCATTTGGAATGTCTGGGAGACAATATTCATTGTGGCCGGTCTTTCTTACACCGTATAACCTGCCACCGGAGATGTGCATGCGACGAGAGTTTCTATTCATGACCATATTAATACCTGGTCCAAAACATCCAAAAAGATCTCTCGACGTTTTTCTACAACCACTGATAAAAGAGTTGAAAGATTTGTGGTCAACAGGGGTGAGGACATATGATTGTTCAACGAAAACAAACTTTACGATGCGAGCGATGCTTTTGTGGACCATAAGTGACTTTCCTGCATATGGTATGTTGTCTGGGTGGACTACACATGGGAGATTAGCTTGTCCATATTGTAATGGAATGACAGATGCGTTTCAGTTGAAGCATGGTAGGAAGACTAGTTGGTTCGATTGTCACCGTCGATTTCTTCCCGTTTACCACCCATACCGAAGAAACAAGAAATTGTTCAGGCACAAAAAGGTTGTCAGAGACACTCCTCCTCCATACTTAACTGGAGAACAAATCGAGGCGCAAATCGATCACTACGGTGCTCTAGAAACAGCTCCTCGTGGTGGGAATTGGCATGTTCCCAGTAATATGCCTGATTTTTATGGTGTTCAGCACAATTGGCACAAGAAGAGTATATTCTGGCAGTTGCCATATTGGAAAGATCTTCTTTTGCGCCACAACCTCGATGTGATGCATATAGAGAAGAACTTTTTTGAGAACATCATGAACACTATATTGAATGTCCCAGGGAAGACGAAAGACAACGTAAAATCAAGGTTGGACTTACCCGATATCTGCTCAAGGAGTGAGCTACATATTAAAAGCAATGGGCAAGTTCCAGTTCCAATATTCAGACTGTCATCAGAAAAAAAGTCTGTGTTGTTCAACTGGGTGGCTTCAGAAGTGAAGTTCCCTGATGGGTATGTTTCAAATCTCTCAAGATGTGTTGAGAAAGGGAAAAAGTTCTCCGGGATGAAGAGCCATGATTGTCATGTCTTTATGCAGCGACTACTTCCCTTTGCGTTTGCGGAGCTACTACCGGCAAAAGTACATGAAGCACTTTCAGGTAATTAATTACGATGACATGATTAATTTATTTCTATATATATATAGATATATATATACTAATGTGGATAATTTTTGTTGTTGTATATATATAAGGAATTGGAACATTTTTAGGGATCTGAGCACCCGCACCCACACTTCTATTATGAGTTTGTTTTAAGTTTGTTTCAATTTGGGGTTTGGAGTTTTGAGTTTGGGGATTTATAAGTTAAAAGTTGTGGTTTGGGGTTTGCGGTTTCGAGTTTGGGGATTTATAAACCCTTTCCTCGTAAGGCCGTAGTAAGTTTACTAGGGTCTTACGAGGAAAAAAACGCGGGCATAGCTATTTCCTCGTAAAGTGTTACTAAGGTCTTACGAGGAAAAAAACGCGGGCATAGCTATTTCCTCGTAAAGTGTTACTAGGGTCTTACGAGGAAAAAAACGCGGGCATAGCTATTTCCTCGTAAGAGCCTAGTAATTTTACTAGGGTTCTACGAGGAAACCAAATTCCTTATATAAACTCGAGCAGTCCGATTTCCCATTTTCTAGTAACTGCCTCTCAGAATCCTCTAAAGGTAGTAGTTAGGTTAGTGTTTAGTTTAGAGAATTTAGATTAGGTGGTTAGTTTAGGGAATTTAGATTAGGTGGTTAGTTTAGGGAATTTAGATTAGGTTGATTTACTTTTTTTAACTGTTTTTTAATGATACGGGAAATTAATGTTTTAATTTTTTTGATTTAGATGCCTAGAGCAGACAAGATTGCTAGGGCTGCTGGTAAGAGGACGTCGTCTCTTGATCAGTCTCTTGATCGGGGGATTCACTACAGAGATATATTTGGGCGTCGGGATACTCCGGGTTCATCTTCGTCAGCTCCCGGTCCATCTTCGATTCCGGATCCTGCTGTTCCCGAGTCTCAGGGAGCTCCTCCACCACCACCTCCTCCTCCTCCTCCACCGGTCGGGGTTCATCCCGATTTGCAGGTGCCGCCGAACGCACCCTTTGCGGTGTATACGGTGGAGGATATTTTGGCCCTTCCAGGCAGAGAAGGGCTGCTAGAGTTAGATCCTATCCGACGGGACGGGAAAAACGTATTATGGTATGTTTTAATTTTTAAAAAGTTTTTTTAAATTTATTTCTTAATTAACAAAATATTTATAAATTAATCTAATTAATGATTTATTTTGTGTCTTTCCAGGTTTAATGTTGACAATCGTGTCGGAACTAGCGTCACGGACTGTATCAAGGGATACTTTCCCGATGCAGCTCCAAACTGGAAGAAGACGGCGAGCCACACAAAAAAGACGTGGTTCAAAATGTTCGCTGTAAGTTTAATTAATGATCAACTTAATTTATTTTTCATTATTTAAAACTATTAATATTATTGAACTAATCCGTCTCTTTTTTTTCTTGTTAATTACAGCAAAGGTATCGTTGGTCTATTGGGATTCACCAGCTGGTGAAGACAGAGTTTGAGGCCAAGGCTAAAACACGATTGCTCGACACGGTCTACAACTGGAAGGGTGACTTTCAGGTATAGATTTATAAATTATAATATATATATAGTTTTAAAATTATTATTGACTTTACGAGGAGGTAAATAATTTGTTTTACTATTAATTTTTATTATTTTTTTAAATTTTTTCTTAATGTTATTAATATTTTTATTTACAGGTCGCCCCTAGGAAAAAGGGGCGTATCGTCGGGATTGGCTCGATTAACGATGTCTCTGCAGCGACATCCTCTTATGCTCAGGAGCAGCATGATGCCAATGCTCAGCTGCGCTCGGAGTTGCAGACGACGCAGTCTCATGTGGTTTCGCTCACCGAGCAGATGGCTTCTCTCACCGATGTCCTCGAATATATGGCGGGTGGAAACCCGCAATTGGAGGAGATGTTGCGTCAGAGACGGGAACGCGCGGGGATTCCAACCCAACATCATCCACCATCACAGTCACAGCCGTCAACCAACTTAGGAGAGGAGCAGCATTTAGCGAGCCAGGACGAGTTCGTTCGGCAATTTCACGAACAGAATCCGTATCTGTAGTTTTTTTTTAATTTAATTATATATTATGAATTTTAAAACTTAATTGTATATTATTTAGCTATTTATAAAATATTTTGTTTTTTATTTATAATTTGATTTTTTTATAAGAAAATAAATTATATTTATAATTAATTTATTTTATTAGAGAAAAAATACGTCGAAGCAAAATCCTAGTAAAGTTCTCCAAGTAATATCCTCGTAAGATGTTCTAGTAAACTCCTCGTAAAGTTTACTATAAACTTACGAGGAAATGCTTACTACGGTGTTACTAGGAACGGTTACGACGAGGTTACGAGGAAACTGTAACCACTCCTTTACGAGGATCTTACGAGAAAAATAGGCTTTACGACGAACGTGTTTCGACGAAACGCGTTTCCTCGTTATTTCCTAGTCACTGTCCCTTTACTAGGAAATAACGAGGAAAACCCGTCCTAGTAAAAGACGAGTTTTCTTGTAGTGTAATTTTGTTTTTATCTTGTTTTTACTACGAATTATTTTTCTATTATTTAAATTTGAAGTGATATGGGTAATCAGAATAGAATAGAACAATTAATGTAACAGAGCTCTATATAAAAATATCTTGCAGTTTTAGCTAAAAAATCTGAAATTTCATTTTGCTCTCTTGGATATAAGATATCTTGAAATCTAGAAAATAAATCTGCAAATTCTTCATCGCCTCTAATTCCATTACAAAACTTGGTTATGCGTGAGGCTCATTTATCATCGCGATCAGATCCTTGCAATCTGTCTTAAAACTTTAATATGGCAAATATTGAAGCATACTCTCCATTGCCCATCGCAGTGCTTCCACCACAGAATGTAAAGCAATCCCTCGCCTTCTTAAGTTTCATGTCCCCATAAATTATTTTTTTTCCAAGCTATCCATCCAAACTCAACCACAACCATTGAATTGAGCTGTGGAAGTCCATGAACCATCCAACAAGCAGATATTATATAAGCTTATGACTTGGGATTCCTCTAAACTATGCTTTAGTGAAATGGTGTTTTCCATCTCATTTGCATTAAACTAGGCTTGACATTCAGTTTCTGCATATCAGACTAACTCCAAAGGATCCATGTCTATCCCTTTAAGGAGCTTATCATCCGAGCCTTTCAAATATAACAGATTATCCAGAGATAAGAATCCATTTCTAGTTCTGGTTCAATAATGCTATTCTTCCTCTAGAAAAAGTAATTCATATTGGAATAAATACTCGATAGCGAAAAAATGTTAGGACTAGATGGTGTTGCTGATAGAGACGATGCATGCAGAGCTGGAGGACATTCGGATACAGACCAACAGTTTCCTCTGGTTCACAACATCTTGTGCAATAATTATCGCATTTCATATTACGGCGTGTGAGGTTTCTCGTTATTGTCATGTGTCATGTTCAATTGCCATATAAGATTACATATCTTCTGAGGTGTTTTAATTTTCCAAGTAAAGGCGTGGAACTTAGTTATACTGGGTTCTAGGACCTCCGTCTCTTCCTCAGTTTTCAACAAATGTCGTGCTACCAAGTATCCAAATTCAACTGTGTATTGTCCGTTCTTTGTGTAATTCCAGCAGAATGTATCATGGCGATGAGTTGAGCTTATGGTCAACCTTCGAATAAGAAGTATGTCATCAGGGTCAACATAATTCTCAACTAATCCAGCATCCAGTTCCTTGGATTCTCCATTAATAAGGGCATTAGCTCGCATTCTCGGGTGCAACATAAAGAAGAAGGTCGAGCCGGCTTAGCTGGTATGGTAGGGATTCAAGGATTCTCCCACACATTAACCTCATATCCAAAATATATTTTCTATCTAATCTCCAATAGCGTAACTTTTTGTGCTACTGAAATATTACTCCACACATAGGATGGATTGTTTACAGAGATTACTCACAAACGCGACCTCATTCTTTAGTATCCCCCCCTCAAAACTGAAGCCACTAGCGAATCAGGGTATTGGAATATGTGCCTTAGTTGTTATGTTAAAAGAGCCAGATTGAACTCATGGATCATACGAATCCAATAGCACCCTCTTCTCTTGGCAAGCAAAGCTTTTCCTATTTTGCCCAATAAATTCCTCTCTTTGGTGGATTTGAGCTCCACCAAAATTGTGCAATGGCACTTGGGGTTTTCACATATCTCCAACGGAAGCAAGAAACTAGGCATAACATATGTCGGAAGAGCTAGCAAGATAGACTTGATTAGAACTTCCTTTCCTCATTTGATAGCTATCTACCCGTCCATATCCCCTGATATCTTCTAGAATTCCTAGGTATGTCCTCATTCCTCCTTCATTTTGGATCCAAAGTGCATATTTAATTTGTTCTCTAACATCTGCACTGACCCTCTTACCAAAACGTAAAGATGATTTCCCAAAGTTGATACGCTGTCCGGATGCTTGTCCATATTTCCTGACTACTTTCATAACTTCTTCATTTCACGGGGCTCCGTCTTATAAAAGAATAGGCTATCATCAGAAAAGAGGAGGTGAGATACCGAGTGAAAATCACGTGTAACTCAAATCATGTCATCTTCCCTTGGCTCTCTGCATGATTAAGAAGGCTAATGAGCGCTTCTATGCATGAAACAAAAACGAAAGGAGACAAAGGATATCCTTGACGTAGACCTCTCACCGGACTAATATTTCCCCTTGGTTGACCATTCATAAGTACCTTTTACTTAACCGAAGTGATGCAATGCATAATCCAGCCAATCCAAGTATCCAAAAATCCCATTTTTCGCATATCTGCTTCGATGAACGACCACTCCATCTATTGTATTATTTTTTCATATCCGTCTTAATGGCCATCCTTTTAGTTCATTCACTTGGATTCGTTTGTAGTGCATTCAACATTTCCTGCGCAATCATAATTTTATATGTAATATGTCTTCCAACAACAAAGGTTTAATGTGTTTCCGAGACTCAGTCTGGTAGAAATTTCTTTAATCTTTGGCATAAGACCTTAGAGATTAGCTTATAACTAACATTGCACAAGCTAACGGGACGGAATTGACGCATTTCAGTTGGCTTAGTTATTTTTGGGATTAGGAAGATATTAGTATCATTTAGACCTAAAAAGGAATTGATTAACCATATGAGTCAAATCTTCCTTTACGATGTCTCGGAATTTCTGATAGAAAAGTGCGTCATTCCAAACGGACCTGGAGATTTTTCTGGTGCATAGCAAAGAGTGCCAATTTCATCTACCACACAGTGACTGAGACTACACCATCATCATTTATTGTCTGAGTGATTGATGTTGATACCTCATATAGCGCTTCTTCTATATCTTTTGGGTTAGATGACTCAAAGATTTGCTTAAGATAACTAGTAGCAATGTCTACCAGTCCGTCCTCATCCTCTACAACATTTCCGGCCGCATCTAAAAGCTGAGTGGTTGTATTTCTTGCTCTCCTTTGCTTTGTTAAATTGTGGAAAAACTTTGTATTTTTGTCGCCTTCTCTTAGCCAAAATACTCGGCTTTTTTTTGTTTCCAGAACATCTCCTTTGCCTTAAGAGCATCAAATATTGGCCGTAGCATCATCATTCGAGTATAAACCCTTGACCTTCCCTTTTAGAACCTCCATAAGTTTTTATGAATTCAGGTTGTGTTGTCTCCTCCACTTGCTTAAGGCTTTACAGCAGCTCGGAATATGCTCCACAATATTTGCATCAGGAGGAAGATATGAAGATCTCCATTCCTCCAGAATGACTCGTCTTAGTTCCTCAATATCCAACCATCTTTTGTTAAATTTGTTTTTTTTTCATTTCTTTGTTGGTTTAGTGAGAATATCTGCTAGGATCGGGCGATGATCCGATAAATAACCGCATGTACTTTACAGCAAGGTGAGGAAATTTCTCATGCCAGTCCTCATTTCTAACAAGTCTGTCTAGTCGGCATCCGACCATTGTTCTTCCTGCTTGTTTTCCTACCTACGATAACATATTTCCAGTAAATGGAAACTCCAGCATACCACAGTCACTGAGCATCTATTTGAATGGCATGAAATAATTATCAAGGCGTCGTCTTACCCCTTCCTTTTCTTTATAATCAGTGATTTCATTAAAATCTTCAATCATAAACCAACGTCCGGTTCGTGTCGTTAAGAAACGCGTAAGACGTTCCCAAACTTGATCTCTATATTTTACCACAAGGTCACCATAAACAAACGTCATAAAGACTTTTATTCCATCAATGACTGCCTCAACGTCAATCATTATGTTATTTGAAAATAAAACATTTATTCGAAATTCATCCATAGAAAATAAAGCTAAACCGTTGTTAAGTCCAAGTGGCTTAACAGTAAACAAACGATCAAATCCTAAGTCTGCCTGAATGTTTTGCAATAGCAGCCTCCTGTTCTTTGTTTCAGAAAGGAACACAAGTCATGGACGATGTTTCTGACACATCTTCGTAAGGCGTCGAACTGTGAGGTCGTTTCCAATCCCTCGACAGGTCCAACTGATTGTCTTCATAGATGATGTTTCAATGGGATTTTGGAACCCATCAATGTTTGACGAACTTGTTCTTACTTTCTTAGTAGCAATGTGACGATGCTTCCTATCTTTCTTAGCGTCTCCATGGATAAATAGAGCTGGCGGCTTGGATGATCGTTTGCGTGGAGATCCTCGGCGGAGAAACTCTAGATTCTTACTTTGAATGCCCAAGGGGACACCCTTTTTTTGTTAGCCTTCAATCCCTTAGAACTATTAAGCGAGTCTCGTGCATCGTCCCTTGCATCATCCCTTTAGACCACATCACGTGAAGAATTAGCAGCGTCCATTTCCATGAGATTAATGCCTAGTAAGTCATCTTCTTGTTCATCACAATCCAGCATGTATTCATATTGTTGGTCAGTTAAATCCATGTTTCTTAGAGCTCCAATGATAGCCGCATCACCTACAATATTAGGTAATGCCTTGGTAGAGAAGGATAAAGATCTAGCTGCTCCTTTGTCTCTTACAGTAACATTGTCACTCATAGGAGGTGAATGTCGAGATGGTGTGACGATCACACTTGCTAGCTTCCTCCCTTGACGAACTTATTTCCCCATCTCTTCTCGGTGTGTAGCTATGTGTTGAACCTTGTGGTATTTCCAGTGCTTTTCTGATACTTATGAGGTGATCATAGCATGAGGACCTGACACCAAAGTCGTTGTATCTCTCTTCCTCATATGGTATAACAGTGTTCTATTTCACATGCCATCTCTGTTTAGACTTACGATCATAAGGTCTTGAATCAAACAGTGCTCCACCATACTGCTTCTCCCTTGAGTTTGAATATCGATCACCTCCATCACGTGATGAATTAGACATAACCTCATGTTGTCGAATTTTCTCAGTATGAGAAGCTCTCATCACATAAGATGACCAAGAGTAATGTTCAGATGATCTCATCACATAAGATGACCAAGAGTAATGTTCAGATGATCTTTGTTCCCTCAGCAAAGGCTGGCGAGAAGTCTGGTCTTGGGGTAGCTGAACACGAGAAAAGACCCCGGTTCTTTCTTGTTGATGAACCTGAGAATTAGCTTCTATGGACAGACAATAACCTTTCACGTGTGACAGTGCTCCACAAGTCATACAATGCTTAAATAACATGTCATATTTAATCTCAGTCGTAACCTCTTCCCCTCAAGAGAATCAATTTTCTTTTTGATCTTAAGAGGAAACCGAGAATCCACATCAATGAGCATATATCCTTTAGCCAGCTTGATTATATCAACATGGCCAAGCCTCTCACCAATATTCTTCAGATTGTTTACTGTCCACATGTGCAAAGGCATACCAGTCAGAATGACCCAAAAAGGGATGATCCAGGAGTAGTCATCATGAACATTTGACTCCCATCAACCCAACACAAACATAAAATAGTTGTAATGAAAAGGACCTTTCCCGAGAACCAAATTAAGATCATCCTCTGATGAAAAATTGAAGAGAAACTTTTTGTTCCCTAAATCATTGGCAGTAATAGGGTCATGCATACCCCACTGATGAGGCATTGTTTGAACCAATTTCTCAACATTTGTTTTTTTGGGATTTAAGATCTTGCTGATAAGAGACATACGGTACTCTTTTATGACATGGGAATCATCCTGATCAGTAAGCTAGATCGGGGCGTCATCATCCTCATAATAGATTCTCTTTCATTTTAGTTCTGCCATATAAGCAGATCTAGATTGGAACCTCGACCCCATAGCAGTATGTCGTGATCACTTCTGTTTCTCTGATTATAATAGATCCAAATAATCTCCCAGGCTACAGAATCAAGCCGTATCGTCAATAATCTTACACGATTGTTCTGTCTTGATCCAATAATATCAGCTTGAAAAGTGAGAGATTGGACGTCGAGAAGAAGATTGGACGCAGTGAGCGTGATGATGGTCGTGAAGCAGAGATTTTGGCCGTCGAGAAAAAACGAACGTCGTTGCAGCAGGGAGATTGTGGGTCACAATGCATAAGGATATCGAACGTTAATTAACACGTCAAAGGACATTCTGATTATATGAGGATCAAAGTTTCAAAGGAATTCAACCTGAGAATTGGGCCTGCAAGGATCAAGTCATGGAGCAGTCATTGCTCGAGAGAGACTCCAAAAGAAGAACTTCCGAGGAGCAAGGAGAGAGCTTGAAACACAAGGAGTATATGGTAGTCTCCCTTGTGATGATGAGACCGTGCCTAGATCTGAGATTCACTATTTTGATCGCCAGATTTCCTAGCCGCATAGCCCTCTTTTTCTTCCTCAACTCTTCCCCTAATTTTGTTTGATACAACAAATGAGTTGAAATGCATGTGTTAAATCTTTTTATATGAACGTGAAAATGTGTCGTAAAATGAAAAAGACAAATGTTTTTTCCAGACCTTTACTAAACATTTGCGAGAAAAGACAAAAGTCGAAACAACAGTGAAAAAAAGCAAATGTATTCAAGGAAATCACATAACTCCTAAAGTTGAAAAAGATGGTGGATTCTCTCTTGATTTCTCATATCCTAAAATGAGTATCACATAACTTCTAAAATAAGCGTTTGAGTCCAGCAATATAGCTTTTACCAGAGTAATTACAAGGAACTCATGTATAGACACTATGCAAAGGGAAATGAATAGTAAGTAACCTGCGAGATCTTCACGATTTCCCAGCCTAGTAGAATGTAAACAAATTCATATAAGAAAACTTTATTTCTGAAGTAGCAAATCTCCTTTCTCAAGTAATCCAAATAAGCATCTGTGAATGTTAATATATACTTCAGTTTCATTATTGGCTCAGACGAATCTTTATACCATTCATCTAATTTTTTTTGTTCTCAAACACAAAAAATAAAGTTGTAAGAGTGTTCAAAATCAGCTGAGCCACTATGTGTGATTGGTGATATACTATGGAATTTACGAGTTTTCAGCTATATTATATGTTCTTTTTATAGTCTATTATATGTGTCTGAAATCTATTTTATAATCTTTTCAGGTTTAGCTTTGTTTTGGAGCAATGTGGAGCTTATGAAGCAATTTGGAGCTTATGAAGCAATTTGGAGCTTATTGATGATGAAACTCGTAGCTGTTATGAAATCAGAAATCAGAGCCTAGATTCAGAAGAACCTCTTCCTTGGTATCGATTGACACCAGCGCGACTAGACGGGCCGATTTATGTCAAGGCCAACTCAAGCCTAAAAAATCCACATATTACATTATTACCCCTAGCTGACTTTATACCTAATATTTATAGGTTTTGCCAATCATTCTTAGAAAACTTTTAGTTATTTTGGAGAGAAGATCAAAACTCCTTCATATATTTGTATTCGAACACCATTGTTTTCTTACTTTATCTTTATGCAATCGATTCAGTTATTATTTATGTCTTGTTTAATTATGTTTGAGTAGTTACCTTGTTAGATTTAAGGTTTATTGGGGTTTAGATGAAGTATTGAAACATGGAACTGCTAGGGTGATTTATTAGGATCCTCCAATTAATTGATCTAGCTGCTTGTGTTCTAGAGTAGCAACAAGAGCTAGATATCGTACTATTGGATTCAAGTTCTGGGACAATCACTCACCCTTAGCATCCATAACTCAAAATTCTGATTTCATGAAATCCTAAGTCTAGCTACTTTCCCCATATATCTTACAACAAGTTATTCACCTATTTTCTGCTTTATTTACTAATTCAATATTTAATTGCCTAGCTTAATCTTTCTAATACGTTTATTGTGTGCGCACACTCCTTGTGGATTCGATACCTAAGTACTACAACCGAACCTCTTATTTTAGAGAGAAATTTCTCTAGGGTAATTTGAGTGATATCATTTGGCAAGAGAATTCCACTAATCTTGATGCCTTTGAGTTTGTTGCAGTGGAAGTGAATAGAAGAAAGACTATATGGTTAAGCCTGGGCATAAAGCGAGGACTCACTAATTTAGGTGTATCTGATACTTGAATTACCTTGCACGAGTAATAAAATTTTAGACTTGTATTTGCCTTGTTAAAAACGAGTACTTACTATCTCGAGTACTTGATCAAAAATGAATTACTTGTAAATTACTTGTTATGTTTTATTACTTGTTACTTACATTACAAGAAAACATACGCTTTACTAAGAATTTTTATGAGGAAAAATGGTGGTCACAAAGTAACGATGACTTATGAGTAATATACGTCGAATAATATATCAATCGTAGAATCAAAGTTGATTTACGAGTAATATATTTCGTCGTAAATTGAAAGTAAATTTACGAAAAAATTTAAGAGGACTGAAAATATTCGTTGTAAAATAAGGAGTGGTTTACGACGATTAATTTTACGTATGTTTAACGACGGACATACGAGTAAAAGTGAAGTGGTTGGTGAAAACGTGTATTTAGTGGGCTACACCAAACTTGTTTCCACGTAAAATCCTTGTAAAATAGATGTAAAAATATTGTAAATGATTTTTGTTGTAAGTTAGTTGTTAAATTTTCACCTACCAAGGCCAAAAATATCCTATAAATATGACACTCTTCATATTGAAATTACACTAAAAAGAAGAAAAAAGAACATGAAACAAAAAAATGTCAAGCGGCAATACATACGAGTTACAGAGTAGGATGTATACGCATAAATACTTCGACGGGAGAGTGACAGATGAATTTCTCAACGGGGTGGAGATATTCATGTTTCAGGCTGGTTCTACACTGCTCACGCAGGAAAGCGGTAAGATATTATGTACATGTCGGAAGTGCAAGAATACAAAATTTTCTCGTAGTGAAATTGTATTCAGCCATTTAGTAAATAGAGGTTTTACAGGAATTCCTATATATGGTTTCAACATGGAGAGTGTTATGGTGGGAATGAAGCTAATAGTAGTTGGTAATAGCGAAGAGCCAATTCAGTTTCATAATGAAAATGAGGAGCCGATGGTATATCATGATAGGTTTCACGACTTGGTTGCAGATGCATTTTTAGAAATTACTATAACAATAGTTGATGAAATAAATCTTACTATTGAAAACCTAACTTAGAAGCAAAAAGGTTTTATGAAATATTAGATGCTGCAAATCAACCAATCTACCCTGCTTGTAGAGAAGGTCTCTCTAAATTGTCTCTAGCAGCTAGGATGATGAATATTAAATAGATCATAACTTACATGAGAATTGCATGGATGCATGGACTAAGTTATTTAAAGAGTATTTGCTAGAAGACAACTTATCAACTGAATCTGATTATGAGGTAAAAAATTGGTTTATTGTCTTGGGTTGCCTTTAGAGATGATATATGTTTGCATCGAGAATTGCATTATCTATTGGAGAGACGATGAGAAGCTAGAAGAGTGTCGTTTTTGAAAGTAGCCAAGATTCAAACCGCAAGGTCGTGGGAGGAATAGGGTACCGTACCAAAGGATGTGGTACCTACCTACAGAAAGGTTCAAAAGATTATATCAATCTGAGAGGAATGTTGGAGCGATGATATGTCATGGTGAACATGTCAAGAAGGATGGAGAGGTCATTCATCCATCAGATGCAAGAGCGCGGAAACATTTCAGTAAGGTACACTCAAATTTTACAAGAAATAGTCGAAAAGTTTATCTTGGGTTATGCACATACGATTTAGTCCATTTGGAATGTCTAGGAGGCAAAATTCATTATGGCATGTCATTATTACGCCATACAACCTGCCACCGAAGTTATGCATGGAATGTGAATTTCTATTCATGAGCATATTAATCCTTGGTTCCAAACATCCGAAATGGTTGCTGGATGTTTTTCTTCAACCATGATACATGAGTTGAAGGACTTTTGGTTAGTTTAGTTGAACATGTATGATTGTTCAATGAAATCAAATTTTAGGATGTGAGCAATGCTTCTATGGACCATAAATGACTTCCCTGCTTACGGGATACATGGAAAGTTATTTTATCCATATTGTCTTGGTACGACATATACGTATGAGCCGAAGCATGGTAGAAGACAAGTTCGTATGATTGTAATTGCCGATTTCTCTCTATGAACCATCCGTACCGAAGAAACATAACATCGTTTAGGCATAGGAGATTTCTATGTGACATTCCTCCATATTTAAATGGAGAGCAAATTGATTACAATGGTGCCGAAAAAACTGTTCGTTGTGGGGGTAACGACCATATTTTCGGAAATACTCTTGATTATTATGAAAGTGATAGACAATGTAAGGATGATAAATCAATTGATGAAACTAAATGATGTAATATTGTTATAACTAATAATATAATTTTTTTTATGAAAATAATAAATATATATCATTTCCATACTTAATTTCATACTCAAATGATGAATTAAGAAGTTATGCATGTTTTTGTAGGGGTTTAGATGGAAAAGGAAAAATAGCTGAAGTATATGGTTTGGGGTTAAGGGATTCAGAAGGGATTCTCATAAAGTCATACTAAAATGAAAACATGGGATTTCACTTTGTCGTTGTAAATGAGATTCGTCGTAAAGTCCACGTAAAACAAAAACATGGGATCACACTATGTCGCCGTAAAGAGCATGCGTCGTAAACTACTTGTAACACAAAAACGTGAGATCTTGCTACTTTTTCGTAAACAAAAAAATGCGGATTTTCCCTACTTCGTCTTTATAAAAATGCCAGATCTCCCTAAATCGTCGTAAATTTAAGAATAATTTACAACAATCCTTACTTTCTATATATACACATGCCCATTTCACTCCCCACTCGTCACCTCTTCCTCTCAACCTTGACCCTCTCGATTCTTTTTCTGGAAAAAGGTAAGTTTTTTTAGTTAGTTTAGTTCAGGTGGTTAGATTAGGGTTGAAATTTATAAAGTTTAGGTTGTGGTTAAATTAGGACTGGAATTTATAATGTTTTGCTGATTCAAAGTTTTTTTATTAGATGGTTCATAGAAACCAACATCCATATTACAGCCAGAAATGCGGCATAGGAGATCCCGCATGTGGTACATCTTCATCGGATCCATATACGGCTCTAGATTTTGTTCCACAATCTCAATCGTCACGACCCATTCATCCACCTCCACCTCCTACGATTCCTCCCTTCGTACCTCTGCCGGTTCCAGACAGTAGTGCTCCTCCTCCTCTCGCCCCTGCAGCGAGAGTACATCCAGATTTGTTGGTGCCACTGATACGTCTTATGCTCGTTACACCGTTGAGGGTCTTCTTGCACAGCCTGGACGAGAATGTTTAGATGTCTCAGACCCGATATACAACTGGGGAATTACTGGTACATATTTTATTATGATTTAAATGATAAAATTATAAAATCTCTAATTTGGTTACCTTATTATTGTTATTATTATATTCAGGTTTGGGATCGACAACCGTATCAGACGGAGTGATTCCGACACGAGCAAAGGATATTTCACAGAAGCGCATCCTAATTGGACGCTGACCGCGGAACACATTAGGACTACATGGTTCAAATGTTTTGCTGTTAGTTATTTATTTTTAATAATTTTGAAATTTATTTAATAGATAGTTAATATTTTCTTTTTAATATTTCATTTGCAGCAAGAGTGGAACTAGTCCATTGGGATCAACGAGAAGATTCAAGCGAAGTTCAACGAGAAGGCGAAGAAGCGCCTTTGCAACACCGCCTCCAACTGGAAGGTCGTTTATGAGATTAGAGGCTATGATGCGAGGCCCCATGGTCTCAAAAAGTATGTATGGCATGGTCTCATCAGATATTGGCACGTACCCCACTCCATCCGGATCGCCGTGCAGTGCTCCTCTTCTCGTATGACGAGGGATGAGAAAGGACATTTACCGATGTTCCACACAACCCACTAAACACCGCATGCCGGTAAACTCCTACAAATGGTAAATAATTTTTCTAATTTATTTCAATATTTTTTACTGTTTAATTTGATATATATTCTATCTAACTTTTATTTTCTGTAGGCGGAAAAGAACAATGCAGTGTTGCCATCGCTTCCTAATATTTTTCGGGAAATACATTCAAAAGGTAGTGCTTTTTCGGATCCTCGTTCTGAGAAGATCGACAGTGATGTGACGGCTCGGATTGCTGAACGCCAGACTCAGCTAACGAAACAGACTTCTGATGGAGTCTTCGTCGAGTTGTTTACAATAGTTTTAGATAACAATTTTGAGGAGGTATAAAATTTCATTCTTTCATATTCATTACTTCTAATACTTTTAAAATTACATTATTTTATTTTAATTAACAATTTTTTAAAAGGTTGTCCCTAAAAAGGGGGACGGACGCTGGGCATAGGATGTGTTAACGATGTTCCACGGGCAACGCCGCCATATGCACATAGACGGGATGAGGAAACTCTTTGGCTGCATATTGGTTTGGATTCAACGCAAGCTCAACTGGCGTCCCTCAAAAGCCTTTTCGACATTATGGCGGGCGGAAACCCGCATGTGCAGAATATGTTGCGGGTTAGACGGGAGAGACTAAGATTCCACAGCTACTGGTCCAAACTGCAGAACATGGGGCGACAAACATAGAGCGAACCAATGTTAGGGACTTCTTCCAGGACGAAGACGACATCCTTCCCTAGATATTTTTTTCTGTTTTATGTATACTAAATTTGAATTTTATTTATTTATGAAATTTTATTTCTACAATTATTTTCTATATTTTAATCCAAATTTTGAATTTATTTTTATTTATATTTGGATTTTCAAAATTTATTAATTATAAAAATAAATATTAATAAAGGGGATTTGAATTTGATTTTGTATCCTTGTAAATTTTACGTCTACGTTGATGTTAATTCGACGTTATCGTTTGCGACGACAATACGAGGAAGTCAATGTAAAATCGTTGTAAATAGTTACGAGCAACTAACATCGACATCCTAGTTAATTCGTGAAATTTACATGTCTTGAACAACTATTTACTTCGAAAGTTTCCTTTACAACAAACCTTTATGAGTATTATACGAAGAAAGCCCTTGTTTGTTTAGGATGAAACTCTTTCGTCTCAAATTTTATCGATCGATGAGACACTTCTTTCTCATCTGTCGATCGATGCTCACGCATTGTTGATCGATACCTATATATCTCCGTCGGTCGATTGTCTCGTGTAGGTGTCGATCGACGTTATTCAATTCACACGAAGCTACTGATACTGCATGAATCGTTTTTGATTGATGCTCATTGCTTGGTGTCGATCGAAACCAACGTGAACTGCCGAATGACATGGAACTTTCCACACAAAAATCTCCTTGTTGGAGCTTTTCCTTCTTAACTTCTTGCCAAAAATCAGTATCAATCAATGCATTGACGTGGTGCTTCTGTCCAGCCTCTATTTTCTCCTTGATCAAGCTCTCATGCCTCATAATGGTTTCACTTGTTTGCAACACCTGATTCTCCAGCTTCTTCACATGGGTGTTGAGATTTTTGAACTTGGTGTTGAGGTTGAGGTGCAGACCATCTATCTTTCTATTGAAATCCACAGTCATCTTCTGCTGTCCCTTTAAAACTCTGTCAACCATTGCATTGATCTTGATTTCTTCAATTTCTGGAGGAGGATTCTGGTAGTAAGAAGATCCATAAGTTCTGTTATTGTTGATGGGTTTTCACAGTGAACCCTGATTAAAACTACTCCTTTGACCATTCCCATAGGAATTCCTGTTGAAACCTGGATTCCCTTGTCTATGGAAACCATTCTCATCAATGTAACTCACATCCTCTTCTTTAATCTCATCATCTCCAGATTCTATTGCTTCCACTTCTGCAAAAGTGACGTGCTTCCTGAAGAATTTTTGAACACTATCCAGTTTTGCCTTGACTTCTGCAGTCTGATCCTTGCTCAAAGTTGGAGTTGATTTCTTCCTTACAAAGTCTGTGTTCTTGGTGTTGCTGCTGGATGCCAGATTCTCAGTCAAACTTGTAGCTTCTTCAGGATTTCTAATGCTGAAATTTCCTCACTAGCTGTGTCCAAAGCCATCTGATACTATAATCCAATACCTCTAAAGAAATGCTGAGAAGTTGCACTTCTCTGAACCCGTGATGTGCACAATCTCTTTGGTATGATTTGAATCTGATCTAGGAGTTTCTTGAAAGATTTTGAAGGGTCTTGTGAAAAAGTAGAAATCTTGCTCCTCAGATCTTTTGGTCTTGCGTCATCAAATAAGTTACGCAAGAAAGTGTTTTTGATGTCAGTCCAAGATGTCAGGGATCCTAGTGGTAACTGCTTAAGCCAATATGAATCTTCTTCAGCGAGTGAGTACTTGAAGAGCTTACAAAAGAGATAGTCTTCGGGGACTCCATTGGCTTTGATAGCAGTCACTAGATCCTCAAATTGCTCCAGATGATCCATAGGGTGCTCATGTCGCAACCCATGGTAAGGTGTTTATGCTACAAGTCCAAAGAAGGCGGGCTTGATTTCAAAATCGTTTCTCTGAAATATCGGAGGACGAATGGCGGATCTGTTGGTGTAGAATGGTCTGGACGGTTGTAGTCAGCCAGTGTTCTCTGAGCAGCTTGGGCATTAGCTTCAGGTTGAGCCGCTGCAGCGTCTGCTTTGGCTTCTGTATCAGGGATTATGGTCCCCTGATCGTCTATCTTTGACCTGCTACATTACACAGATGACCTTCAAGGTCATGCAGGTTTCCATTCTCATCCCGAGTCAATATTAAAGTCGCAACCATCTGAACTCATCTGCTTCTGTCGGTCGATGCGGGTAAGTTGCTGTCGATCGTTGCTATGTGACCAGTGTCGGTCGATGCTCAAGTTCTGATGTCGGTCGACGTGGTATAGGTGCTGTCGATCGATGCTTGTCGTCTTTCTCTGCGGATCGTACGTTCGAGTTTGTCGGGGTCAGAGAATAGGGATTAATGGCGATCAATGCTCCCCGGCAACGCCAAATTTGACATGGTGTGTTATTGTTCTAGCTGTGTATAAATATCCTAAACAATTAACTATCAAATTAACCATAGTCTTAACACAAATAATACTCTTGCCAAAAGAGATTAGGTGTAGTACTTAGAGATCAAATTCACATAGAGCAATGACACACAATAAATATATTAGTGCCAAACAATCATTTAAGGAAATATTCCTTATCAAGACATAGAGATGCATTATGTTGATAATGCCAATATAGAAATATTATAATAATGCAAATATGGAAATATGCTAATAAGGTAACTAGATGTAAATGTAAATATGCTAGATCTAGGGTTTCAAGCTTAATGGATTATAGGGAATAGGAAGCACAAAAATGTAAATATTCTAGAACTCAAATATTAACTATACTGACCCTTTTAACTTCAACTCTCGTATGCGAGCAAAAGGAAAGACCATCGATTAACAGCTAAGGCTTGATGTCGATCGACGGTGAAATCAGAAGGAAGTATAAACGAGATTTGATAAGTTCACCAGAATTCTAAGACCAGCTCTCCCATGCGCCAAACAGCCTAGTTCAATGGAGTCTATTATGGCACAGAACCTACTCTCGTAGTCGTCCATGTCCTACTTTCGAGATCGTAATTAGCTACTATAGAATGGCAGCATGAAGCACAACTCAATTCATGGATATTAACTTAACCTAGCATTCGTACATTTGGGCTAATCCATGATTGCTATCATTCAACCCTAAATCTAGTTGATAACTACTCAGACATAATTAAAGTAAGAACAAAAGTCTAAATATAATGCATAGATAAAATAATAGGGTTCCAATACCAATCTCCGTAAGGAGTTATGAATCTTCTCCCCTAAAAATCTTAAGGCTATAGATAGAATAACGCTCAGCATGTCTCCCTTTTTTCATGCACTCACTGCATGCATAAATATAAAAACCCTGAAACTTAGTTCAAAACTTTTTTTTTGACCTAAAACATAGGTCAAAACTTGTCCATAGCATTATCGTCATTGGTCTTTAATCTTTGGCTCAGAATCGGCTGTCTACGATTTGGACGTCGATCTACGGCAAGTGTGCAGCATCGATCGACGTAGGTCCTTAAACGCCGGTCGACGCCAAGGTTGTTTCCTCGATCGACGACAGTCTTGTACTTCGACTCCTCAAATGATTAGCTAAGGATTCTTCTCCTCTAAATGCTCCAAAAGCTCTAAGTATCTCCATATATCTCCAACACGTTCCTGGACCTGTAAATACTCTAAAACATAGCCTAGGCACACATAATATACCCTAAATAGAGCCTATAACATGGCCTAAAACTGGTAATTAATAGGCTATACATCGATCGACGCTTGATTCTGGATTGTATCCGTTGATCGACACTCGTCAGTATCTGACAATCGACACTGGTTCGACAAAACAATTCTTCTCTCTGTTTCAACGTGTCAGGGGGGTCTAATCTTCAGATTCTGATCTTCTCTCTTACTTGGTAGCCCTATTAGACACTCAAGCACACGTCAAAACATCCAAATAGCATAATAATAATAATAAGTTTTAAATCCAAACATAAAAAATGAAATAGAATAGGCACGTGCATAAGTCTAAAAAGCAAATAAAAAGGAGGAGCATAATATAAGACTACTCCTCATCAGTTGTGTCAAGGTCTGGCTGGCGAGATGGTCCTGGAGCTGCTGCTGATGATCTTGTGTGGGTGTGGGGACATATGAAACACTGACACCTCGACATTGCCTCTACTTAATGGCATGAAGTGCACCAACCAAAACTCTCTGGAAGTCACCATGTTCCTGGATGGGGATCTCTGGGATATGTGGGAACTCAGGTAGAGGGGCAGCAACTGGTTTCTCTGGCTCATCTGCGTGCTCAGATGTTTCGGCTGCAGATCTAGGTCCTCTTCGTCTGCGTACTCTAGGAGGTGTGTTGCATAGGAGAAACGGGTCCGAACGGAACTCGAGGCGAGTTGCCTCGTCCGTGAATTCTGTCAATGTGTTCTCGGGTAGCTCTATCAAATGAGGCCATGCATCAACAGTGAAGAACCAAAAGTTTCCCTCCTTCAGCCAACCCGCACTTGTCAGATGTGCGTCGTCCATGTAGGCTACCTTACCGACTACCGAAGTTCCCTGTCGAGTGATCCAAAGCACATAAATATGGGTGTCAAAAGGCTCCCAACTCTCTTCTTCTTTGTGCCAGTTCCCTTGAATGGCTTGCTCTTTAGTGAGACCAGGTGCTCTGAAAAAACTGCTCCCAAGTTCACCAACTGATCCTTAGCCGGTGGCTGGATAAGCTCTGTGTCAATCTCAACCAGGTCTCAGACCGACTGGTACAGCAATGTAAGATCCTTCACCCTCAGCTTGTTTGGCTCCATCTTGCACTATAGGGTGTTGGCAAGAACCTTGAGGAACTAAGGCAAGGTAGGGTGGTGAATATCGGTCTGGATAGCAGCACTCGAGTCAAACGGTCTTGTGGCTATCAATCCCCAAAAGGCGGTCTGGCCATGAAAGGCATGGACGAAGCAGCCGAGGTTATCGGCGTTTTGGAACCCGTATATCTCACATAGCTTAGGAATCGGGATTCTTGTCTGACGCCTCTGGTGAAGAAGGTCAGTGTAGCCTCGTTTTCCCTCTCACCCACTCGTTCTTGTAGATTACCTGAACCGTGGCCATGAAATGTCTAACCAAATCAGGGTAGAGAGCATATGGCTTAGGGCCATGTGGCCCATCCCTAGATCTCTAAGCATGTCTCTCAAATCAGATCATAGCCCTAACTTCCTTAGAACGTCACTTTCGACGAACCTAATGGGCTCAATGGTAACGCCTTTTCGGCATTGTGGTCATCCCAGTCGTCAGATACTGGCCTACGAGTGCACTCTATGGATGCTACTGAAAGTCAAGGATCAGGATAATGTTCCACGGTCATTATCAAATACTCCTGTCTCTCTCTCTCTCTTTGGACAAGGGTAGCAGTATAGAGGTTCTGGTGATGTACTTGAGCTCCCTGTGAGAATTGAAGAAACAAAGAGAGTTTATGGGAAGAACATGAAGAACATGAGAGAGAGATGGTAAAACGTGAGAGACAAAGAGAGAATGAGGAAATATGTTTCCTTGCCTTCATTCAGGTTTAGGACACCCCATAAATAGAGAAGCAAAGGGGGCAGTTACATACGAAACAATACATAATATAATAAACAAATGACTGTCTAAACAAGACAAAATGGCTCCAACAGCTAAGTGAAAGTGACATCTTGGTTTGTCTCTTTCTTACTTAAGCCAACATGTGACTCTCTCTTGTCTTCTGATCCCAACAGCTCTTTTGACCATTTCAAATCCTACCAGAGCTTCTTTGTTTACTTGGGGCGAGATTACCATGAAAGCCACTCCCTCTTGCTTGCCTTGCAAGATAGGTTAGGTCAAGAACACACTGATTGTACGGACATACCATTTCTCTTGTTTCTTCAGTCTTATTTCTTCTTCATATCAACACTCCCCCTCAAGCTTGACCTTAGGTACTGGTCAAGCTTGGAACCATGAAGAACTTCCCTCATTAAAACCTTAATGTGCAAAACTCAGTGGGACAAAAACACACCAAGGAAAAAGAGTAGAAGCCTTCATGATAGGAAAGTCAGTTAGATGTGAGGTCGATGAGTCCCAACTTAGAGTGGATGCACTCACAGACTTTGGTGCTTGCTACCTTTGTGAAGACGTCAGCTAGCTGGTCTTCACTCCTTGTGTAGCATGGAAGGATGACTTGCTGCTCCACTGCTTTTCTAACCTTGTGACAATCCACTTCTATATGCTTGGTCCTCTCATGAAAGACTGAGTTGGATGTTAGGTGTATGGCCGCCTGATTATCACAATGTATGGTGATAGGAGAGGTTGTCTCTATGCCCAAGTCCCTCAGCAGTCTCTTGATCCATATGAGTTCACTAGTAAGCTTCCTCATAGATCGGTACTCTGCCTCAGCACTTGAACAAGACACAACGTTTTGCTTCTTGCTCTTCCAAGTGACCAGATTTCCTCCAATGAAGGTGCAATAGCCAGTTGTAGACCTCATGTCCACTCTATTACCAGCCCAATCTGCATCACAATACCCCCCCCCACGATCTCTGAGTTTCCATTGCAACTCATCCATATACCTTGACATGGAGCTTCTCTCAGATATCTCAAGATCTTCTCAACCATATTGCAATGATGTATCTTGGGAGCTTGCATATGTTGACCGACTTGGTTCACAGCAAAACAAATGTCTGGTCTTGTGATGGTTAGATAGATGAGCTTCCCAACCATTCTTCTATACTTCTTGACATCAGCAAATGGAGTGTCCTCAAACTTCCCTTCTCGCAGCACCTTGTACCCATCTTCAAGGGGAGTCCTAGCTGGTCTTCCTTCAAGGTTAGCAGCCTCACTTAACAGATCCAATGCATATTTCCGTTGAGACAGAAATAGTCCTTCCTTGGATCTACACACTTCAATTCCAAGGAAATAACTGAGCTCTCCAAGATCCTTGATGTCAAATACTGATTTTAAAATTGCCTTAGTGGCCTGGATCCCTTTCTTGTCGTTTCTTGTGATGATGATATCATCCACATATATCAATATAACAACAATGCTTTGTGAGCCGGTCAGTGTGAAGAGAGTATGATCGGCTTTTGACTTTTTAAACCCTCTTCCATTCAGTGTGGTGCTTAGCTTGTGATACCAGGCTCTTGGTGACTGCTTCAAGCCATAAATTGATTTCTTCAGCCTTAACACATTCCCTTGTCTGACCAAATGTTCTAGACCTAGAGGAGGATGCATGTAGACCTCATCTTCTAACTCTCCTTGCAAGAAAACATTCTTCACGTCCATTTGCCACAAGTCCCATCCCAAGTTAGTGGCAAGTGAGAAAATGATCCTAATGGTGCGAATCTTTGCTACTGGTGCAAAGGTATCAATATAGTCCTCTCCATATGTTTGAGTGAATCCTCTTGCAACTAGCCTGGTTTTGCGCCTCTCCACCTTTCCATTAGCCAAATATTTGATTGTGAACCCACTTGCTTGTCACTGCCTTCTTACCTCTTGGGAGCTCAGCCTCATACCAAGTGTCATTGACTATCATGGCATTGGTTTCCTTCCCAACAGATTCTATCCACTCCTCAAGCTCCATTGCTTCCTCATATGACCTTGGGATATATTCATGATCCAGTTCACCAATAAAGACTTGATGCTCCATTGGATATTAGCCAAGGAACATACTTATTGAATAGGATGAGCAGCAGCTTGAGAGTTGAAGTAGACTCTGGTGTTTATCCAATTGGAAGGATCATTGTTCAGTCTTGTACTTCTTCTAAAAGGCTGAAACTCTAGTTGTACTTCTTCATCATCAGATTCTACCTCATCAGATTGACAGACTGATTCTTGTTGCCTTTCATCATGATCATGAACTTTTGTACCAGTATCTGAATCTTGTTGGTTGCCCCCTTCATGATCATGATGAATGGCTTCCATAACTTCATCAACCCCATCTTTATCAGCCACAATTTCTTGACCAGGTGCAGCTTCAGGAGGTGATTCTCTTGTTTCCTGATTCTCCTGAAACATGTTAATGCCAAGACTCTCCAAAATCTTTTGGAGATTGGTAGCTTTATCTGATGCTTCATGTAGGTCTTTCAAGTCATCCCAACTCTTCTCCTCATAATATCCTTTTTTCTCCACAAACTTCACATCTCTGGATATTAAAACTTTTCTTGCCACTAGATCAAAGCACTTATAACCCTTTTGTGTTCAAGAGTAGCCAATAAACAAAGCCTTTGAGCTCTTGGCGTCTAACTTGCTCCTTTGTTCCCCTGGTATCAATACCAAGGCATCCAAATACACGCAAGTGATCCAAAGATGGCTTGCTCCTATTTAGTACTTCAAAGGGAGATAAGTCATTAAGTATCTTGGTGGGAATCATGTTGATAAGATAACAAGCAGCCATCACAGTATCACTCAAAAATATCTTTGGGACATTAGTGTGGAACATCATTGACCTTGCCACTTCCATTAGATGCCTATTTTTCTTCTCAACAACTTGTCTGATATATGACCCCATGTTGAGCTAAATATTGCTTGACTTGTGTATTCTCCACCATTGTCTGATCTGAGGATCTTCACTTTGGCATTGAAATGGTTTGAGACATGGGTCTGGAAATTCTTGAAAGCTTCAAGTCCTCTGTCCTTAGACTGAATCATTGTCACCCAAGTGTATTTATACTTCTCATAAATAAAGGCCACAAGGTATTTGTGATTTTCTCTGGACAAACAGGGAGCAGTCCACACATCTGAATGAACAAGATCAAAACAATTCTCATAGATTGTGTTGGACCTTGGTAAGGCAGTCCTACAATGCTTCCTCAAGATACATGCTTCACAACCATCATTCTCAAACACCACACCAGGAAGCATCAAACTTAGAGCTATAGCATGAGGATGACCCAATCTAGCATGCCATGTAGTGCTATCAATCCGAGTAGATGTACTAATCATGCAGATAAAAGGAAATGATTCGGTCCTTTAAAGATAATACAATTCCTCGCGACTGTGTCTTTTTCCAACCACCTGTCATGTCTTAAGATCTTGAAACTCAACCTCATCTGGTCTGAAGACAGCTTGACACCTCAGTTCAACAGTAGTCTTCGTTACTGATAGCAATTTTGATGTAAACTAAGGCAGTTGATTCCCTATCAAACAACCTAAGAATCCCTATCAAACAACCTAAGAATCCCTATTCCTTCTATCTTAACCCTATCTCTATTTGATATAATCACATTCCCCAAGGCAGGCTTGGATTCACTAATAAAATTCCTATCACTAATCCTGTGATGGCTAGCTCTTAAATATATAATAATGAGTTTAGATTCAGAAGAGTGTGTACTAGCCTGTTTGGGTGAGATAAGGGCATTGGCAGCTTTAATGAAGGAATTCAGGTCACTCCTTGTCACTAAACCATCAATGTTGGTTGCACCAGCTCCACTTCTCCATGTTCCTCCTTCATTTAAGTTACTAATGAAGGCTGAGTACATGGGTTTTCCTTCAATGGTTTGATGCTCAAACTTATTGATCAACTCCCTTGCCAGATTGATGTCCATCATCCCTGGCTTCTGGTTTTTTTTGTTCTATGTTATTTCTTAGCCTTCTTGTACTCAAGAAACACTACTATCTTTCCCGTCTTTTTTGGCGCATTCTTTGTATGATGAATAGGCTTCCTTTCCTTCTCAAAGGCTGTGTGAGTAACCTTTTCTCTCTGGATAAGAGCACACACACCTTCTATACTTGGAAGTTTGTCTTCCCTTAGAACATGTCTGATCAACTGATTGTATGAAGGCTTTAGAGTCAGTAGCAGACTAAAGACTACACCTTGTTCTTATCTTTCTCTTAAGACTTCAGGATCATCAGAACTTGGCCTCAGCATGTTAAGCTCTGACCAAAGGCTTCTAAATTTCCCAAGATACTGGTTAAACTCATCTTCATCTTGTTAGAGGTTGTTGATGGCATTCTTGACTTCAAACACCCTACTGAGATTAGATATGTTGCCATACACTTTCTGAAGTGTATTCCACAACTCTTTGGAAGTTTCACAATAGGTGTAAGCTTCCAAGATTGATGCCTCTAAGCTGTTTTGAATGATGGATAGCACCATGAGATCCTATTGAACCCATCTACCATTTTCAGCCAGCACAACTTCTTTACCATCATCTCCTAGGATGGTTTTCTTTGAAGACTCTCCATCACAGATGTGGTTCCATAAACCCCTTCCTCCAAGGGCTGTCCTCATCAATCTTGACCAGAGAAGGTAATTAGGACCCCTTAATGTCACTGGAACGGCCATTGATGTCGAGTTCTTCATCTTATCCAGCTATGGACCACTGGATAATAGAGTGTATTCAAGAGAAAATTTGAAAAATCAAAGAGATTTGCGGAAGTAAGTAAAGAGATGAAGAGAATGAAGGTCTTAAGAGCTAGACTTCTTTGATACCATGTGAGAATTGAAGAAACAGAGAGAGTTTATGGGAAGAACATGAAGAACATGAGACAAAGAGAGAGAGAGGGTAAAACGTGAGAGACAAAGTGAGAATGAGGAAATATGTTTCCTTGCCTTCATTCAGGTTTAGGACACCTCATAAATAGAGAAACAATGGGGGGTGACCAGTTACATACAAAACAATATAGAATATAATAAACAAATGACTATCTAAACAAGACAAAATGGCTCCAACAACTTAGTGATAGTGACATCTTGGTTTGTCTCTTTCTTGCTTAAGCCAACATGTGACTCTCTCTCTTGTCTTCAGATCCAAAGATCTCTTTTGACCATTTCAAATCCTTCCAAAGCTTCTTTGTTTACTTGGGGCGAGATTACCATGAAAGCCACTCCCTCTTTCTTGCCTTGCAGGATAGTAGGTCAAGAACACATTGATTGTACGGACATACCATTTCTCTTGTTTCTTAAGTCTTATTTCTTCTTCATCTCAACATTTCCAACGTCAAAATGTGCCTTGGTTCTCCTCTCGTCCATCTGCGATTATCTCTCTTTGATCGGCGCTCGAGAACAATGACGACCTATTCTTGCCTTTCCAAGGTTGGCAAGGAAGTTTAGAATCCCAATCACCTACACGAGAAACCAAATTCATGAAATCGAGGGAAAGAAAAGAAGAAATAGGGGCGAATGAGGTGGCCGAGTAAAAATAATCATAATAATAGTAACAATAATAATAATAATAATAATAATAATAATAATATACCTCGGTCTATGCTGTCAAGTGCACGACGAACCCTTGATTCACTTATGTCGGGCCAATTTTGGTGACCAAGCTCCACCAATGCACGGGCATTATCAAAAAAGGTTCTGTGAACGCCAGTCAGGTACGGATGACTAACTGCAAGACAAGAGACTGCATGGTTAGAAACAAATTATAAAGGCAACCATCAAGCAAAGCGGTCTACCACTTTACCAGTTCCAAAGAACCCGAAACTCGGTGGCTTGACAAACGCGTGTTCATCGGATTTGACGTAGAAGTAATAGCGCTGCCAATCTGGAGTCTTGTTTGGGTGGCCAGTGATTATGTTATATTTGGATCTCAGCTTCACCGAGTAGAGACCGTTCGGCAAAGGCTTCACCAACGTAAGCTCTTCGAATGCTTGGGGACAGAGAGAGATACCAATTTCCAAACCCATTACCATAAACACCACCGCTAAGCGGAACGAGCCATTCATGAACTGGCAGATGGTGAGATCCCAACAAAAAGCATACAAAGTAATCAACCGGGGAATTGGGAACCATAATCTGGTGTCTCGCTGGAAGTATGAGTCGTACACGCACTGATAACCGATTGGCGGAGACCAAGGCCTCTGATCTTTTGTCGGTATCAGGTAGGTGAGGCCTACCGCGCTGCACTCCCTAAGAAGTCTCTCCACACTCGTGGAATTCGACCAGGTGCCCCACACTCCTCTACCTGCCCTTCAACGACTGCAGGACGTAGCAGCTCAAAAAGTCTGGCACGGAGCTTCTTAAAGGCCCCATGGCCTTCATAGCGAGTCAGAACCGGGGAGGGGGAAATGTCTGCTCACTTTCGACGAACCAGCGGAGAGCATGTCTCGTCGGATACATCCGCCGCAGAATTTCCGCCATCCTCTACTCTGAACTGTCTCTCTGCGTCAACGACCAGGAGCCTCTGCGACAAACTAAGACCGGCGACGTCTGTCAGCGTGTCGCGATGAACTAGATCGAAGTCCTCGAGAGGTTCGTTGGTGGTCGCATCCCTGTCCGGGATAGAAGTAGTCACCACCGCTTTACCCGAGAAAACAGTCTCTTTGGAGGCATTTCTTACCAACTAAAAGTTATATATGCTACAAACAAGTCTACTTAGAGAGAGAAAGTAGAGAGATGGGAGAGAGAATACCTGTGATTGCGGAGAAGAATGGGAAGAGTGAGGAGAGTGTCCATATATATAAGGGAAATGAGCGGCGTGATTCCCACAAGTCATAATTAGGTGTATAAAGGGCCTAATTGGGCCTCAAGCCGCCTTCTCTTCTCGCAACCTTTCGACATCTGGCATAAATGGGCTTGGCCTCTGTGATATGAAAACCCCTCTTACGACGGTTCAAATTCCTGCGACCGATCAACCTCCCGATGTAAATGGACCCGTCCTACCAAACGCCTTCTCGCCTTCCGATATGTCCCATCGATTATCGACAGTTGATTTTTGAAAAGTGAATCTTGCAAAAACGCCTCTCTTACTCGCTGCACAAATGCATCTTCAAAGTCGCCTGACGAGAAAATGACTCGACATCCGAAGAGCCTGCCCGATAAAGACCAAGAGAATGCAAAGCTATCGTAAGAACCATTCTGTCGTATCACCCCAGCTACTTCTGAAACAGGATATACAAATCCATGGAGATCGGCTGCACCGATCATCAATGGAGTAGGGGGCTTACTGTAGGAGGTGGATTACATCCCTCTACAAGGCCCATGAAATAGCTGGCCTGGCCCATGAGACTTGGAGTCGCCCACCAAGGTTCGGCTCGCGGCTAGAAGCATGTGGCTCACACACGCCACCCTTCAGACTGCTTTTAGCCACCAAACGTGATTTAGTCGGCTCTCTTGAGTGACTAAAGATTAAAAGGCAACGCAACGGCACGGACAACCGGCCCGTTCGAGCGAAGCCCATTTAGGCGAATCGACCTAGGGCACCCTTGTGAGGAGAGGTCTATAAAGGGAAGGAGGGAACAAAGGGCGAGGCAGACAAAACAAGACACTCACCACTAGCGACTAGAATTAGGGCTTATATCTTATTCTCGCCGATGTGTACTCATCGAACAGCTCTGTATGCGCCGGTCACTCTCTTTGTCAAACTTTTTCCCTTTATATAAATGAATAAACGTCTTTCCTGATTTAGTAAAAACGTCTTCAGAATGACCCACCGACGAGTTCCGTCTCTCGATTACAAACCGACCGAACTCGGTTTAAACAACTATCACACTGTCGAAGATAGATTTTGCCATCTCTAAACTGGCTCAATACTCGCTTGCACCTCGTGATGTTCATTTGAAAGCATGCCACAAGGTTCTAAGGTACATGAAAGGAACTATTGGACAAGGTTTATTATTCTATGGCAAGGATGTTAACTTTGATCTAAGTGCTTACCCAAATTCTGATTGGGGAGCTTTTCTTGAAGATAAAAGACCAGTCATGGGTTATGCAACATTTATTGGTTATTTTTTGGCATCATGGAGATCTAAGAAGCAATATATGGTGTCTCTGAGTTCGGTTGAGGTAGAGTACATGGTGATGTGTATGGTTACCAAGAAGAATATTTGGCTTAGTGTTCTCCTAATTATCTCTACTGTAATAACATAGATGCACTTCACATTTGAAGCAATTTCGTGTATCGTAAAAGAACAAAGCACATCGAGATTTCCATAAGGCTGGTGCGTGAAACAATTGAAAAATGAGTATTGAAGACAATGTTTGTACGCATAACTCATCAATTGGGAAATATGCTTACGAGAGCATTGTATCCAGCTCTTTTCCGGGATAATATGAGCAAGATGGTGTTATTAGCTTATATACATGTCCATTTTGAAGGGGAATATTAATGTAACTGGTTTAGTCTTACTTAGATTGGCGAGTATATTGATTTTAGTTTGGTTTACATATTCAATAAGTGTATATATAATTTGGACCAAACAACTTTCCAATTGTGAAAAGTAAGAGATCATCTACCATATTTATCTTTGCTCTTCATCTTTATTACAACATTTCCAATCCACATCTATTTTAACTCTATATTTTCCCCTAAAATAAACAATCTCTATTATAGAGGTGAATTGCTTTAAATTATGTCTATAAAATAAAGTTCATCTATTATTTTTTCATCAAACGGTTATTCTATTACTCAAACTTGAGGTGGTCTGGGAAGTCAAACCAGAATAGAACAACGAACGAAACAAATATCTCTACGAAATGAATGTGCAGTCTTGGCCAGTGCGTCCGAAATTTTATTATGAGCCCTTGGGATGTGACAGATCTCAAAGTCTGGAAAACAAATCAGTAGTGTGTTTATCGCCTCCAATTCCGTTGCAAAACTCAGCCAAGCTTGCGGTTCTGATACCATCGCGATAATGTCCTTCCAGTCTGTGCCAAAATGCTGGCAAGACGGATATTGAAGCATACACACCATTGCCCGTCTAAGAGCCTCTAGTTCAGAGCGAAGTGTCGTCTCTCGCTTCCTTAGATTTCGCGTCCTCGTGAGCTCGATTTTACCACTGCAGTTCTTCCACACCCATCCGCAACCGCTATACTGATATGTGGCGCCTCGCTCATGTTCGCTTGTGGGTTCTCATTGATTGTCTCATTAGCACTAAACCACGCAAGACAATCGCTTTCTGCATATCTTACTAACTCCATAGGGTCTCTATCAATCCCCCTAAAAAGTTTATCATTCCGGGCCTTCCATATATACCAAATTATCCATGGATAAGGGTTTCTGTGTGAATCATATGCAGCTATCTCATTCTTTCGCCAAAAAAGGTAATCCATATTGGCAAAGACGCTAGGTAATGGAAACATGTTTCGACCCGAGGGCGTCGAAGATAAAGCCCATATTTTCAGGGCAGGAGGGCACTCAAAAATGGCGTGAGTAACTGATTTCTCCGGCTCCCCACATCTCATACAGTAGTTGTCACATCTCATATTTCTGTAATTCAGATTGTTTGTGACCGCCACATGTCATGTTATCAACTGCCACATGAGATGGAACATCTTCGGAGGTTCTTTGAATTTCCAAATAACGGCTTGAAGGTCAGTAATACTAGGTTCACAATTCTCTCTCTCCACATCTTTCCTCAAAAGTTTCGGGACACTGTTAAACTATATAATCTAATCTCTCTTTAATACATTTACATTAGTTAGTTATAACACAAAGAGTTGTAACTCTTCATGGTATGTCTTTTATTATGAAGAGGTGTGTCTCTTTATAATGATTCGATCTCTATATAAAGGTCAATGATTTGTTGTAAACACACATTACAGAATCTCAATAATATAAAAGTATTTTCATACAAGTTAAACAGAGTAGAAACTTTCTGGAATAAGTCTGAAACATCTTTCTTATTCCTTCTATCGCATCCGTGTGTAACACAGGGTGATCTTTGTTTGACGCAAACGGTTGTAGAAGATTAACATATCCATGTGTAACACACTCCGATATTTGTGTAACTCAAGCAGTTACAAAAGATTAACATGGTATCAGAGCTTTACAGTTGAGAGGACGAAGAAGAAAGCACTAGTAAGAGAAACACTTGGCGAAGAGAAAAGGTGACTAGAGGATTTTGGCATATGATTTATCGAAAGGACACGAAACAATGCAAAATCAAGTGATCCCCATATTCGATGGGGAGAAATACGACTTCTGAAGCATTAAGATGTCAACCATTTTCAAAACTAGGAAGTTATGGTCTGTGGTTGGAGAAGGCGTGGGAGCCCCACCAGCGCAAGTGGATGAGACCCCTGAAACAGCAAGGGCAAGAGCGCTTAGAGAAGAAGCGATGGTGGATACTACTTTGGCTTTGCAATTTTTGCAAACTGCCGTATAGGATCATATCTTCTCACGGATTGCGGCATCAATAACATCTAAAGAGGCGTGGGATGCATTGAAAGCTGAGTATCAAGGTTACCCTCAAGTTTGTTTGATTCGACTTCAAACGTTGCAAAGAGAATATAAAAATCTGAAAATGTATGAGAATGAAGACATTAAAATTTTCACTGATAAGTTAGTAGCCTTGGCAAATCAATTAACTTACCATGGTGAACAGAAGACCGACATTCAACTCATACAAAAGATACTCATATCTCTCCCATCCAAGTTCGATAGTATAGTCAGTGTCTTGGAGAAAACAAACGATTTGACTTCAACAACAATGGTAGAACTAATCAAGATTTTGAAGGCTCATGAAGCAAGATTGGCTGCAAGAGAAGAAAGCACAAGTGAAGGAGCATTTGATGCTCGTTTTAAACAGAAAAAGTCTGGTGTTACTCAAGACAACTCAAAGGGCCGTGGAGGCAAGAAGTGGTGTAGGTTCTGCAAGAATAACAATCACAACGAGAGTGAGTGTCTGAGGAAACAAAACAAGGATGATCAAGAGAAGGATCACAAGAGTAACAATAAGTGTTACAATTGTGGCAAGTTAGGCCACTTTGCAAATCAATGCTACTCAAATAAAAAGGAGAGAGCACATGTAAGTCTCGAGGAAGAAGACTTGAATGGAGACCATATGTTGTTCAGTGCGAGTGAAGCAACAACATCAATGGAAGATGTTTGGTTAGTTGACAGTGGAGCAACTAATCATATGACAAAGGAGGAGAGTTACTTCTCCAGGCTTGATAAGAGTATCAAGGTTCCAATAAAGATTGGAAATGGAAGTATAGTCATGACAGCATGTAAAGGAGATATTACCGTGATGACTAAAGGTGGCAAGAAGACCATCAGAAATGTGTTCTTGGTTCCTGGTTTGGCGAAAAATTTGCTGAGTGTTCCGCAAATAGTTTCAAGTGGCTACCGTGTGAAGTTCCAAGAGAAGAGATGCATCATAGATGATCCAAAAGGCAGGAGGATAATTGATATCCCAATGACTAACAAGAGCTACAGAATCAAGATGAGTTTGGCTCAAGAAGAAGCCATGAGCGCAAGTGATAAAGGCAAAATGGAGACATGGCACAAGAGACTTGGCCATGTAGGCAACAAAAGGTTGCAACAAATGCAAGACAAAGACTTGGCAAAGGGATTACCAAAGTTTAAAGTCAGGAAGGAAGCATGTGAAGCGTGTAGACTTGGAAAGCAATCACGCAAAAGCTTCCCAAAGGAAACTCAAACTAAGACAGGAGAAAAGCTTGAGATTGTACATATGGATGTATGTGGGCCGATGCAGCACCAATCTATTGATGGAAGCCGATATTTTTTTGCTATTCTTGGATGACTATACCCACATGTGTTGGGTATATTTCATGAAGCAAAAATCAGAAACATTCTCAGTGTTTAAGAAGTTCAAAGCAATGGTAGAGAAGCAATCAAGTTGTCCTATCAAGACATTGAGATCAGATGGGGGTGGTGAGTTCACTTCACAAAAGTTCAACCGGTTTTGTGAAGAAGAAGGAATCAATAAGCAAGTTACCTTGCCTTATTCACCACAACAAAATGGTGCAGCGGAGCGCATGAATAGATCCTTGGTGGATATGGCTAGAACGATGTTGGTAGAGTAAGGTTTACCACTCAAGTTATGGGCAGAAGCGGTATACACAACATCATACCTTCAAAACCGTCTACCATCAAAGGCAATAGAAGACGATGTCACTCCTATAGAGAAGTGGTGTGGACACAAACCAGATGTGTCACACATGAAAATGTTTGGTAGCATATGCTACATACATATCTCGGATCAAAAGAGGAGGAAGTTAGATGTCAAGGCAAAACGTGGAGTCTTCATTGGATATAGCAATCAATCCAAAGAATATAGAGTTCTCATATTGGAGAATGAGAAGATTGAAGTATCAAGAAATGTAGAATTTAAGAAAACAAGAAGTGGGATTGGAGAAGGCAAGAAGAAGTCAAGAAGACAATAAAGTTGTCCATGGAAGATTCTCAATCACCTAAGGAACAAACCGAAGGTACTTTTAGTCATGTTTTCATTCAAAATAATGATCATGATGCTAGTGATGAAGATGGAGAAACTTCTGAGCCACCAAAGAAGTTCAAGTCCATGGCTGAAATCATGGAAAAGGCAGCGAGAGTAGAGATTGAAGAAGCGGCTCAAGCAATAGAAGCTTGTCTTCATGCAAATGAAGAACCATATACTTATGATGAAACATGTTGTACAAAGGAATGGAGAGAGGCGATGAATGAGGACATAGCCATGATTGATAAGAACAAGACATGGGAACTAGTGAATAAGCCAGAGAAGAAGAATATGATAAGTGTGAAGTGGATCTACAAGATCAAAACCGATGCAAACGATAATCACATCAAGCATAAGGCACGGCTAGTTGCAAGAGGATTCTCTCAAGAATATGGTGTTGACTACCTTGAGACGTTTGCCCCGGTTCCAAGACATGATACAATAAGAGCCATACTTGCTTATGCGGCTCAAATGAAGTGGCGTTTGTATCAAATGGATGTAAAGTCAACATTTCTCAATGGAGAACTAAAGGAAGAAGTGTATGTAACACAACCACCTGGGTATGTTACACAAGGAAATGAACATAAGGTGTTAAGGCTACACAAGGCTTTATATGGTTTAAAGCAAGCCCCAAGGGCATGGTATGGAAGGATAGATTCATACTTCATTCAAAACGGTTTTGAGAGGAGTATGAATGATGCAGTCTATATGTGGATAATATAATCATCACTGGAAGCAATGTTCAGATCATCAACACATTCAAAGAGAATATGAAGAAAGAATTCGAGATGATGGGTCTTGGATTGTTGAGTTACTTTCTTGGAATGGAAGTAATCCAAGACAATGGAGGCATATTTCTTCACAAGTAAAGTATGAAAACAAACTTATTGATAAGTTTGGGATGCGAGAAAGTAAGAGTGTAAGCACTCCACTTACACCACAAAAGAAAGGAGTTAAGGATGACAAAGAGTATGGAGATCCGACTAAGTATAGAAGCATTGTTGGAGGCATTTTGTACTTGTGTGCAACAAGACCTGATATGATGTACGCAAGCGCCTATCTCTCAAGATACATGTCATCACCTCGCATGAAGCACTACCAAGAAGCCAAAAAGGTGTTAAGATATGTCAAGGGAACATCAAGATTTGGTGTATTCTTTACAAGTGTGAAAGAACCAAGACTTGTAGGTTACTCGGATAGCGATTGGGGTGGTTCTAAGGAAGACAAGAAAATCACTTCAGGTTATGTGTTTACTCTTGGATCAGCCATGTTTTGTTGGCAATCAAGTAAGAAACAAACAGTGGCACAATCAACGGCTGAAGCGGAGTACATAGTTGTGTGTGCAGCAGCAAATCAAGCCGTGTGGTTACAAAGACTATTTGAAGATTTTGGTCAGAAATTTGAAGGAGGAGTTCCAATCTTATGTGACAACAAATCAGCAATAGCAATTGGAAAGAATCCGGTGCAACACAGGAGGAGAAAGCACATAGAGATCAAGTACCATTTCGTGAGAGAAGTTGAGCAAAAAGGAATCATTGAATTGGAGTATTACAAAGGAGATGATCAACTCGCAGACATTCTCACAAAGGCATTGGGGGGTTCAAGGTTCGAAGATCTCAGAAAGCAGCTTGGAGTGAAGTCGAGATATGATTAAGGAGGAGTGTTAAACTATATAATCTAATCTCTCCTTAATACATTTACATTAGTTAGTTATTACACAAAGAGTTGTAACTCTTCATGTTATGTCTTTTAGTATGAAGAGGTGTGTCTCTTTATAATGATTTGATCTCTATATAAAGGTCAATCATTTGTTGTAAACACACATTACAGAATCTCAATAATATAAAAGCATTTCCAGACAAGTTAACAGAGTAGAAACTTTCTGGAATAAGTCTGAAACATCTATCTTATTCCTTCTATCGTATCCGTGTGTAACACTGGGTGATCTTTGTTTGACGCAAACGGTTGTAGAATATTAACATATTCGTGTGTAACACACTGCGATATTTGTGTAACTCAAGCAGTTACAAAAGATTAACACCAATAACCTGATTTGATCGTATATTGGCCATTTTTGGTATAGCTCTAGCAGAAAGAATCTATGTTATTCATTGTACTTATAGCTAAGCTTCTTATGAGAGGGATGTCATCCAAATTAACATAATTTGTCAACAGATCAATATCCCACTCCTTGGATTCATGATTTATTAGATCGCTAGCTCTCATATTTGGGTGCAGAACTGGAGCAGAAGGAAAGGCCGGCCTAGCTGGTATTCTCCCACGCCTTAGCTTCATGTCCAGAATGAATCTTTTGTCCAATACCCAGCAGTAATAAACTTCGCGCCGCCGAGATACTAGTCTAGACATTTGATGGATTGTTAACCGAAATTGAATGCAAAGGCAAACTCGTTTGGTAATATATCCCCCTTAACACCCTAACCACCAGTGAATCTGAATATTAAACTAATCGCCATAAATGTTTTGCTAGTAAAGCCAAATTGAATTCATATATCATACGAAATCACATACCTCCTTCACTCCTTGGTTTACATAGTTTTTCCCATTTCACCCTGTGTATACATTTTCTTTGGTGGATTTGAACTCCATCAAAATTGTGCAATGACACTTGCAAGTTTTTCACAAATGTCTAATGGTAGTAGGAAGATAGACATCACATATGTCGGTAGTGCTAATAATATGGATTTAATTAGAACATCTTTTCCTCCTTTCGGTAACCATCTACCCGTCCAACCATTTACTCTATGCATCAACTTGTCTTTGAGAAAAACAAAGAATTTGCATTTGGAGCCACTAATATCTTCAGGTATTCCCAAATATGACCACATCCCGCCCTCGTTTTGGATTCCTAACTTATCTTTAATTTGTTGCCTAGTATGAGCATTTATCTTCTTACCAAAGAGTAAGGAAGATTTTTCAAAGTTGATGCACTGATCTAACGATTTCCATATTTCTTAATCTCTTTCATTATTTGCTCACATTCACGGGGCTCCGCCTAAAAGGAAAATATAAAGATGTGATATTTTTCACATCTAAAAATTAAGACAAAAAGTAACATTGTTCTATAACTTTTGTTTTACAAATTGGAGAAAATTTATTACAGAATAATATATTGGAGTAAATCCACTTTTATAATAGAAATCTCTATTTTAGAGGAGAATATCTTATATAATAAAGTTGGCTTTTCTTTCTCCCTAGGGGGAAAAATGCCACCTGTCCACTTGTGTTTAATTGGGTTTTTCTGATACAATAAAGTAGGCTTTTCTTTCTCCCTAGGGGGAAAAATGCCACCTGTCCACTTGTGTTTAATTGGGTTTTTCGTTTCATTGCGATTTCGCTGATCCATACATTGGCCCGTTTGTTGGTTTATGTTTGTTTTAGCTTGGCCCATCAGTTTGTTTTTAGTTTTTGCTAGGGTTTTTTCTACACTATCTTCTCCGACGGTTTTAGCAGCTGAGAGGCGGTCACCACGGAGTCAATGGCCGAGCGTTACAATCTCTAGCCTTTACTCACCCTCAGACGTGCTCCCACTACTCTCAAGCATTTAATCGGACCGATGGTATTCCTGTAGTAGTGTTCGCGAGCTTGAGCTATAAATACCTCGCCATCCAGACATGAACATCACAGCTTCGAAAAGAATCACCAGATAACTCTGTTCAAGCATCTGTTTCTTACAATGGCCAATCCTCAAGTGCTTCTTGCCGGTTTGAGAGCGGGGCGGTGCTCAGACACTGCTGAGGTTCGGTTGTTACGATTTTGGGAGGCTAGGAATGTCAGGAAACACGGGGAACTCATGAGTGTGGACATGCTCTTCATCGATGAGAGTGTAAGCTCCTGCTATCCATGGTTCTGATTCATCGTTTCTTTTGCTTACATGATCGATGTCTAATTTCTCTATTACTTTCTTGCAACAGTCAGCTCTCACGCTAGGTTACGTTAGCGCGAACCGTCAGATGAGGTTCAGGGATCGTCTTCGGTAAGGGGCAATCTACAGCTTAACCGGATTTGATGTTGTCCACAGTACCAACAACTTTAGGTTATCTGATGCTCCCCTATCGATTCGGTTCAGTGATGACACATCTCTTGAGGAGAACCCGGCTTCGGTTAGGCCGATACCTACGGATATTTTCAGGTTCATGCCCTACAGCCGGTTACTTGAGCTGGCCAACACTGGGAAACAGCTTCCTGGTCTGTATCTTTGTTCATGTGTAGAGTTGTTCTTATAATTTTATCCTATGATGTAGTAACTCCTTTGGTTTTTGGACAGATGTTATGGGTGAGTTGAATGCAATAAGAAGCACCATCACCGACCGTATAGGAGGGTCACAGCGTGTGATGCTGACAGTGCGTCTTGAAAGGTATATATGGAGATGACATTTGCCCTTTGTTCTCATTGGCTCTGTTCATGTTTAACAGCATTTACTCTTTCATGTGCAGTGGGCAAGACGTATGTGTAAGTTTGTTTGATTCAATGGCACTTGCGTTTCATGCAAAGTTGGACAGCTATGGGAAAGAGCCTAGAATTATGATTGCTACAGGCGTGAATCCAAAGATTGTTGGGGGTGATTTATTTATTCTCTTTCTATTTTCTTTTGATTCATACATACATCTCTAAGTTTTATGTTAAACACGGTTTTGTCTGTCACTTACTATTCGTTTGTTCACATGTGGTTGCTCAGGGCGTTTATATCTGAATGCTACCTCTGCCACACATCTCTACTTTGACTCTGAGAAGTATACATTCTTACTTTTGCTTTTGAAAATTTGAATATATCTAGTTTTTTTCTCTTCTAAAAATAAATAAATAAAATAAAATAAAAAAGAAGTATGGACCCACAAAATCACCTAAACAGGTGAAACTCGCGAATCTATCGCTAGGTGGGGCTTCTCTTAAGCAAAGATCGCATGAACCTTTTCAATATCATTCCTCGGCTTCAAATCGTAGAGCGTCTCCAAAATTTCAGTTTCCAAAAACATTTCTGCGACGCAATCCCTTCTTCGATCCAAATCCAAAAGAAAATCGGAGAAAATGGGCGTGGCTCAAGCGATGGAAGCCCTGACAGAGCGAGCAGGTCTCATGAAGGAGTCTCTGCAGAAAAGCCAAACCATCACCGACAACATGGTCGGTATCCTTGGTTCTTTCGACCACCGTCTCTCCGCTCTTGAAACCGCCATGCGACCCACTCAGGTCCCATGTTTTTTTTTTTTCTCACGGTCTCTTGACATTATCATGGGTTGTCGGATTTTGAGATCTGATCTCCATTGTTGTAAATTGGTATTATATTTTAGACCAGGCGAGGTTATTAATGACGTCGTATTCTTCATTTTGAGTTTATGGATTTTGATGTTGTGTAGATAAGAACCCATTCTATAAGGAGAGCTCATGAGAATATAGACAAGGCACTGAAACAAGCTGAGGTTATATTGGATCAGTTTGATCTCAGTAAAAAGGTTTGCTCTTTCTCTTAACATTCTCCACTTCACCCTTCTCATTTGTTTGCTTGTCTTTCAAGTAATCGTTTTTTTTTTCTCCTAATAAGTTCTCTTATGGGGGGCCCTCAAGTTGTTTTGATGTAAATATTTTTTTCTCTTGTTCGTGTTGAATTCTCTTTTCTTATTCTCTGTAAACCACTGAAACTCTTTTGAAAACGCATCCCTGTAGCAAACTTTTGCTTTCTCATGCTGTGAACCAAACTCTAATTGCTCATTCACGAATTAGTACGGTTCTAAAGTTTTTGAAGATATAAACATTTTAGTATAGACCTTAATATTTTTGTTTTATATAATTTGGAACTATTAAACCTATGTATATTAGTTTCTTAACATTTGAGAGGTAAAGAAAATGTTTCATCCGGCTAACCCAAAACCCCGGCTCTCATTAAATATAAAAGAAATATACATTCCGGCGTCTTTTGAGGTTTCGCCTCTAGTTATGATTTTAGCTTAAAATTGTCAACATGGATTGTAGAGGTTCATGTTGAATCTCTTCTCTGAATACTGATTATTGTGTATCCTAATGTCTTCGAAAGGTTCTTTGAGTTAAAGGGAGTAAGATAAATAGTAGTCCGTATTAAGGTTTCGCATATCTAGGAAGCTTTTACCTCGAGCTTTATTTCACCTCAAAATTTAGAGGTTGTCAGTTTAAGGTTTGCTTTCAAGCTCTTTTTGGCTACAAGGTCACATCATGATATGTTAATGAGTTTTGTGGTCATCTAAACCCAAGATAGTTTTGTTTTGTGGTTGCGGTATAATGAATGATTAAGCTGAATCAAGATTTATCATTTTTATTTGTCAGGCGGAAGCTAAAATATTGAGAGGACCACACGAGGATCTCGAAAGCTATTTGGAAGCAATTGATCAACTGAGAGGGACTATCAAGTTTTTTAGCAACAACAAGATGTTTAAGAGTACTGCAACCGGAGTTATTGGCCATGCTCACAATTTGCTCTCTAAAGCTCTATCAAAACTAGAGGATGAGTTCAGACAGATACTGCAGAACTACAGGTTTCGTCTTTGGATACACACATATTTGCTTGTGCCTAAACTGAAGCAAGGATTGTTTATAGCACTTTGACTCTTTCTTTTTTCTCTTTTGAAAATTTGTAGCAAGCCAATGGAACCTGACCGCCTTTTCGAATGTCTTCCAAGCAATCTTAGACCATCAACAGACGGTGAAGGTGGTGGCGGCAAGAGTCATGATCCCCATCAGAAAAGCTTAGAAAACGCTATCTTTACAGTCCCAACAGTCATTCCCCCGAGGGTTCTCCCTTTGCTTCATGATTTGGCTCAACAAATGGTCCAAGCTGGTCATCAGCAGCAACTTTTCAAAACATACAGGTCCAACTCCTGCTCAGTTTACCTTCTGTTCTCACATTTTTTTTGTCAACCACAACGGATATTCTCTTTAACTACACCAGCCAAAATTTATAAACAAAGATCATTCAAGTGGAAACTAAGCTATTTTGCTGCTTTAAAAAAGTTGTTAGCATCGATCTCTAGCATTCTTTGTACATGGTTTATGTAGCGATCCTTACTACTTTTGTAGAGATACGCGTGCGGCAGTTTTGGAGCAGAGCCTTAAGAAATTAGGTGTGGAGAGGCTTAGCAAAGATGATGTTCAGAGAATGCAATGGGAAGTCTTAGAGGCCAAGATTGGGAACTGGATTCATTACATGCGAATATCTGTACTAAAATCTCCTCCAATAATACCTTAATAGCTCCATTACTTGTTCCTTCTTTAACACGCATTTGCTTTGGTTGCTGCCTGCCTTGAAACAGGTTAAACTGTTATTTGCTGCGGAAAAGAAAATCTGCGACCAAATACTCGACGGCGTTGAGTCACTCAGGGACCAATGTTTTGGTGAAGTAACTGCAAATAGTGTAGCTATCCTGCTTAGTTTCGGGGAGGCTATTGCGAAAAGCAAGAGGTCACCTGAAAAACTGTTTGTCCTGTTAGATATGTATGAAATAATGAGAGAGCTTAAACCCGAGGTAACGTTTTACTCTCTCACTCAATCCCTATGTGTATTAACGGACCTAAATCCCTTTTCATTTTTTTTTAGATTGAGTTGGTCTTTGGAAGCCAACCTTGTACCGAGATGAAAGACTCAGCGCTGAATCTAACAAAACGTTTAGCTCAGACAGCGCAAGAAACGTTTGCTGACTTCGAAGAAGCAGTGGAAAAGGATGCTACTAAAACTGCAGTTATGGATGGAACCGTACACCCGCTTACTAGCTACGTTATAAACTACGTCAAGTTCTTGTTTGAGTAAGTATCTTTTGCTTTTATCAATGTTGTTGGATTTCTTAGTGATTCTTGAAATTTTGGAACAGTTACCAATCAACGTTGAGACTACTTTTCCAAGAGTTTGACAGCAAAGATCCTGATTCTGAGCTTGGAGCTGTAACAACAAGGATCATGCATGCTTTACAGAACAATCTGGATGGTAAATCAAAGCAGTACAAAGATGCAGCATTGACTCAACTATTCTTAATGAACAATGTTCACTACATAGTGAGATCTGTCAGGAGGTTCTGTTCTGCTTCTCACTTTATACCAACAGCCTAAAACATAATCCTAAAGTAGATTTAGATTTTCACAGGTCAGAAGCAAAGGATTTGTTGGGTGATGATTGGGTTCAAATACATAGAAGAATCGTACAGCAACATGCAAATCAGTATAAGAGAGTTTCATGGGCAAAGGTTTTTTGATGTTTGTTTCAGGTTTATGCTCTAAAATTGCTTGATGGCTATTATTTATTAGCTATTTCTGTTACAGATTTTGCAGTGTCTGACGGTTCAGTCTAGTGGGAGTGGTTCGGTAGAAAACTCAAATATATCAAGAGCATCAGTAAAAGACAGATTCAAGACTTTCAATTCTCAGTTTGAAGAACTTCACCAAAGACAATGCCAATGGACAGTTCCGGACAGCGAGTTGCGTGAGTCTCTCAGGCTTGCTGTTGCGGAAGTTCTGTTACCAGCGTTCAGATCATTCCTCAAACGTTTCGGGTACATACAGTTCCAAAACACTTTTAGACAGATTTGGTTAAGATAAGGTTTATGTGGGTTCTTGTTCTTCAAGAAAGTGAAATAAATTTGGTATAGTTTGTGCTTTCGTGTTGAGCAAGAATACCAATGTTGTTGGTTTGTTTCTGATGTGTCTCAGGCCGATGATAGAAAGTGGTAAGAACCCACAGAAGTACATAAGGTTCAGTCCTGAAGATCTTGAGCGAATGCTTAACGAGTTCTTCGAAGGCAAGACTTGGAGTGAGCCCAAGAGATAAAAATGTGTTCATTGCCTTTTTTCCAATTTTATTGTACATTATTTTATTTTGTTCTTGCAACATTATTTTATTTATAAGTCCTTCTGTACCTGTTTTTTTTTGTAAGGTATCTTTTCTTTTGTTAATTTGCAACATTATATAACAACTAGTATTATGGCCCATGCTATGCATGGGCATAGTAATGTTTAATGCTTTTTCAAACTAAGATTGGAGCTGAAACAAAAATATGTAGATGATTCTGAATCAAAATTTAATTGTAATATAAAAGCTATGAAAATATAGATAAATGTAAATTTTCATTAATACAAATGTAAAAGTAGTGAATTTTGGATACAATTATGTCCCAACTTATCCAAGTGAGAAGAAGAGGGACATGGAGTGATGAAGAAAGTGAAAGGCTCAGAGCTTTTATCCTACAAAATGGTTATCCCAACTGGAGATCTCTTCCTAAACTCGATGGTCAGTTCTTCTTTCACAATTTTTTTTATTATTTTTTACCAAAAAATTTTCCACAAATTTGTTAAAGATCCTCTCCATCACATTGCAAGTTCACTCTCTCTCATTTTCATGTATTTTTACGTACAATTATATCCCAACTTACAATAGACCACCAAAATTAAATCCAGCATTTCATGTAAATCCATACAAATTTCTAAACTTTTATGTAATCTTTATAAATAGTGACAAACGATTCTGCATTAAAAACGAAAATGTACATTTTGTTAGTCTTATGTAATTAATTAAATATGTTAGTTAATAGCTTAGCGATGGACCAATTTCAATCACACACATTTGCTTACTCTTTTTTTATGTGGAATGAGATATAACTAAATACACACACACACACACATATATATATATATATATATATATTTCATTAATTTAATTGCCCTCTTTATACCTATTATTGAACTTTTTTTTTGCTAAAATATTATTGAACTTGTTAACCTCATACATTGATATAACTTCAATACATTAATCACACAATAATTTTGATAAATTTTTCTATTAATATGTTGATCCTTTTCAACAAAGAAAAAATATACAAAGAAACTCGGGAAATTTTCATGTTTATCACATTATTGGTATTACTTTTCATTTTTACCTTCATTAAGGAAACATTTTTATAAATACCATTTTTTTAGAGACAATTTAAAAAAAAAATAATTAGAATTTTAAATTTAACATTCCTAAACCCTACCCCACCCTATCCCCACCCCTCAACTCTAAATCATAAATCTTAGATTAATCAACCCAAAGGTTATAAATGTGTTTTTTCTCTTAAAATATAAAGATAAAAGTGATTAAGGTAAACATGAAAAATGATAATATGAAAGTGATATTTTTGACAATTTTCCAAGAAACTCATATACCAAAAACTGTTTGAAATGGACTAAAGATTAAAGATATAAAGTAAAAGTACGTAGAAGGCCTAGTACGTAGACTCATAAAGTTTTTTTTTTGTGAAACATTTACAATAAAAGACACTTTTCTAGTTTATTATTACAACATAAGGCACTTCTTACTACTATGGTAGTTTTTCTCAACTAAACCCACTTTCTCTTTATAAAGTGGAATACAAGAATATTTCGAGAAAAACAACATAGAGGTGGGCTTGCCCCATTTACGATTCGCATCAGAAGGTTTGTACGATGACGCTATTTACCTTTACGGTATGATAATGTTACGTAGTGGACATCCAGCAATCGAAAAAACAATGATAGATTCCCTTGGATGGAGAGAAAACAAAGCACGAACAGACCATTGCTGGAGAAGGATCAAATGCTCCATGGAGTAAGAGTCATCTGGCTTCAGTCTTACATGACTACTTTCTTAAACACAAGGGCAACCATAACATGTCACCAAGATAACACTTCGGCTCGGTGCGACGCATGTTATTATTATAAGCAAATAACAAAATTTGTTTTCATTATTTAGACGCAGTAAGATGTTGATGCTGGACTAAACTAAATCCAATTTCAAAAGTTTTAAAGCTTCTAATGTTTTTTTCTAAATTTTCATTTAAGTTAATAAGTTGTTGATTTTCTCTTTTAGATAATGCATCAATACCACCACTTTATCTTTTCAATCTTTTTTGGTCAAAATCACCAATTTATCTATTATCCTGCTTCATTGGGTTTTCACTCAAAGCTTTTTTTTTTGTATTTTGCTTACTGAAATAAAATAAAACACACATATCAAAGCCAAATCTTAGTTGTTTCAACTCAATTTCAAATAATTATCTACACATTTAAATCAGCAAAAAGAAAAAAAAATACAAAAACAGACATGCATGCCACATCAAATTTTACAAAAACATTTGTCATTTACTCCCAGTGCAAGGCTATAGTAATTCAATCCAAAAAATTTATAAATCCGACACTAAATGGCCATATATGCTCGGCGAAGACGGAAATAACTAAACCTCTTCTAAATATATGGTCGCCAGAGTTGATGTTTTCAATCAAACTAATAGGAAATTGGTTCCACTCACTCGAGCACTATAACAATTCAACGTAGGAAATAAGTTTTTAGTTAATGTTTGAGTAATTTAAAAAAAAATTAAAATAACCATACTAAAGAATCCTTAATCAAATTAAAGAATAAATTACATTTGTTGTACAAAAAAAGAATAAATTACATTATTATTATTAAGCTTCAAACTCCTTAATTAATATTACGTTCTCTTCGTCACTTATCGACCTTCTTTTTAACACTTGATAATTCTATTTCACCATAACTCCCAAATACATAATATATATATAGATATATGAAAAAATTATATTTAAAGGCAGTTTTCAAGTTATAAATAACATGATTAGCCACTTTGTTCTACTGAGGCAGTTTCTTTTAACCGCTTCCCTTCTTGCTGTTTGTTCCTAACTAGGAAAACAAACGATAATCAGAGCTGTGGGCGGGAACAAGGCTCAGCCGCTCATCTCTCTTGCTCCTGGACGGTCCAGATTCATCACTGACACCACCGACAAGACACATATCTACCACCCATCTCGCCATTAGATCTTCTTTCATTCTTTCATTTTCGATGGCTGTGATTAAATCTTGCCCACCATCTCGATGTCTTCCTCCTAAAATCTTCAGCTTTTCACTTTTTAAAAAAAATCTTAAACAAACCTTAATCTCTTATTGAAGGTCGTCTTATATACCAAAAAGCATCCCCAAATCGTGGTTAGTGTTTCTTTAGTTGCTAGTAAGCTAACTTGCTTGTTAATGATCCTAACCTTGTTTTCTAATTTTTATTTGCAGGTCACCTATGGATGATAATTGTATGGTTATCCCCGGCGAGTGGAACTCCGCCGGCTCCCTCTGGGATTTTGTTATTGACAAAAAAAATGTCACGGATTGTCCCTGTTCAGCCGGGGATGTCATTGCTTGAGCTGCAAAGTTGCATTTCTAAAGAGTTCTTCACTTTCACTCACCCGACACCTTCAGTTTTTTTTGAGCTACTGGCCCCCTAACTCGAAAGAGCTTGCAACCGGTCTTACCACACCACCAGTCATACTGACCAACGACGGGGCGCTCTCGTACTTCTTCCATCATTTTGCTTGTAACAGGTCCATGAACTTGTTTGTTACTTTTAAACCAAAAGGAGATATACAACCATCAAGCCAAGTTGATGACAATCCTTTTGTGTTCTCAACACCAAACCAATCTGAGAAGCCTGACCTTAAATTTTTTTCGCCCAACTTCAACAGCCTCCTTCAAAATCCCATCTTTTTCCTTGTTCGATGAAGATGACCTCCAACAAGACATCCCCCCTTACCCTCAAAACGAAAACAACACCCCTCAACCATTCCCTGGGACATGTTCTCCGTCTACTGAACCATGCAATATCCAGAGAGTTTACGTCCACGACGAAACCCTTTCTTGCGGAGACGAAATGCTTGACAAAATGTTCAAGGAAGACCCCGACAATATCCCCGATGACTGGCACCTTAACGATGAAGAAGAGACTGATTCCCAAACTTCTCATCCCAAATACATCAAATTTGTACATTTTGGCGGGTACGATAAAGACTTCTGGGAACCTTTGTTAACCGACACACTGGGGGGTCCGATGCAGCTGAGCTTCTGGACGATATCCATGTACCTAAGACAGCACCACACGTCATCCACTGTACCACAGGCGATGCCTTCGACCACACCATACGAACATCTGGTGAAGAACCAACTGAATGGAAGAAAGACCTCGACTTCTTTGGTGTACACCAGAGAGAGTCAACATGTGGAAAAAATCCGTCAATGTCCACATGTACAAAATCTCGGGGTGTGTCCACAAACACACCACAACACGGCCCGTCCCCATGTACACCGATACGAAGTGTGTCCACCTGTACACCAAACACAGGGTTTGGCGATGTACACGAAACACCCCCTTCAACACAAAATTTTCGCGAGACGAGGCTACTTTCTGAAATTAGCGACGAGGAATTTGACGTCCCACCTCTCTTCGATGATATCTCATACAAAGCTGATCATGTACCCGACATTTATTGGGATGACAACGACGGTGAACCAACGGTCGGAAAACTATACGCAAACAAACAAGATTGTCAAATTGCCTTAGCTATCTATGCAATCAAAACCGGTTCCACTTCAGGCAAACCAAGACCACAAGGTATTCTTTTGTCCTTAGTTGCCATGATACGCGTTGTGATTGGCGCATACTAGCGAAAAAACTCACTACTTGTGGGTATTACACCATTAAGAGGCACAGCTTGAACACAGTTGCCCTTTTGAGTCCCGCAACGAATACAAGAAAAGGGCGACTTCAAAAGTCATTGCACATGTTTATCGTTCTCGGTTTGGGGAATCAGGCCAGAGACCTAAAGCAGCCCAGCTACATTAGCTTGTTTTAGAGGACCTGCGTGTCTCTGCGTCATACATGAAATGCCACAGGGCCAAAAACCAAGCAATAGACGACACGGTTGGCAACGCCGAGGATTCCTATCTCAACCTTTGAGAGGCTTAAAGCTACCAACCCTGGTACTGTCAATAGCATTGAAACTGAAGTTGATGAGTTCGGGCAATCTCGCTTTCTCTATGCCTTTCTTTCCTTTGGAGCATCAATTCAGGGTTTCCGTAAGTTGCGGCCTGTGCTCATTATTGATGGGACTCATCTTTCTGGAAAATATAAAGGTGTTCTCTTAACGACTAGTGGACAAGATGCGAACTTCCAAGTTTTCCCTTTAGATTTCGCGGTGGTTGATGGAGAAACTGACAGCGCTTGGGTATGGTTTCTAACAAAATTGGAAAGATTATTGCTGATTCATCCACCCTAACTATTATCTCAGACCGTCACATATCCCTCTTGAAAGCCAAAAAAATTGTCTTCCCCCAGGCACACCATGGCACATGTATTGTGCATATCATGCGCAACGTTGTCTCCCGTTACAAGAGCAAAGGTCTAGCCAAAATGGTTTGTGCAGCTGCTTTCTCTTTCAAACGCAGAGATTTCGATGACAACTTTGGCAAAATCCGACAAGCCAATGCTGCTTGTGCCAAATATCTTGAAGACATTGGAACTTCTAAGTGGTCTAGGACATATTTCCCTGGCAACAGATACAACCTACTAACCAACAATGTTGCTGAGCAACTCAACAATGCACTGTCCAAGTCTAGGGGTTCTCCCATTGTCGAGATGTTCATGTTTATTCAGCGGATGCTCACTCGTTGGTTTTCAGCTAGAAGGACAAAATCAGCTAAACACAAGGGTTTTTTCACACCAGAGGTAGCCGCAGTTATGCAGACACACATTAGGCTTACTAAAGGAAACAAAATCTGAACATCACTGACTGGAAGTATCAAGTCAAGGGAGTTTTTGGGCATGCTAACACTGTTTACTTGGACACCAAAGTTTTCTCTTGCCAAGTATACCAAAAGCTTAAAATCCCATGTGGCCACGCATTGTTGGCTGCTGATTCCATAGGTTTTCCTCATGCCCAACTCGTAGGTGACTGCTATAAAACCCAGGTACACGCCCTTGCTGTCAACAATCTAGTTTTGTACACCTCATGTAATGTACACAATCTAATTTTATCATGTACACTGTTTGTCGTACTATGTACACGTGTACACAAACAAATACATTGTACACCTAACTACGTCACTTATGCTTTACTTTTTCAACAGGTATGGATAGAGACCTACTCCGGTGTCATTTACCCTGAGGCTCTCTTCGGTGAACACCAAATCCCCCGCGCAATTACTGCCCTAAGCTTGCACCCTCCAAATACACGTCGTCCCTCTAGGAGGCCTAAGGACAAGCGGATACTGTCATCTGGTGAAATCCCGGTTAGGACATTTACTATATATCTACTATGTTATCTTATTGACTTGCTAGCTTTCCCTAAACAGATCCTTCAAAACATACTTTTAGGTACCAAAGAAGACAAAAGTCAACAGATGCGGCCGCTGTGGTGTTTCCGGACATAACAGGACCAACTGTGTTGTCCCTATATAATGTATGGGTGAATCCTATATCCAAACATTTTGCTTTTGGATAGCGCCTTCACCTTCGACCAGTCACTTTTTGTTGTTATGATTTCTCTTAAAAATCAGATCATGTAAAACACTCTTATACATGTATTGGCTGTTTATTTGGACGCTTCACTTTATTGCCTTCCCTCCCATGATTTGTTTTTTCTTTTTCATTCCCATGTCGATACACACCTGCTGTTAACATGTGGACAATGTTTCGCGTTGTCCACGCCAACTTTAATCACAAGCCTTAACATTTTTTGGTTTTTTACCTTCCATTATAGAGAACACGATGTATGAGCTATTTTACAATACAGCCGTGTACACACCTTCGTTAAGTTAAACAACTATCGCACTTTACAATGTACACGTGTACACTTTTCATACACGCAACCAATGTACACAGTTACTTTTAACCAATGTACACGCAAACATTCATATTTCACACTTGGTCCATATCAAAGCCTCTCTACTGTACAAGTCAACTCAGTATCGAATCCACGTGTCCACTATACATTTCAACATTACAAACTTGTTGAGCCGGCCACCATGCAAGATACATATGTGTGTTTCTGGATACTCCATAATCCACTCCCGCTAAATGCATGTACACTATATTTTGGGAGTCCCCCCCACACCAAAGGCACTAAATATCCACACTCCCGCTAAAAGCATGTACACCTACTAGCATGTACACATCCGATTTGAACCACCATTCATACAACCTTTAAAAACAAACAACCATCCAAATCCATCACATCGATACAATACCCAAAACATCGTCTGATAAGTCAAACAAAAAATAACCCCCACATACAAACGGAAACCAAACAACGTTAAAAGTACCACGCCCATTAACCTACATACAAAGGCACCACCCATTCTTTGTAGACATCCATCGCGAATTGTTTTCTGAATATGTCTACTAGATCATCATTCAACCCAGCCATTGTGGGACTTGATCACCCAGTGCATGCATCTGCAGGAACTTCGCCGTTACGGGTCTACAATCCCCGTTACGTATGTTTTGATAAACACATTCGAGCCTCTCAACCAAAAAGGGCACAAGCTCATGCGGCCCATCATCGCCAGCTGGGCACACTTTCCGGACAATGTATGGCAGCATCTTAGCTACATCATCCATCAATGAAAGGACTTTTCCCATCTTCTTTAACTTCAGGTTTGGGTCAAGCACCAATACTCTCCAATCCGTTAGGCTTACGCACAGCCCCACCCAATGACAACCCTCCCATATCATCGGCGTATATAGGTTGTCCACATCAGCACCTATTGGTTGTCCACATCAGCAACCCATCTCATTCCTTTTCTGCTCAGGAATTTAGTAATCCGTGCATCCCCAACAACCACGCCTTTGTCTTTAGCAGCATTAAAAGACCTTGCTTTCCCTTGGAGATGTGCAGTGAACCAAGGCGGAACGAACATACTTCGGTTCCTCAGTAGAGTTCCTCCATGTTTGTACTCAAGGAAGTTCACCAACACGTCCATGTGCTGTTCAAAATCCAATGTCAAGCACACGGAAAAATAAGAAATCCATAACCAGCACAAGTTATAAAACAACAAAACTTACAGTTGTTGTTACCCAATGTTGCGGCTTCGCAAGGTTCATGATAACTTTTTATCCAAATCGAACCTCCCACCACAATTCAGATGCAACCTGCATCATTTAAGTTTTCTATTTAGCTGAAAAAACATCCCTTCCGGATTTTGCAAACTCCAAATAAACATGAACATTTGCTTTTACTTACACTTTCAGGTTTGCCTCAAGGATCCGTTCAAATGTCGGGTAGTCACGATCCTTAACCAGTGGCACCCATCCGGGATTTCATATTGATCTTTGGACAGAAACAACGCCGCTAAGTGCGCCTCTTCCTCAACGGGCATGTGTTTCGTCCTCCTCAATAGCGGGGACGAATCACTTAATTCAACTACAGCTTCGCCACACCCACCCGAATCATTATCCGTCAAATCATCCCCCGACCCAATATCCGAGGTCGGACCTTCACTAGCACCTTCATCTCCTTTCTTTTTCTCACCGGTTATGTCGCATGAACCCTCGGGAACCGCATCCCCCTCTCTACTTTCACCATCATCCTGGTTTACCTACACCACCATAATCTACCATGAATAACCATGGCAACTACCAAACCTACAAAAAAATCACAAACAAAAATATTTATCCACTCTACCTCAGTGGATTCCAAAGCCTCCCCTTCCACCTACACAAAAACAGTTATTCCATAAGTTACCCTGACACACAATGCACAGTGTACACTTTCACACTATGTACACACCCTAAACAACACTAGCAATGGAAACTTACTGCAGTGTTCACAATTTCTCCAATGCCCAATACAGCTCCCTTATTCTCCACCTGATCTTCTCCAATGCCCAATACATCAAGATCACTTTCTTTAATTCCCCCTGCGACAAATTTAAAAATTTACTTCACCAATCTATATCCACTATCCAAACGTACACTCTCTAACTGGCCACTATTAAAAGTTTTTACTTCTGTACACTGTTTACAGTATTCACTCGTCTACAATTTCTTTTAAAAAAAATACTCGCGTGTACAATATTAGTATCCACAGACGTAACGTGTACACACCTCACAAATTCCATCACCTATTTAGTAACTGTCCACGTGTTCACTACTTTGGTATCCATAGATTGAATGTGTCCACACCGTTTAACTTCCATTACCCCCCCCCCCCAACTTCTAAACCTATGTACCCTACCGAACCTACCCAAAACAAGCCCACCCTGTTTTCCTATACCATATAGCGTACCTTATCGACATCATCTTCCTTACTCGCAACCTGCCCAGAAATATCCACATCAGCTTCCTTACTTGCAACCTGCCCAGAAATGACAACCTTTAGGATAATTAATTGTACACCTCCAAGTCGACTACATTATACGTGCAAATTTTCACATACTTTGTACACATTTAATACATCACTAATGCGTTACCTTTGAAACAACCTCCTGTTTTGTTTCAACTGCACTTGCACTGCCTCCGGCTTCCCTAACCACTTCCCCAACCAACAAGTTAAGCCTTCCTAGATCCTGCAAACAAAAACAACATACATAAAACATCTATCCCAACAACAAACATAAAACATTAACTCTTACGCCTGGAGATAAGCCATTCTCGCCATCATCATCTTCATTCACACTCTAACCCTGCCCATCAACGTAACGAAGTGGGTTAACATTAGCTGTAACTCCCAAACCACCCCTGCCTCACAGCCTACCTCACTATCAGTCACAAAGAAAGTGTCCAAACTTGAGACACCCCCTTCTACCCATTGGAGTGGTATGCCATCTCCTTGTTTCAACCTAACTAAGGCACTAGACGCCTCCTCGGATGTGAAACTGTCGCTACGTCTATAACTCCCGCCAAATCCACCACCCTTCCCCCTACTGTCACCCACCGGACTTGCCCCCTTATCATCGTTTACGTCACAGTCATCTGCGTCTCCATCTTCCGCTTCAATAATTCCCCTCCTCCCTTTTTTTCCCTCATCCGGTCTCGCCTTGCAGATGATAGCTTCCCTTTTACACCTGATCGGCTCGTTGTCCGCCTCACTAGTTTCTTAACCACTTTCTTCAACCTCTCCACCTCTTTGCTCAAGTCATCAACCCGGCCAACCAATTCAGCGTTCGCCTTCTCATCATTCGTTTGTCCCAGTCCAAAGTAATGGCTGAGCCGCCTTTGCTTCATAGGAGGCGCCCCTACGTCCATCTCATCTTCTACTTTCCTTTTCTTTTTTTTCTCTTTTAAGCCATGCACATAGAGGGGCTCCCCCATGTCGCCTCCACCCCACTCGCACTTCCGGAATACCTTCCCTTGCTTCAAATGCTCTACCATGTAATCTACCCTACGATCAACCCTTTCATTGTCCCAAACACCCCAGCCTTCTACATCAGCTTCCGCGTACTCGATCATCGGCTGCACAATTAGCTACAAAACAACACAAATCAAAACAAACATTAATACTCAACTTCGTCTGCTATTTACCAAATCCCAAAAACACCCTATCACCACACTACCTCGCAGTCCTGCACCTACTGTACGATTCAATTCTTACACACATACCATAGTCATTGTCATCGCCCTCATTTCACCACTTACATTATCCATGTGTACAACCTACTGTCTAACAATATCCACATGCACACTATTCTTTGTCCACCTATAAAACAAAGTACACACCCTCTACGAATTGTACGCTTACTTTAGTTTGTGTACATAACCTAACATCAAATTGCTTTCCTATTGTACACACCCAATAAACCAAACGTTCACACACCATTTACCAATCGTACACACACTGTTCCCACATCAAACAAACCACAAAGCGCAAACACAATGAACAACACTTACCCCCGTCTCATGCTCCGCATTGAGGATATCGCCAATATTCAGCCCTGCGTGCTTCGGCAGTTTCGAACCTCTATAACTACGCATCTCTACACTGTCATCACCGACCAGACAAGATAGCAACCGCGGCACACACTCGTATGCCACTAGTTGAAGCGCTAACGGGAAACCAACCATCTTCGTTGTTTCTTGCCTCAAACGATCGCGAAATACACCTTCTGGGTCCTCAAACTTATCAAGAATCCTTGGCCTTGGATTCATCGTGCTTAGTGTGCACACAAAGGACTCCCTTCCCCAAGGGAAAGCCAAAAACTTCTTTAAGTTCTCCAAAAGCTTCACATATTTTAGAGTCGGCTTTGGTTTTTGTGTTGTTGCAACCAAAACTCCATCCACAATTATTAACAAACACAACTTCAGCCGCCTCCACCCAGGCATATCCAAATCTCCAGCAACCAAATCAGAGACGGATGCATTCCGGTTAGGTCCAATTAGTTTGTCCCAGTACGCATAGTTCTCTTCCATTGTGAGTCTGGTACTCGTTGTCATAACCTTCCTCGAACTCACCATAGGGTAAGCCTGTAACCGCCCCGAACTCAACTAGAGAAAACCGAAAAGGGTGACCACCAAAAACCAGCCATATCTCAAACCTCTTCTTTGTCACCAACTGCCGCACTAGCATTGCGTGGCCAAGCTTTCCAGACATTGAACACCTCCGAACAGGCAACCTAAACAACTTCCCAAAACCAGATTGCAACAGTCGGTCCCACTCCTTTGATCCTTCAAGTACATCTCGTACAAACAAAAGCAGATCAACCGTCGAATAGCAATTTAGCCGTCTCTGAGGAAAACGGTCGGTGCCAAATAGCCTTGGCGGCAACCTCTCGTTCACCCCCACCACATCGCCGCTGTCTGCACCGCAAAAAATTTAAAAAAATTAAACCCTAAAAAAAAAATTGCCGGAAATGACACAAAAGGAGGTTGTCCCGAAACCTAACCTTCAACCACATCCTTGCCGTGTTTTTTCCTCCTCGCTGTCATCTTCGTTACTCCGCCGGCTGTTTATCAAAGATCGACGCCAAAACTCTCCCTTCGTTCGTTTCTTCCTTCGCTCCGTTTCTTTCTGTCACAAGGAAAGTGAAAAAATGGAACCCAAAAGGAAAATGGAAACTGCTTTAGGTCTTGCATCTGGTACGTCAAATAAACAGTGTTTTGGAATTTTAAATTTTTAAAAATGCAAACTAAACTAACCCACCAGTCAACTAGAAAACCCAACAGTTAACCATAAAGTCACGACTTGTTTCCCCTTCTTCCTAGAAAACTGCCCCACTAGCACAAAGTGACTTACCATGATATTAAAACTTAAAAACTGCCCCAGCGTGTAAAAACTCTAGATATATATACACCATGATTTTTAAAGGAAAATTGGACAAAAATAGAGACAACCCGCGCGTAGCGCGGACACATACCTAGTTTACACTAAAAGACACTTTTCTAGTTTATTATTACAACATAAGGCACTTCTTACTACTAGGGTAGTTTTTCTCAACTAAACCCATTTTCTCTCTATAAAACAACTAAACAGTCTTGTCATTTAGTGTATATTAAACTAACTAAATTAAACATGTATTTTTTAGTTAGAAAACAATATAGAGTGAGTCCATATCACTTTCTTCTTCGTCTTCTCCTTCTAACTTCTCTATCTTTTCTGTAAAATGAAATCTTTGAGTTTATAATTCTTTTTTCAAGCATACTTGTATTTATTTACTGTCTCTATTATTTGATCTATCTTTTGAGATATGTCAAGCTATATTTTTTATGGTAATGTAATGGTATGTATACAACGACGACATCAACGATGGAGATCGTTTCAACCATGGTGACTATGTTTTCTCTTGTCATGCTCTGCATTTGCTCAAGAAATATCACCGAACCTCAACCAAGCTCGATCTCTAAACCGCTTCATTTTCTTTGTGGTATCTCAAGGCGACTGAATCCAGTTTATCGCACTCTCACTTTGATTCAATCTTTCGAGCCTTGTCTCATCTTCTGATTTCTTTTCGTGATTCATTATCACCACGAGGTCCCTTCCTCTTTCAACCATCATCAAAAGCTTGAGAACAACAATGGCTAACTTTGGTGTTTTTGAACGTCTAGTCCCTTAATTTTGTATAATTTGATTTTGACCTCAATACTTTTTAGAGGTACAAATCAACCTCAATATTTGAATAACTTACTTTCCGCATGAATCCCAAATGAACCATTTGTGTTTATGCTCTTGGTTCAGCCATAAGCTAAGAGCATTACCACATTTAACCTTCATCCATTTAAATCCATCTAGCTTTCAATCTTAAAGTATCTTGTGTTATAAGTCTTCTTCATTTAATTTTATATCAAATGTGATCTCTTCATCTCATGTTCTTGCAAATGTGGTGAATTTACTAATCCGATATGCATGTATATGTTTGTAAATCGTTGTACATAGAATCTTTGTACATATGGATACTGATCTTTAGTGTACATGGTAGTCTTTCAGTTTTTTTACATGTTGATGTCAAGTACAATTAACTGATGTTCATGTGCATCTTGCAAATATACTTTGTGATACTTCTCGATGAATGGTTCATGCAAAAATACAAATTGAAGATTTTTGAAACTGAAAAATGGAACTTTCAAATGTACAATAACTAATGTACATGTGCATCTATGTACATGTGAATAGCAAAATAATTGTGTATTATCATGTACATATACTTCTCGTCACTTATCAAAGACAACTACTATTTTTTGAGTCACCTTGGATGTACACGTGTACGAGATATATGGTGTACATAACCCAATTGTAAATAAAACAAAAATCTTTCTACATAGAAGCATATTTGCATTGGAAACAAGGTTTTACTGATTTTTTTCCATATAAGTCAAACTTTCTAAAATTAGCTTTCGTAGTATAACTTCGTGCACATGTTAATCTCTTTCCACAAACTTCGACCCATCAATCTTTTTCAAAATGAAAGCATGTTTCCATGTAAAAACATTGTTATTTTGTGTACAATCTGGTGGTGTACACAATACTTCGTGTACATGTGTACACTACATAGGTTCCTTATATATAAATAAATTGCACCATAATTTCATACAATATCACAGTTAAAACAAAAATTACGATAACTTGAAAATCTCAAATGTAATTGGTTTCATTCTAATATGTCTTCATTCCAATAGCCAATTATGTTACATCTTTGCAACTCTCTATGTTTCTTGTACAAGTGATATTGTGAAATATGTGTATATGTGGATATCGTTCAAGATTATATGCATCTTAGTTTATCTATAAAATGGATAAGCTGTGAATCTCTATTTTCAAAGGTTGTGGTTTATTTTTTAAAAATATGGTTTTGATGGAAGAATAATAGAATATTGCTATGTTAACTTTGTCATCAATTTTTTTTTTAATTTTAACTAGAACTTGATATTTTTGTGGATGACCAAATATATGATTTTATGTTTAAGCTAGCAGTTGAGATTATGAATTTCTAACTGGGGTATGCGATTTTAAAAATACAATCTTTTCGTTTTTGCCTTTGTACATATGAATTGTTATACATGTGGATATGGTCAGTTTTGTGTACATATCAATTTTGTGTATATAGATGTTAATATTGCATCTTTAAATTTATATTTTCTTATTGTAGGGGTTGAATTGAAAAATTAAAAGTTTAGGACAATTAAAAAGAGTTTATCTTAAAATTTGATAATTTGGTTCAAATCGAGAATAACCAAACAATTAAAGGACCAAATCTGAAAAAGTGAGATTTGGCCATTGTTGCTCAAGCTTCATCGTGCGACTGAAGCCACGACTACCGTCATGACTTCCGAGCTTGACGACCGCCACAAGATACTATCACAGCGCGAGGAGGATGATTTGCAGAGCACGACGTGGAGGCAGAAGCTTGGTCATGTTGATTTGTGGCGAATGAGAAGAGGAACCGCGATTGAGCTTGGTTGAGGTTCATTGGGGGTCACAGATGAAGACCACAGAGCATGGTGAAGAGAATTTGAGATATAGATGACATGATAAACCATAAAGTTTTAAATAAAAAATTGTTTTTTCTGTTTGTGATATTAATGTCTGTAAATGAAACAAGATCTCGAAAAAAGAAGAAGATAGAAAATCAGTGGGTCCTACAAACTATGCTCTAGTTATACTCTAGTTAGTAATGAATAGAATAGGTTAAAAGAAAGTGTCCTAGGAGTTGAAAGTGCCTCTTAGTTTAATAAAAACTTAGAAAATGTCTTTCAATGAAAATCACTCTTTTTTGTCAATAGACTCGGAAAATTATTAATAGATAATCGTCCTAATGTTTATATATATATATATATATATATATAAAATTTTGAAACGTGTGTTCATATATTTTGTCAGCATATTTTGGAGTAAAACCAATAGAAATAAATATATCCATTAGAAGAGAATAATAAACAATACTTACCGATAGTTAAATTACTCTCTTTTCGTATTAACCTTGACATCTCTATCAAAGAACACTATCATATGTGTCAAACAAACCCAGAAAAAATATAGGGGAAATTATTTTTTTGAGCAAAAAAACACTCTTGTTGTCCTTTTAGTATAAAATCAAATTTGTACCATTTTTTCCTTTAATACCCTTATTATTTTTTGGAATAAATCAAAATAAATGGTTTTGCAAACCAAAAAAATTATTAAAATATAAACAATTGAAGAAATACTTATACCAACATATGTATTTTTTTTTTGGAGTTCAAAAACTTGTTGAATAAAAATTTCAAATTTCGTTCTACGGATTGCAGATGACGTGTTCTACGAAGTGGAAATCGAAATCCACGGTTTGTTAAGAGTCTGCTTTGATTAGAATACGTAATTTGCCTAAAATAAAGTTATCTAAATATTTTTGGAATCCACATTCTGCACTTAACATAACGCTCTAAAATATGCAGAACAAATAATCTAAAACCGATTCATAATCTAATTATTTGTAGAAATAAGTTTCAAACATACTAACTGTCTTCTACATATATTAGAATTCATATTCTACGGATAAATGTGAACAGTTGCGAAAATATGGGAAGTGCATTTATGAAAATATTTGGCAAATATTTTGTTTCCATATTTGAAAATATCGAATTTGTTAACAAAAAATGACTATTATCCTTTCTTCTTCAAATACCTAAGTTTTCCTTTGATTTTTCACAAAATTATCATAAAATATTTTCAATGATGCATATTTATGCCTCTTATGGGAATTGGATACAACTTCAAATTCCTTGAGCCTTTTAAGTACAAATCAAGCTCAAAGAATAGAGTAAACACACAATTTTACGCTAGGAGGTTGTATTCAAGGAAAAAGAAGTTAATAAACAGAGTCTGGTTCAAGATTCGCCAAGACCTAGACGCTTAGATCAACGTCAAGTAGAACATTCTCTTAACATCTTATATTGGGATACATCTTGTATTGTCCTCAAAGACCTTCTGAATAGTCGTACAAAGAAACACAACGACAACATTTATTATCTCATAATGCAAGTCATCTCAGTAACGAATAAAGTATAGATCTGTTTGGTTCAAACTAGCAAGTACAGTGTTTCATGTGAATATGTTATATCCGCTAAAAAGAAGACAACACAACAAATATACATATTGTTACGTACAAACAAGTTGGAAGAATCAAGTAGACACAATTTTAAACTAGAAGAAGTCTCCAATAAACATAGGTTACAAACAAGGATGATCTAAAAGTAACAAAAAAAATCGAAACTCCCCACCAACCAAATCATCTGCCACTGGAGGCAAACACATTGATCTTTTCCTTAAGCCAATGTATATGAAACAAGCCTCCTCAGGATTGTGACTAGTTTATGAAAGCTTTTGGTTTTATAAGTCCCTGTCACAAAGAAGGACCAAGTGAACACTACTTCTAATCTGCAATGATGATCACACCAATGTAAAACGTACCTTCTCACTCTTGCTGCTTGCTTGTTTCCCTTTCTTCGAACCAATTATTGCTTTAAAAAAATTCCCAGAACCCATCTCAGAATCTTTCACTTGTCACCAAAACACCCACCTTGTATGGCAAGATGCTGCTTTAACCCTGAGATGGAAAAGAATTATTATGGTTAAAACAGCTGAATGATGAGGATCTAGTAAAGATAGTTATAAGTATTTTTTGTAACTACACTAGTGTACAATAAATTGCATCTTGAATCTGCCTCTTAAAGTACTCAAGAGAAACTCTTGTGTGCATACAGAAAGATTGAATCTTACTGAAACTACTAGATTGGGTTCTTGAACTCACTATGCACACAATTACCCAGTAGAAAAATAATTTCAGCTGGAGAAGAGGGAGTGTTACGAGAGCATTCAAACTTTACGAAATCCAACACTAGAAAACGAGCAAGAAACTAAAAATTCTCATTATATATTCAAATTGACTATTCTCAATATCCAATAAAAAAAACATTTGAAACCAGCAACACATTCCACTTTTTCATCTAAAGATAGATACTAAAATCCTGAGTTCAAGGCCAAAGGTAAAACATGCCTAGAAAGAAGCTCAAATATCTGAAAACTGGTATTGGCAGTGACCTTCAAGAAGATTGAAACAAGGAGAGGAAAAAGAAATAGAACATAGATTTTGTGGACTAAATGATTAGAAGTAAATCAATATTAAGAAAAATACCTTCGATTTAGTAAGTTTTTTTTCCCTGAAACACCGATTTAACCAAAGAGAAGAGTCGACATTACCTTCGATTTACAGAGGAGAAGAAGAGATTAGACCGGAGTTGGGTCGGACAAGAAGAGATCGACGCCGGAGTATCATTCGAAATCAGCCTCTCTCGTCGTCGTTACCAAGGAAAAGAATCGACGCCGGAGTATCCTTCAATCGCCTCAAGAGAGAGAGGAGGAGAAGAAGATAACGGCAATTAAGGATTTTAACTTGGAAATTACCATTTTCATTTAATTTTAATTAGTTTAATTAGTTTATTACTTTATATATTTAAATAGTTAATTGTATTTTCGAGGTTAGTTTTGGGTTTTTGTAAATTATTAATCTAATGAGACAATTATGAATGGGATTATACTAAAGGGACAATCTTCTTATTTTTTTTTGGCTCAAAAAAACAATTTTCTCAAAAATATATTGGAAATTTCTTTATTTGTGCAGTACAAAAAAGTGACGTGATCATCGCCGGTTATAAAAAAGTTATGGTTATTTATATGTACTCACAAAATTGTTGAGATCGTGGGTAATTAGAGATAGGGGAAGTAGAGTGAGTTGTGAATTGTGATAATTCCTTTTCTTAACGTGTGCTTTTAAAAATTAATACACAGTTTTAAAAAAAAATACATAACACTATAACTGTTTTATATTCCCTCCGTTTCGTTTTAGTAATCGTTTTAAGTTTTGACACACAAATTAAGAAAACATTTAATTTTACATATTTTCAAAATAAAAACACTATTACCTATATACTTAACCACATTTCAACCAATAGAAAAATAGAATGATATATAAAATTATTAAATTTTGCATTGAAATTATAAAACGACACTTATTTTGAAACGAAAAATTTATCCTACATCGACAAGTAATTTAAAACGAAGGTAGTAGTATTAAAGATTGTTAAATGACTTCTGTTTTATAGTATTAAAGATTTGTTAACTACAAACGTGAATTGGGATCCATTTTATTAAGACTTTTATCAATTTAGAGACAAAACTAGATTTCTTATACTGTGTTTATTACTATTTGAGCCACTTAAAAAAGATTATATTTAGAAATCTTATTAAAAGTATTTTAGTCGTAAGTATATAAATATGGACAACACAAATACACACTAAAATTAAAAATATTTATTTATTTTCATCTTTGAAAATGCATAATTTTGTATTTTTCCCGATACACATTTTAGGTTTCTTAACATATATGTAATTGTTTTACTTATTTATTCTCAAGTGTTTTTAATTCTAATCAGTGTTTAGTGTAGTTATTATTTATAATTATTTTTAAATAAGATCAAATCAATTAAATACCGTGGAAGACTTGTGGTTGAATCAGTAAACCCGTAAACTGTATATAATTTGGTTCAAAATTCATAAAAATGTTAACTAAAAACGCTAAAACTCAGAAAATTCCACCATCAATCTGTTACCCTACAATGCTTAGCCAGTAAAATCCCGAAAACCCAATAGCATTTTAATAAAAAAATGAATTGAATTTAAATATATATTTGATTATACAGAACAATAAATAAATTTGATTATTAATTCTTTAGACTTTGATAAAACTTTCTTATATCATTGGAAGAGAATTATGGTATAGAGAACCAAAATTAATTGATGTGATTTAAATTAATATTATTTTTAAGTTAACCTTATAATAATTGTTATTTAATTATTTAGTATCTGTTGTGGAATGATGTGTATTATTCTCATTCATATCTCTCTATTTATACATGGAGTAGACCGTCATATAGATCTAGATAAACACTATCTCGAAGACAGAGATAACTACAAGGAATGAGATAACTATTATCGTCAACCATCTAGATAATCCTTAACACTCCCCCTTGGTTGACACTTCTGGTTCAGAGATTGTTACATGCTTTTGATGTTGCCTCATTAAAACCTCTCCTGGTAAACCCAAAACCCAATGTGGTAAAAAGGGAAGCCAGGACAGGAAAAAGAGTACAGCACATGTAACTCCCCCTGATAAATGCACCACTGTAGATGACGCATTCCTATCTGATGTCTGAGCTTCCGGAACGTCGAGGTTGCCTATGACTTGGTGAAGATGATCAGTTGGATTCTCCTTTGAATGAATTTGTAACCCTTGGACGTCTTTATGCCTTCTGGAAATCCATTAAGATGTGGTCATGACGTACATCTTTGCTGCTGATCACTCTGTGTCTTGGTTGGACGGATGACACTCGACCGGTACTCAGTTGGACTTTTAATCTGCGATTAAATCTTACTCGCAGGTTCTTTCATGTCCCACGGATCTTCTAGTCTCATGGCTTAGCCATTACGTGGACATTTCAATATATATTGAGTCATTGACCCAAACACATACGAACCACTTTGTTTCATGTCTTTTGTTCATTCAGACATTTATCACTTCGTATGTACCAATGGATTTATCCATTGTAGCCAATCTTTGATCACAAGGAATCCATACATCTTTTATATGCTTACATGGACTGATATGTATTGTTCTTATAGAACTTTTCTGCTAAGCTTTACTTAGTCTATGCAGCTGCATTGTTTCATTTTAGAGAATTTTTTTTCTCATCTTTCTTATCTCTTTTGTGGTACCTTTAATCTTTGTTTATCCAGTGAAACATATGCTACTTTTACATACTTTAATTTATGACCAGACTTTGCCAAATTAGTAGCCTCCACCACATTGGAGTATATCTCTTTATAAACTTTTCTTAATCTCTGTGAGTATCCTTGTATTATCAAGCCATGCTTGAATGTTCTATTATCTCACGATTTTCTCACAAGAACTTTTATTCATCACTGGTTTGTCTGATGGCGTTTCTATGGCCAATACGCCCATCACTCTTTATTTATATTCTACCCCCACGGTTTCTTTTATCTTTATGAGTACTCTTACGTGGGTTCATGATCCTCGCATATATCTCTATGGTCAAGTGCTACTTATCTTGCGCATTTTTATATCATTGGTATCGATACCCTTTCTGCGTTCCATTGTATTCCAGACATGATCCAATTGGTTTGAGATCTTGTTATCTAGGACCTTCAATACCTAGCAGCTTGGCGTCCTAAGCTACATGGTCTGGTACCTTAGATGTTTCAGTCGGCCGACCTTATTTCTATGTCTGGTCTGGTTTCCCTGTTAACTTCGGATTTCATATTTTATGCACCTTTTCTCTTTTCCGAGGTTCCTTTTCTTATGGAACATATTGGTCTATCTATAATAGACTCTATAGCAACTTAGTTGTGTCTCTTCTAGGACATCAAACTCGTTTGGTGCTAAACTGGTATGGCCTTTTTCTTTTCATTTTTCGGGTCTATGTGTCTGGCATCTAATTTAGCTAGCTTTGCATAATCTTTTCTTTCTTTAGACATCTTAAATCTCATTCTCTGGTCCGAGGATCTTGCCAAGACAATGATGGTCAATACCATTCTCTTTTTCTTATCATATCCAGCTTATATCTTTCTCCTTCTGATGTTGGATAGTAGGATTCATAATCATGCAATCCGTGTACCTGGCCACAATCTGATCACCCATATTTGGCTCAAGGTTTATTTAAAACTCGTGGGAGAAAGAAATACTTATCCAACATATATTCCCAATCCTCTTCAGAGGTTCCATCTTAGACGGCACATATGTCTGTGGTGGTTTGTTTAATAAAAATCTCAAGATGGTATATGTCTGGCTTTATGACCCGTATTCAATCTGAGATGGGAATACCTATGCTCACTTATATGGCCTGATGCATAAATTGCATTGTACATGTAAATTCATAATGTCCGTAAGCATTAGGCTGGACGTGGGTGATTTATCACCAAGAGAACCTGAATCTCTAAGCCTTTTATGACATGGTTACAACCCATGTTACACGAATTTGCTTGTATGGTCATGTATCACTGGGTTTAATCCTCACTCCCCCTCATGAACATACTCTTTTTTTTCGTGATGCTTAGGACAATAAAGCCTAATGAGTTTCCCTTGTGTACATGTTACACAACGTGAGATCTTATGGGATAACTCTGGTGCCTTTGCAATAGCAATCAAGTTTTAGACCTGGGTAGCTAATCCAGTCATGCCATTAAGTGTAATTTCGTGGGTATACCAATTTGGGTATCCATGGCTCTTTTTGCCTCTTAACATACTGATCCTTAGCATAGTTTAGATCAGTAGAGTACATAAGTATAGTCTTGGGCGGTTTTATTTTAAAACTTTCTAAGGAATCCTTTTGTTTCCTTTCTTACCCATTGTTTCTCATTTGGGAAACCATTTATACTTAATCAATGGGTCTCATGGGTGAATATAGATCTTTTGGATCTCTCTAGCCCTTTAGGCATTGCCTTGGCCATAGTTCTTTTAACTAGGCAACTGAACTCTTTAATCTTTTGTACTCATCTTTATAAAATAAGAATCATATAATTATAATATAGATTTTATGATTTTATTATTTTCATTTTTTTCGAAATTTTTTTTTCGAATTTTTTTCAAAATGATTTTCAATTTTTTTTCGAAAATTTTTCTTGGATTCTTCAGCCTTTTCAGGAAGTTTCATCTCACTGTTTTTATACTCGTAACTTCCATAACTTTATCATATTCGCTGATGGTCTCTCTAATACGCTGCTTTCTTAGCTCCTCTTTCAACAGGTATGACAAAAGATCATTATAGGTTTTGAATCTCTTAGTAATATATGAGATCAATTTATCCTGTCGATGGAATGTGGAATAGGTCTTATACAGTAAGTCCTCCTTTGTTACCACTTCACCACATAGTTCAAAAACTATAAGCGATTTTCATTAGAGCAGAATCATATTTGTCCACAGACTCAAAGTCCTGGAACTTGAGGATTTTCAAGTCAAACATGACCTTATGCCATAGTATCATTGAATTTCTGGTTTTTAATCTCGCCCAGAGGTGACAAGGATCCTCAATATTTGGCACAGATTTCTCAGATCCTCAGTGAGATGATAGCGCATAATTTCTTTTTATGGCTCTTTTCTTTTCACTCTCAGTTGCTTTATTACTATCAAAAATACATCTCCCGAGTCCTTGACTTCAGGGCAACTGTAGTGTTCATTACCCATTTTACCTAATTATCTCCATGGAGATTTAGGCTAGTATAATCCAAGGGCTCGAATTTCCACATCTTATGGTTTGATGTGTAGAAAACTGGACCACCATGAGAAAGATCCTAGAGTTGTTCCTCATGAGCTACAAGCTTCCAATCCATGAGCTTACTTTGTTCAAGCTGATATCAAGTTTGTAAGCTAAGCAAGATTAAATATCATCCAAAGTATCTATTATGTGGGATAAAGAAGATTAGGGTTCATGAAAAACTTAGGGTTTATGAGAAAACTTAGCTTTTGAAATCGTATGCAGTTTTCAAAGCTTGACGGCGTTCACTGTAATCGTGCGTGAGGGCGCGTCACTGATCGGATCGGCAAACCGTTTTCACAGACTTCTTCGTCTCGTCTGGGGCTTCAATTTGATATATTACACGTTTTCTGAGTCCACACGGTTTGAGAGAACGAACTGTTTGAAGTTCGCCGTCGATGGAAGGAGAGATTGGGTTTTAGGTAAGTCGGCGGCGCGTTTTGTAATTGAGATTGAGAACGCGTCAGAGATCGGATCGTCGAGCCGTCTGCGGCAACAGATTCCTATTGTATTGGGCTTCAATTTGATATGTGGATCGTCATCTGGCTCTACGGGGTTTGGGAGATGCAACGGTTTGAGGTTGAGCCAGAATTAGGGTTTATGTGGATCTGGCGGCGCAAACTAAAACAGGTTGTGAGGGAGCGTATGAGATCGGATTGACGAGCCGTCTGGACCTACAGATTCTTTTCGTCGAGAGTTTCGATTTGATATATTACACGTTTTCTGGGTCCATACGGTTTGAGAGAACGGTCTCTCTAAAGTTTGCGGCCGAATTAAGGGTTTTTAGTTTTTAGCTTTTAGCTTTTAAGGTAGGGACTATCGTGGTGATAACGTGTTGTGGAAGGATGTGTATTATTCTCATTCATATCTCTCTATTTATACATGGAGTAGACCGTCATATAGATCTAGATAAACACTATCTCGAAGTCAGAGATAACTACAAGGAATGAGATAACTATTATCGTCAACCATCTAGATAATCCTTAACAGTATCTTAATTATTATTATTTTATAAAATTAGTCAAACAAGAAAGGAAAATTGAAACTAAAATCTAAAATTTAAATACTTAACTATCTTTATGTGAATTAATATTGTGAAATCATGGTTAACTACGGTCGATCTAGTGACCCGGTGATTTATTAGTAAAAATAAAAAAAATAGTTTCATTTCAATTTGTTACAATGTTACAGATATAGAAGTTTACTATTTTATTTAAAATTCATTGTCTTACAAATCTTATCTACTAATGGGTTTGTTCTAGCTTAAAATGTAGAGAAATTAGTGATCCTACCAAAGGATTATAGCATATTTAGCAATATACCAACCGAGTCTTTCTGCACAATGTACACATTCGTTAAACTACCCCCATACGCGAGACCTTGCTTCTTCCACCAAAGCTAGCCCAAATCTTAAACGTAGATTCTTAAAAAATAGAAGAGAAATTAGTGATCCTACCAAAGAATTAAATAAGTTATTTAAGAATCAATTTTTAGTTTTTTTCAGTTAAAAATTAAGAACCAGTTTCTTATTTTTTTGCTAAGAACTCCGCCTTAAGAACTCCGGATTAATTATGATCTTAGGGACCATTCGTCTCCACATCCAGATGTTCCATCTGGATGGAGATGATAGTTTGTTCGTTTAGACATTAAAAGTAAAAATAATCTGAATGGTTCATCTGAATAACTTTTTAAATTATAGGCTTAATTTTAAAGTTCATCTGGATGAACCAATTGAGATCATCTAGATGGAGATGGTTTTCTCAAAATGGTATAATGTTTATTATAACCTTTATATAACTCACGAATTACAAACCTAAATCTAATATCATTTTGTAACTCATGAAAAAATGAGAAAACTAGGGTTTCTCACCAAAACCGAAAACGTGTTTTCCCGTCAAATTGAAAACGTATTTTCCCACCAAAACCGAAAACGCGTTTTCCCGTCAAAACTGAAAACCGCATTTTTCTCGCCAAAAAATGCGTTTTTTCTGCCAATGCCGAAAAATGTGTTTTCCCGCCAAAACCAAAAATACGTTTTTCATGCCAATACCGAAAAATGTGTTTTCCCACCAAAACCAAAGAACACATTTTTTTCCCTCCAAAACTGAAAAACACGTTTTTTCCGTGAAAAACGTATTTTCCCACCAAAACCGAAAACGTGTTTTTTCCGTCAAAACCGAAAACCACGTTTTTCTCGCCAAAACCAAAAACACGTTTTCCGCCAAAAATGAAAACGTATTTTCCCGCCAAAACCGAAAACATGTTTTTCCCGTCAAAACCGAAAAACACGTTTTTCCCACCAAAACCAAAAACAAGTTTTTCCGCCAAAAGTGAAAACGTATTTTCCCGCCAAAACCAAAAACGTGTTTTTCCCGTCAAAACCGAAAACCACGTTTTCCCGCCAAAAATGTGTGTGTTTCCCGCCAAAACCAATGAGCGTGTTGTTCCCGCCGAAACCGAAAATGTGTTTTCCCACCAAAACCAAAGAACGCGTTTTCTCGCCAAAACTGAAAATTGGGTTTTTCCACCAAAACTAAAGAACGCGTTTTCTCACCAAAACTGAAAATCGGGTTTTTCTACCAAAATGAAAAACGCGTATTTCCCGTAAAAACCGAAAAATGTGTTTTCCGCCAAAGCCGAAAATGCGTTTTTCTCGCCAAAGCCGAAAATGCGTTTTTCTCGCCAAAATCGAAAATGTGTTTTTTCCGCCAAAACCAAAAAATGCGTTTTCAGCCAAAAACACCTTTTACTGCCTAACCCGCAAAACGCGTTTTTCGCCAAAATCACAAAACAAAAAACGTCAAAATGTCAAAACGCTAATTTTAGAATAATTACAATGTATATATTTTAGACTAAATAATAAAAATTAATACAGTCAAAATTAATATCAAACATACAATTAAATTAAAATAAGGGTATATTTATAATTTTTTCATTACACCCATCTGGATGGAGATAGAAAGAAAGAAACGAACATGAAGTTTATCCAGATGGCTCATCCAAATGGTTCATCTAGATGAAAAAACGAACATCTCCTAAAATCTGGATGGATCATCTGGATAAAGCATATGGATGGAGTAGCTAGATGGAGATGACGGATGGAGAAACGAACAGCCCCTTAGTCACTATCAAAATGTACTTAAATATTCATTTGTGAGATAGTAAACAGTGTCTTTCTTAATTTCTTTAGATGATTCTGAATTTTGAAACTTTCGGACATCATTTTCATCCTTTCTCTTTCATCTCTCACACTATTTCCCAATTATCTTGTTTCGATGAAGTAATCCATATTCCAAAGTGAAAATCTAAGAAATCAGGCACGACGACGCTCCAAAAGATGCACAATGAGGAATCTGAAAGACCCCCTGCCATATACCAGAGATAATTTTTGCCACCAGAGAAGAACCAACCGGCGTGAGGGTAACACCATACAACAAACCAGCGGGATCAGAAAAATTCTCAACACTCTCGACGCCGACGAAGTATATCTTATTCGGGTTTCTCCTTTCTGCAAGTTGGTTGCGATTGCTGATAAACCTTCTTTCTCGGGTTCCAGTGTCCTCTGTATTCCGGATGCTAAAGAAAAAAACAGTGACAGACAAAGAACTTAGGGTGAAGTTTGCATACATTGCATTGCTGGCATCCGTCATACTTCCGATGACGCATATACCTCGTATATCTTAAGATCACGCTGAGTTAATCAAAGATTTGGATGCATTTTTGCGTATCCATGGGCCAGAGAGGTGTATTGATATGCTAATGAGCAGCATAAAAGAGAGGAATGAAGTATCACTTTCGCAAAACACTATTGCACTAAAAGGGTTTGTACTATCCTTACAGCTTGTCATGGTTGAGACTGTTCCTGCGCTTACAGCTTCTCGGTAGTTCACTATTCTTTGTAGCACCTTTCCCTTTGATAGATCCTTGTCCTCCATCTCCAAAAATGACCTTCCCACCTTTCACATTTTTTAGGTTATCCATGTACTCAGCATTGCCCGTCATGTGCCTTGAACAACCACTGTCAAAATACCATGGTTCTTCTGTATCATCATCCTCTGTAACCAAGGCCATGTTACATCGTAACTCAGGCCTTGTAGTAGTTGGAGAATACAAGTCTGCCTTCTTCATCCATACACGACTTGAGTTCCCAATTCTCCAGAACTTCTGATGATTCCACACTTTTCTGACCTTCTCCAGGTACTTCTGACAGAACCGCTTGTAATGACCAACCTTCCCACAGAAGTAGCCCCCACCGGTTTGTTTTGGAGTACTTCTTGTCTCAGTTTCCTTAGCATGATCAAATCCTCCAACGAAATTGGTCACACCTGTGGTATGGTTTGATCTTCCAGTGTAACCCAACCCCATGTGAGAGTTCTCTGTTCTGCCTTGAGACAGAATCTTGTCTAGCTGTTTAGTGCCCGTAAGCATCTTGATCTTCTTGTACTGCTGATCTAGCTCCGATTGTAGTCCAATGGTTATTTTCTTCTCTGCCACCACTTCATGTCTGAGCTCCTCAGCTTGTTTGGCAAGAACCAGTTTCTCTTTCATCAGACTCACACTTTCCTTGGCTAGCTCAGTCTCTTTTTGGAGTTCCAGACGCATTTTCTCCAATTCTGCCTCAAGACTTTCATTAGCTTTCTCAAGTCCTACATTCTCAGCTCCGAGTCTTAGTACCGTCTCTCGAATCTCTCGGTAGCTCTCTGTTAATTCTTTCTCCGATTCACTTTCACTTTCTGAGTCGGACTCAAATTCAGTGATGCTCAAAAACGCCACGAAGTTGTTCAGCTCCTCTTCACTGTCGATGTCGGAGTCACTGTCGTTGATCCCAATCATCGATTTCTCTTTCTTCTTCTTGCTGTCTGTTTCGCATTCAGCTTGAGTATGACCAAAACCTTTGCACCCAAAGCATTGAAACTCTCGTCTTTTTGCCGTGGGGCAATCAGTTCGCACATGGCCATATCCCTTGCACTCATAGCACTTCACATCCGATTTCTTGGCATTCTTCTCAGGTTCAGCAGGTTTGGGTTTTGAGCCGAACTTCTTGTAGGATTGTCCTTTTTCAGCTTTTCTGAGTGCTCTATCAAATCACCGTACAAGTAGGCTTACTGGATCGTCACCTGCTTCATCTTTTTCAACCGAAGCTAGTGGAATTCCTTTTACCTTCTTTCCACTGTCTAGCTCCATCTCATGAGCTTGTCATCAATGTTAAGAGCAACTTCCATAGCTGATTTGTGACCTCTGAACCTTTCAGGAAGACACCTCAAGAACTTTTTCACCAACTTCTTCTCTTTGTACTTCTTCCCTGTAAGAATATGAAGAATATTGTGAAGAACACAAGAGAGAGAGAGTGAGTATAATTTGTGACCAGAGAGAGAGAGAGATTAGTAGTTTGTATGCTAGAGAGAATAGAGAGAATGAGGAAGGATTCTTTTTTCCCTTACTTCTAAATGATGTGAGTACAAGTGATTATATAGGCAGCAAGAGATTCCTTCTGCCCATACAAGTATTAAACAATAGAAATAAGATAATAAGAGACCCATGCTGATCTAGATCTAATGTTTGGAGTGAGAGGAGCAAAAGGAGACAGCATGTGCTTGGCTAGCATGGGGGATGAGCAAGTTGCTGAGTGGTCCTTGTCTTGCAAGGGAGTGAGTGCTTCTGCCCTTGTCTATGCACGTGAAGTAGCTCCCCATAGGTCTCCTTAGTTTATTCCAAGTGCCCCTCCTCTTTTCTTTGCTTGCAAGTCACGTTAGGTTACTCCTCGTTTCTTTGCTTGCAAGTCACGTTAGGTCACTGATGTCTTCTCTCTCTCATGTAAGCTCATCCTCTTTATTTCTTGTCTTCGTTATTAGGTTCAATACTCCCTCTCAAGCTTGATCCAATACAATGAGATCAAGCTTGGAAACCATGAAGACTTCCCTCATTAAAACCTTAATATGCAAAACCCTGTTTTTGGGACAAAAACATACTAAGGAAAGAGTAGAAGCTCCATGGCTAAGAGAGTTATGCCTTGGTAATGTCGGTGAGTCCAAGTTTAGGATAAATGGACTCACACACCTTGGTACTTGCGGCTTTAGTGAAAATGTCGGCCAATTGATCTTCACTCCTTGTGTAACACGGCAATATGACCTCTTGGATCACCATTTGTCTTACCTTATGGCAGTCCACCTCAATGTGTTTCGTCCTCTCATGAAACACTGAGTTTGAGGCTATGTGAATGGCTGCTTGGTTGTCACAATGCATTGTGATTGGAGAAGTGATCTCGACTCCCAAATCCTTGAGTAATCCTTTGATCCATACCAGCTCGTTTGTAAGTTTCCTCATGGCTCTATATTCAGCTTCAGCACTTGAACATGAAACCACCTTTTGCTTCTTGCTTTTCCAGGTTACCAAATTGCCTCCAATGAAGGTGCAATAGCCAGTAGTGGACTTCCTATCATTTCTGTCTCCTGCCCAATCAGCATCACAGTATCCTACTACTTCGGTGTTGCCATTACATCCCATCCATACTCCTTGTCCAGGAGCTCCATTGAGATATTTGAGTATTCTCTCCACCATTTTCCAGTGATGAACCTTTGGCACTTGCATATGCTGGCTCACCTGGTTCACAGCAAAGCAAATATCAGGTCTAGTGATTGTTAAATAGATAAGCTTACCTACTAGTCTTCTATATTGTTTTGGATCATCAAATGGTGTTGCCTCATACTCCCCCTCACGCAAGATCTTATAGCCATCCTCTAGTGGAGTCTTTGCCGGTTTCTCTCCAAGCATACCTGCTCCATTCAAGAGATCAAGTGTGTACTTTCTTTGAGATAGGAATAGCCCATCTTTAGATCGGCATACTTCTATTCCAAGAAAGTATTTTAGTTCACCCAAATCTTTAATATCAAAAACAGATTTTAAATATGCTTTGGTGGTTTGTATACCTTCTTTGTCACTCCATGTGATGATGATATCATCAACATACACAAGGATGACTACTATACCTTGTTGGCTGGTGAGAGTGAATAGAGTATGGTCTGCCTCAGATCTACTAAACCCTTTTCCATTAAGGGTAGTGCTGAGCTTATGGTACCATGCTCTTGGTGATTGCTTCAGCCTGTAGATGGCCTTCTTGAGTCTCAACACGTTTCCTGGTTTGACCATATCTTCTAGACCAGGAGGAGGACGCATGTAGACCTCATCCTCTAGTTCTCCTTGTAGAAAAGCTTTCTTCACATCCATTTGCCATAGTTCCCACTCCAAGTTGGTTGCAAGTGACAGTATAATTCTAATGGTGTGAAGTTTTGCTACTGGTGCAAATGTATCCAAGTAATCTTCTCCATAAGTCTGAGTGAATCCCCTTGCTACCAGCCTTGTCTTCTTTCTTTCTGGTTTTCCATTAGCTAGATACTTGATGGTGTAGATGAGGCGACTTGTTACTGCTTTCTTTCCTTTGGGGAGCTCAGCCTCAAACCATGTATCATTCTTGATCATGGCATTGATTTCATCTTCAACCGATGCTCTCCACTCATCATCTGCCATGGCCTCTTCATAAGTTCTTGGAAGATACTCTTGATCTACGTTGCTTATGAAGGCTTGATGTTCTTCTGGATATTGGACCAACGAACACACTGCCTGAGTGGGATGGGTAACTACATTGGCATTGAAGTAGACCCTTTTATGCCTAATCCTGGTGCTTCTTCTTAATGGTTGTACTTGCACTTGTTCTTCAGTGTCGTCATCCTCATGATCTTGTAGGTGATCAGGTTGATCATGACTTTCAGAACCTTCATGCTGTATTGCTCCTTCTGGTTCTGGTTGGTTGCCCCCCTCAGGATCAACCGGGAAACCCTCTGGAGCTGTATCTGCGGTTGGATTAAGCGCCTCTCTTGGAGTCTCATTTGCAGAGTGCTGTTGAACTCCAAGGCTCTCCAATATGATTCTCAAGTTATTTGCTCTGTCTGATGGGGTGTGTGAGAGATCTTTCAGGTTATCCCAGCTTTTCTCATCATAATACCCTTTTGACTCCACAAATTTAACATCCCTTGAGACCATTACTCTCCTAGTTTCTGGTACATAGCACTTGTATCCCTTTTGATTTGCGGAATACCCAATGAATATGGCTTTGACACTCTTGGCTTCAAGTTTATTCCTTTGTTCTCCTGGAATCAAAACAAAACAGAGACATCCAAACACACGCAAATGCTCAAGGGAGGGTTTATTTTTATTCAATACCTCATAAGGAGAGACATCATGAAGGATCCGTGTAGGTGTTCTATTGATTAGGTAGCATGCTGATACCACAGCATCACCCCAAAAACGTTTTGGGACATTAGTGTGGAACATCATACTTCTAGCAACTTCCATGAGATGTCTATTCTTCCTTTCTGCCACTCCATTTTGTTGAGGTGTGTATGGGCAACTGGTTTGATGGATGATTCCATGTCTGGTTAAATAGTTCTTGAAAGCATGGCTTGTGTACTCACCACCATTGTCTGACCTAAAAATCTTAATCTTGGCATTAAAATGATTAGTGATATAGCTTTGAAAGTTAATAAAGGCTTCTAACACTCTATCTTTAGATTGGATTAAGGTCAGCCAAGTATACTTTGATTTCTCATCTATAAAGGTGACAAAGTATTTGTGGTTTTCCCTAGATACACAAGGTGCAGTCCAGACATCTGAGTGAACTAGATCAAAGCAATGTTCATAAATAGAATTTGATTTAGGAAAAACGGTTCTGCAATGTTTACCAAGAATACAAGCCTCACAGCTATCATTCTTAAAAGACATATTAGGTAACATCAATCCTAAGGCACGAGAATGAGGATGGCCTAATCTAGCATGCCATAACGTACTAGAATTTAAAACAGAGGCAGAATTGAAAGCATAAGGTAAATTTGATTTGAGGTTAGTGTCTTCAAGCAAATAGAGATCTCCTTTGCTCACACCTTTTCCAATCATCTTACTGGTCTCAATATCCTGAAAATGAACTTCATTAGGACTAAATATCACATGGCAGTTAAGATCACAAGTTGCCCTTTTTACTGAGAGTAAGTTAGATGTAAAGGTGGGCATGTATAAAGCCTTAGTTTCTCCATCAAATAATTTCAAATTCCCTATGCCCTCAATGGGTACCCTATCACCATTTGCAATTGTAACACTTCCTATAGCCGGTTTAACATCACTAATCAGTTTAGCATCTCTTATCATATGGTGTGAGGCTCCTGAATCTATGATTAAAGGCCTAGCAATTTTAGAGTCACATTGAATAGTATTTAAAGCATTACTACTAATGTTACCAGTGTTTGCATTGAGGGCTTTTATGAGAGCCTCAATGTCTGACTTGCGGATTAGAGAGTCCTCTTGTTGAGGTTGAGTAGATGTTCCAGCAATGTGGGCAGTAGAGTTCATGGCTCTCCCTCCGTTTTGTTGATGCACTGGTTGAAGCAAAGGCTGAGAATTCTGATAAACAGCTTCATGTCCTCTAGCTTGGCTGAACCGTGATGGAGGCCTGAGATGAGGATGAAGAATCCAGCACTGGTTCCTCATGTGTCCATTCCTTTTGCAATGCTCACAAGTGATTCGCCGGTTCTCTGGTTTGAAATAGGCCTTATGGACTGATGCTTCTGCTTTGTGCGCCATGTTAAGATCACCTTTACCAAAGAGTCCCACAGATCCTTGCTCCTTTTGGATTTGAGCACATACCTCTTCAAGGGTAGGTAGCTTGTCTGCCCTCAGCAGATGTTTGATGAGGTCATTGTATCCTGGATTGAGAGTGAGGAGTAGACCGAATACCTTATCTTGCTCACGCCTCTCATTCAGGATGGTTGGATCAGTGGTATTTGGCCTCAACATTTCCAGCTCTGCCCAGAGAGCTCTGAACTTACCAAAGTGTTGGTTAAAGTCCATATCTTCCTGGTTCAGACAGTTGATGGCCTTCTTCACTTCAAAGACCCTACTGAGGTTGGATGTGTTTCCATAAACCTTCTGGAGGGTATCCCACAATTCTTTTGCGGTTTCACAGTATGAGTAGGCCTCCATTATGGGACCATCAAGTGAGTGTTGGAGGATGTTCAGCACCATAAAGTCTTCTTGACTCCATTTGCCTTCATCTGCTACCACAATCTTCTTGCCATCTTCTCCTTGGATAGTTTGCTTTGGCGCCTCCACTGAAGTGATATGGGACCACAAGCCTCTTCCACCAAGGGCATTCTTGATCAATCTTGACCAGAGAAGGTAGTTAACTCCCTTTAGAGTGACGGGAATAACCATTACCTTGTTTTGCTCCATTTAGAAAAAATCTTTGAGGATGAGTATAAGAGTGAAGAAGAATAGAGTAGTTTTGCGGAAGGAAACTAGGTTTAGGAGCCAAATGGCTCTGATACCATGTAAGAATATGAAGAATATTGTGAAGAACACAAGAGAGAGAGAGTGAGTATAATTCGTGACCAGAGAGAGAGAGAGAGATTAGTAGTTTGTATGCTAGAGAGAATAGAGAGAATGAGGAAGGATTCTTTTTTCCCTTACTTCTAAATGATGTGAGTACAAGTGATTATATAGGCAGCAAGAGATTCCTTCTGCCCATACAAGTATTAAACAATAGAAATAAGATAATAAGAGACCCATGCTGATCTAGATCTAATGTTTGGAGTGAGAGGAGCAAAAGGAGACAGCATGTGCTTGGCTAGCATGGGGGATGAGCAAGTTGCTGAGTGGTCCTTGTCTTGCAAGTGAGTGAGTGCTTCTGCCCTTGTCTATGCACGTGAAGTAGCTCCCCATAGGTCTCCTTAGTTTATTCCAAGTGCCCCTCCTCTTTTCTTTGCTTGCAAGTCACGTTAGGTTACTCCTCGTTTCTTTGCTTGCAAGTCACGTTAGGTCACTGATGTCTTCTCTCTCTCATGTAAGCTCATCCTCTTTATTTCTTGTCTTCGTTATTAGGTTCAATATTCCCTAGTGTGAGGGCTTCTTGAGATAATGAGCTTAGCTTGGAACTAAAGTCAGAAATTGATTCATTTTCGTCCATCTTCAGATCTTCAAACCGAGTATCCAGCATGTCTCTTCTTGAGCTCAAGACCTTCGTAGTTCCTTCAAAGTGCCTTTGAAGAATATCCCATGCTTCTTTTGCTGACTCACATCCCTGAATCAGTTCGAACTGTTTCCTTGCTACACTGCAGTGGATGGCCGTGAGTGCTCTTGCATTGAACTTGGCGAACTTGTTCTCATCATCGGTCCACGGTTCTTCTGATTTTGGTACATCTGTACCATCTTCACCTCTTGCCACAGGGTGTTTCCACCCAGACTCGACTGCCTTCCATGCAAGTGGATCAATACCTTTGATCGCCGCCTTCATTCTGGCTTTCAAGAACCCATAGTTTCCTACTTCCAAGATGACCTTGGAGTGTGCCACTAACTCTTTGAAGTTGTCCATTCTGCAGGATCCTTACCTGTTTATGAAAAAACACAAGTACCTGCTCTGATACCAATTGAAAGCGCAAGAGTAGTGCAATACAGAAACTAGAACACACAGTAATGCACGAGTAATCTTTCCAAGAAAATACAACTAGATAAGTCCTTTTAAAAGTACACACAAGTTCTTTTGAAAAGCAATTCTCAACCAAGCTCAAGAACAACTTGACTTGTTGACTAGCCTAACCAATTCAAGACTTACCACAGTCGTTGAATTGCTTCTAACTCTTAGAACTTTTGTCTCACCTTACTCGGACTAACAAAACTCTATCTAGCTAAAAGCTCACCCAGTGTGTTAATCGACTACAACCCCGTCGACTCTCTCTTTATACCTAGAGAGAAAACCCTAAAGACTACCCAATGGAAACTTTCCATTTTCTGTTTCAGCGAATAAGACAACCTTCTTCTTTTCTTCATCGGTTGCTTATTCTCCACTTCTTTTCCTTAACGCCCACTCCTTGATAAATATCTTCACATTTTCATTAAAGGCTCCTTCCTTTTCTTGCTCAGCTCTTGACTCCGCGTTTCATCCAGTAGTTCATGTCGTACTTCATGAACTACTTCAGCTTCGTCTGCAGCATGCATCTTCACTGAAAGGGGAACTATCCAGAGCAGCGAGGTTTACGAGATCCTCGCTAGATAGAATCCACTTTCTTCAAATGTTCGTTATTTATTTTTCTAATTTTATTTTACGTGGAAATGTGTACAAAGTTACAGTAGTAATTGACTGATAATATTCATTTCTCGTACAGGTTGTTGATGTGCTTATGTTTCTTTCACATTATTTCATTGTTTCAGTGTCTCGCACCCGCAAAACAGCAGAGCACATCTGTCTTTCTGGACACCCAGTTCGGTTATCAGTTGTCGAAAATGTATACCAAGTTCTCCAAGATCTCCAAAATAGATAGCTTTGGATTCCCTCCCAGTGTCGTTAAGGTCATTCTGCAGAATGAGTCAATGGCGGAAGTTGAGTGTTTCTATTTCCCATTCAACCTAGACAAAAAGTATTGGGTAGGCATATGTGTCGATTGCAGTAGCTGGACCATATCAGTGTTAGACTACAACCTTGCTCTCAGGTCAGACTACATGATGAACAAAGAACTTAGACCCGATAGCGCAAATGTTTCCATATCTTTTGAAGAAGATGGGAAAACACGTTGGTAGTAAATAAGTTAACTAAACCCATGGCAATAGATAGGCCTCGACCCATTCCACAACATAACGTTATAATAGACTTTGGGGTCTCATCAGTTCTTTTTATCCAAGCTCATGCTGTTGCGGATTTTTATGTTTAAAACTGCATAACACCAAATGTCCTCGGTACCGAAGTGGAGCGACTAGTGGTGACACATATGAAGGAAACTTCTGTACTCTCTGAATTTTACTACTTTACGTTGATGGTTGTTTCAAAACTGTATGTGTACTGGTACTTATTGTAGTGCCTTGAACTCTGTATGAACTAGTTTGTTTGAGTAATATGTCGTAATCAGTACTCTACCATGAATTTGTATTTTTTATCCAAAATTTTTAAATAGCTTGATATAGCTCCATATAATGTAATATACGTAATGAGATTAGTTAAAGAATTTTATATGACTTTTAATGAACCCCCTTTCTCCCCTCCCCTCAAATATGATTTTTTCGTGTACAAACTCATAAATTCAAGATTCCACAAAACCCCAAACTTTACTTGTCTTAATTGGCTCAAACTGAAGCTGAAACAGCATTTTCAAAAGCATAAAAACATACCGGACTTTCTTCTTCCTTATATGGGTCGCTGGTACCAAACATAAATTAGGGTTCTTCAAGTGCGAGGGTTAATAAGGTCATCCTTTATGAGGTAATTTTTTTAATTTATAAATTTCTTATTCCTCCATTTGCAATTTGTGATGTCATTTTTTTCAAGTATTTTTTAATATTTTCAGTCCAATTGAATGTAGCTAAATTGCAATGGATTTAGTGTCTGGAATACCCAGAAAGTGTCAATGTGGAGCTTTGACTAATTTTTTGACATCAAGAACAAGAGAAACCCAAGGGTAAAAGTCCTATCGATGTTGGGCAATTTTTTGGTGAAAGTCATGTGTTTAAGTGGGTAGATAAAGCACAACTTAAATAATTAGAGGTTTTGGCCGTACAGCAAGCATCAATGGAGAAAGACTTGATAAAGACGAAGCAAGAACTTTTTGAAATCAAAAATGACATTAGCGAATTTGTTGTGGTGGTTGACAATTTTAGAGCCAAGTTTCTCAAGTGATATTGGAAGTTGTCAATTGTGTCTAACACTATAATGGTTTTAAGGACTATCATTTTGGTTGTAATATGTCTTAGGACTATCGTTGTGTTTTGGTTATTACTAATTTGGTGTTGTGAACTTTGTCAGGTGTTAGATCTCAGTCTATGATGACAATAGTTTGTAGGTTTGACTGGGTTACCTGGCAGTTGTTAATATAATTACTGGTATGGCCAGAGCTATTTTTGTGATTAGATAAGCTATTAACTTTAACCTTCACTATTTTCATCAGTATCTTCTAATACTATATCAAATTAGATGTACAACCAAATTATTTGTTATCCAGTCATTAAATATGTTGGCCATCCACAAAAGATGATAAGTTGTTATCAGAACATCGAAACATAAGTAACCTATTCTTCTTCTAGTGTCCAATTGGCTATAAAATATATAATTTGGAGATTTGGGTTTAAGGTTTCAGGTTCAAGTTTGAGAATATATAATTGGAGGTTTGGGTTTAGGATTCGGGGTTTAGGGTCTGCGTTTACGATTTATGGGATAGGATTTAGGGTTTAGTGCTGACGATTTAAGGTTTAGGTTTGCATGTTGTGGGGTTTAGTGTTTAGAATTTTTGGTTTATTGTTGAGGTTTTCGAATGAATAACACATATGTCCTCGACACCGAAGCAGAGCGGCTAGTGGTGAAACTATATGAAGGAAATTTCAGGACTCTCTGAATTTATTACATTACGTTTGTTGGTTGTTTCCAAACTATATGTGTAGTGCTTCTCAATTTAGTGCCTTGAACTCGGTATGAAGTAGTTTGCTTGAGTAATATGTCCTAATCAGTACTCTACCATGAATTTCAATTTCGTTATATCCAATTTCCTAAATAGCTAAATATAATTTCTTGTAACGTAATATAAGTATGAGGTTAGTTGAGGAATTTTATATGATTTGAGCGAACCTCCCTCACCCAATATAGTTTTTTTCATGTACAAACCCATAATTAAAGACTCTACAAAAACCGCCAATTTTACTTGTCTTAATTGGCTCAAATTCAAGTTGAAACACATGCTTCAAAGAGCAAAAAACAAAAGCAGACCTGGCTTTCTTCTTCTTTATATATGGGTCGCTAGTACCAAACAAAAAATTGGGTTCCTCAAGTGCTGGAGTAAATAAGGTCATCCTTATTTAGACAATTTGTTTTGACATTAAGAACAAGAGAAAACACAAGGCGCCCGAACAAGCCGTTCAACTTGGCAAACGGGAGAGTCGTACCAAGCAAGCCGTCCAACTCGCCCGTTCGGCGAGTTGGACCGAACAATCCCTCCTACTCGCTGAACGGGCGAGTTGGATCGAGCAAGCCGTCCAACTCGCGGAATGGGCGAGTTATATTAAACGAGCCGTCCACCTTGCCCATTCGGCGAGTTGGACTAGTCCGACTCGCCGAACGGGCGAGTTGGACCGAGCAAGCAATCCAACTCGCTCGCTCGGCGAGTTGGATCAACCACTCCATCTTTATCTCGTCCTCCTAGTTTCCTCCTTCGAGATCGGATTGAACTTGCTCTTGTTGCATCTCGATCGGAGTTAACATTGGAACTTTAAGATTCAAAAAACCGCAAGAACTTGTTTTCTCGTATGAGGTTCGACTTAATCGTATAAAATGGCAACGGTTAACTAAACATCTAAAGCTGACTCCACTATAAGAGAAATTCGAACTTCCTTCGGAATCGACATGTTTCGGGAGCGCTCTTTCGATAAATCGTAAAAACGCTTAAGTCGAAAAACGGCCTGAGAGGGTTCAAAACACGGCTAAAAGCCCACTCATGATTTTATATGAAATCAACCCCACTAGATATGACTATCTATCTTTTACTTTGCAGGAGAAGATAAATGTTAGGTTCGGAAGATAAATGTGAAGTATCCAAAGATAAACACGAAGATTGAAGGAAAATGGAATATTCTCAGAAAGCGATAAACTCGACCGAGGGCAAAAAAGGAAAAGGGAACAAACCCATAAGGCATATATAAGGGGAGCTAAAGCTAAAGGCACAGTGACCCAAAGATTTAGACCTAGAGAAGCTCTGTTAGCTTATAAGAACTTAGAACATAGGTGGCTAGAAGGCAGAGATATACTCAGACGCTTCTTCATATTTGTTCGACGATTCTGATTTCCTTAGACTCTACAACTCATTGCACTTATAAACCCTAAGATTTATTCTCGACAAGCTCGGTTTCTGGGAGTTCGATCTCTTGGTCCACTCTTTTAATTGAACTACGTTGACTTGATCCTCGAAAGGGGTACGTAGGCAGCCTTTCTTAAGGTCCAGTCCCAAATGCTTAAAACTCTTTTCGTCTTTTTTTTTATATTGCTAAGCGAGTTGTAGCCACATATGTTTCTCTCGACATAGGTGGTAGAGCTAGCAAACTTAGTCTCGTTTTTCTGCTTGTGTTATACAAATTCCTTTGTGATCCCGTTTCAAGACAAGCTTCATGTACGCTTTTGTCTCTGGAGTGCTTGTACGCAAGTTCGAAATAAAGATCTATTGTTTTCTAAATTCTTTTTGTTATCTTTTCATGTTTTCCAAGTTTACTCGATTATTTATCGTTGGCTCTCGCAGAGAATCCGGGACCTCAGGGAAAGTTATGGTTTCTTGACTTTCCTTAATTTACAAAAATCGATGGTGTGAATTTCAGTTCCCATAGTTTGGGGCTGAAGGAGGTGAGGGGGGGGGGTTGGATTACTCTAATTCATGGCCACAAAAAACTTGATCGAAACAATGTCTAGAAATACGAAAGACAACTCTGCAGCTCTCAACAACGCTGGTAAAACAACTCCAGCTGTGACTGCTCCCATCGCCAACGCTTATGCAAACGCCGTAGTCCTTGAGAAAATTGAAAACCTAGTTGAGAATTTTTGCCACAGGCAGAGGACCAAAACAAGCTCGTGATTTCTCTCACTAAACAGAAAGGGCAACGGTAAAATCTATCAAACCCCGTAAAGTCCATCTCGTTACCGAGTTGGAAAAAATCTCAGCGGATAAGGGTTTGACCAAAAGAACTTTTTTGAAAACTTTTCGGAAAAATAAAACTTGCTCTCTTAGAAATTGCGTAGATTACCCACGGAGAAAGGAAGCACATCAAATCGGGCGCACAACCCCCAATGTTGTATTTCTTCGAACAATTTTTGAAGAAACGAAGTTGATCTCTTTTGAATCACTCGAAACCAAAAAGGCTGACGAAAACTAAACTCAGCAAAACAAGAGATCGTATCCCTCACTGCTAAAATGTTTTCTGAAACCTAAGATTTTGTAAAAAGTCAAGCTTTGATTCTACGCTACATATTCAGTGAATTCTCGATGATTGTCCCTTAATCTTACTTCGGAGAAACTACCTAAAATCCCCTCGGATCAATCCTGAGGAAACGATAAAATCTCAGAATAAGTTGACTCCCAATAAATAAGGTCATCACAGCCAAAGTTTCAGAGGCTAAAACGTGAGTTTTCCGAAAAAATGGCTCTCGTAGAGCCAAACATGAAACCACGCTTACATAATGAATTTCGTAAAATTAAACTCAACAACATTTTATGAAACAACTTTCATAAAACTAAACTCATGACATTTGGCGGAATAACTTTCCTAAAATTAAAGCTCAACAACATTTTCTGAAACAACTTTCGTAAAATCAAACTTGACAATATTTTATGGAACATCGTTAGCAAAGTGAAACGAGCTAGCATTTTATGATACATCTTTCGTAGAAAAAAATTGAAATTTTTTATGAAACGACCGCACCAGAATACCATCAAAACTTGAGTCGGACCAGTCCAACTCGCCGAACGAGCCGTCCAACTTGCCCATTCGGCGAGTTGGACCAAACGAGCCGTCCAACTCGGCCGTTCGGCGAGTTGGACCAAACTAGCAGTCCTTTGGATCACCATTGCGTTCTCCTTTGAATCCCAATCGAAACGGTTTTTGTTTCATCTCAATCGGAGTTTCCGTTGAGATTTTACGATTAAAACAAGTTGGACACCCACCGTCCAACTCGCCCCGATGGCGAGTTGGATTTATTCCATCCAACTCGCCTCGTGGCGCTTTGGGAACCTGATGAGCTTCTCCTTTGTGTTCTGTTTTGAATCTTGATCAAAACGCTTTTCGTTTCATCTCAATCTGAGTTTCCATTGAAATTTTACAACAAAAACAAGTAAGACTCGCCTAAACTTCTTGGCTTGTTCCTACTCGATCTCTTCGGCGTCCTACTCACACTCTTGGGAATCCTACTCTCCCTATTGGCCATCGTAATCACCCATACCTCCATATTTCGTTCTCCTTTGAATCTCGATCGAAACGTCTCTTATTTTCTCTCGATTGGAGTTACCGTTGGAACTTTACGATAAAAACCGCAGAGACTTGTTTTCTCGTATGAATTCAGATTGATTTTATAAATTGGCAACAGCTAACTTAACACCCTATTCACCTCAACTATACGATTAATTTGAACCTTCCTATAAAAATTGACATCGTATCAAAGGTACTCTTTCGAAGAAAGCGTAAAAACGTTGAAGTCGAAAAACGGCCCGAAAAGGTCTGAAACACGACTAAAAGCACACTTATGATTTTAGACGAAATCGATCCCAATGATATTATGACGGCCTATCCTTTATTTTCAGGAGAAGATAAAATTCAAGTTTGGAAAATAAATGTCAAGTTTCAAAGGATAAACACCAATATTGAAAAATATGGATCGACGAACCAAAACCGCAAGACTGGTTCGAGCCCAAACACGGCGAGAAAGAACTAATATTTTTTTACCATTCTTAAGGGGCGTACAGACACGAGAAGAGGAAGGGAATATGAGCAAGCAAAACGGAGAAGAGGTTAACCAAAATCTTCGAGAAAACTAAAGTATGGAACCAACTTGGAAGTTTTTGAAATTTAATTTGGAATTTTCATAGGAAGGTACTAAGAAATAAAAACGCTTCAGAGATCGCTATAAAACCTAGGAACTTAGGATCTAGCAGAATAATCTAGCGAGCCAGGTCTTAGGCATTTTCCTGTCTCGATCTATTGTTCTCTAACTGTTCAGGCATATCTTGCAAAACAATCTAAGCTATCTGAAAACCGAGAAACGATTGCCACGCATACTCAGCTCGCTTCCTAAAGAAAGAAATAACTAGAAATGCGAACATGATCTTAAAACCGACTCGTTCCTAGCAATATTCTTAAAACCAACATATTCCTAGTCGTCAACTCGAAACTCACCAAGTCACAATCCTAGCGTCGTCTTTAAACTGACCTTGATTGTCGATCATCCCAATCTTCGAAAGAAAAAACGTACACAACCCTTCAAAATATCGGTTCAGCCGTTTTTTTCGTAAAAAAAGGAGGGAGTAAGTACGTGTACTATACTCGTATACTCCCATACTTCAAAATTTGTTTTTGTCTCGGCATCAAGAGAACGCTTTCGATAAAGTAAATTCTCGCAGCAGTAGACAGAAAATCATTTAGGCAATGCGATGCCTCATAAAACCGATCATCCATTACTTTTGTGTAACTATAACATTTTATACGGAAGAGCCCACGGAAAAAAAAATATCGGTGTCATGAAAAATGAATTTGCAATGCAGAAAAGAGAATGAGGAAAACACATTCCTCGTTCGCAAATATCACGAGTAATTTTCGAGAGACATTCAATTTACTTCTATGCTATTTACTCCTCGTAAAACTGACACGAAACATCCTTTGTATAGCCACACCAAGTTATGCAAAGAAACTTTTGGAAACGAACATAGCAAGTTTGACGGAGAAGTGTTTTGGACGATTTACGTATAGCTAAAAACAAAGTCATATGACTCGTCTCTCAACGAAAAAACTAAACTTTATCTCTTTGCACTACGATCTTACTGATCTCATTATTTAGCCATGCGGCTTGGTGGCTTCTGCCTCCCATCTCCCTCGGTTCTGTTCGAGCATGAAGTCATGTCGCATGGGTGCTTTATTGAGCCTCTTAGGTTTTGTCTTCATCATACAAAAACAAAACAATGTTTGTACCACTATAGGAAACATTATACGAAACAATCATCGTATAACTGATTTTTTTTTGAAAGAGATCGTATAATTGATACCTAAAGTGGAAAATTGTTTCTAACACCATTGGCCACCTTAGCACAGAAAACTCCGACTTGGCGCATCAATCTCGACAAATGCTCTTTGGCGCTCGGCCAATTACGCCTTCCGATAAAAGTCCGAACCGGAATTCGACATCCTCTTTGGGACAATTCTAAACTAACATGACCTTAATGTTAACACAAACGTGCCATGGTCTAATCCGTGACCAGCAACATCCTCGGCTATGCGGCTGAACACATCCTTCAGAAAGAGCCAAAATGTTTGAGCAACCACTGCTCCATCCAATCACTTAACGGCAAAATGACAATCCACGATTAGTCTAAAAACGGCAAGTGCAAATAATTATCGTATAACTCAGAATCAGAAATCATACGATAAATTCTTAATATCGAAACTTAGTTGTAACCACCAAACGTTTATCGTAAAATTAAATTTGTCGACAACTGACCAAGTTCAATATGTTCCGCGGTTTACTCTAAATCCACAATGTTTTACAAGTAAAAAGCGTCACATAAGGAAAAAATCGTAACAAACCTCCTAAAGCTATACAAAACATCCTTAACTATACACGGAAAAAAATCTCGGGGGGCCGACTCTTCACAAAGCACAGCGAAAGAAGTCGCACATTCTCAGGGTCAAATTTACGCGATCCATTGGTCCTTATTCCTCACTAATAAATCAATTAATTTAACTTCCGAACAAGAACAATAGTTTTGGCTGCGAACATCCGCAAACAAAACAAAACGTTTCTATGCCGTAAGGTTAAAACAAAACCCTTGCGATGCCACACATCTTTAAGCCTGCGAACATTTCAAGCACGAAATGTGGCATACAAAATAAAAACTCAACGTTCGACACAGCGAGATGTCGCTGACACTCGAAGAACTGTTTTTCGTCAAAACTTTCTGAAATGGAGTGCTCACCATAAAAACAGTCTATCCACGACCATAAAACACACACCTTCTTAAACACGTATCCTTCGCGAAGATTCACAAAAAAAAAACGGTAATATCTACCAATAAGTTTATTTCTGAGCACAACAAACTCTCAACGTTCAAACAAACTAAGCCATCTCGTAGATATAGCTCTCAAAAACCCGGCACAAGGGTAATAGTGCTATAAAAGAAATCGAAATTTTGGTTAGCACTTCGGGAGACTTAAAAATAGTCCCCGAAGAGATGCTCGATTCCTACCATACAAATCACATAAGCCGAGAACATATCGCGGACTTAAAGCGTGAAGAAATAAGGTCGAAAGCGATACAAGAAACGTAAGCCAAAGTAGTCATCACACCCCCTAAAACCGTGATTAGACCTAGGTTTTACCCTAAATCCAGCACACTGGTCTCTAACGCCTCAAGGCATGATATCAAAAAGATACGAGATTCTGAAAGCCTGTCTCTTCGTCCATATCTAAGCGCTCTTGAAACTTTGGAAAACTTCTCAAACATCTCGAATGAGCAACGAATGGGACGATCCGCAAAGATTGGGGGCGAGATGGCAACTCGTATCCTTCCCTCTATACTTAACAAAAATCCGAATCTAGTTAAGCTTCTTCTCAAGTGAAAACCCTAGTTTATTCATTAAAAAAATCGCATAGCGGCCGGGAACTGAAGCCACACGCTGTCAGTCTTAAAAACATAAATACGGCCACACTCGGCCAAAATAAATAGCCTACGAGGCTAGTCTCTAGGCCAACAAAGGTTCAATATACAATGCCATTGGCAACAACATTCCTGATAATCTCTACACGACGAACAACTAAACCATAAAGATCTCACTAGAAAACAGGAAGTAAGAACCTTAACTCTGGGACAAACTACAAAATGCTGGATCCCTTCTACAAGGGTACGTAGGCAGCCTTCACAAGGCGCAACCCAATCCTACTGCATTCCCCTCTTAGAGAAGTGAGTAGACTACTTTCGACGGACCTTTTCAACCATTGATTCCGTCTAACTTACCAAACCTGCCAAACTGCTCGCTAAAACCTCACGATTATAGCAAGTTGGGGGCTAACTGTTGTGGTCAAAATCGGTTATGATGAAATAAATAACTGAACTTCCCAAAAATGTTTGTCTTCAAGAAGAAAGAGATAGTATATGAGAGCGAGAAAACCAAAATCGAGTTTCGTATGAATTCTGAAAAGGATTCATACCATAAGTCCTCGAGAAAGGTTACTCTAGGCCTTGGATGGACAGATCCCGAGCATCGAGACCACGAAACTACTATAAGGCTCGATCGTCCAACTTGCCCGTTTGGTGAGTTGGACCAGTCTAACTCGCCAAAAGGGCGAGTTAAACCGAACGAGCCGTGCAACTCCGCGAACGGGGGAATTGGACCAAGCAAGCCGTCTAACTTGCTAAACAGGCGAGTTGGACCGAACAAGCTGTCCAACTCGCCCGTTCGGGCGAGTTGAACTGAGCAACCGTCCTACTTGCCTGTTCGGCGAGTTGTACCAAACAATCCCTACAACTCACCAAACTGGCGAGTTAGATCGAGCAAACCGTCCAACTTGCCGAACGGGCGAGTTGGATCGAACGAGCCGTCCACCTTGCCCATTCGGCGAGTTTGACTAGTCCGACTCACCGAATGGGCGAGTTGGACCGAACAAGTAATCCAACTCTCCCGCTCGGCGGGTTGGATCAACTACTCCATCTTTATCTCGTCCTCGTATATTCCTCCTTTGATATTGGATTGAAATTGCTCTTGTTTCATCTCGATCGGAGTTACCTTAGGAACTTTACGATTTAAAAACGCAAGAACTTGTTTTATCGTATGAGGTTCGAATTAATCATATAAAACGGCAACAATTAACTAAACACCTAAAGCTGCCTCCACTATACGAGAAATTCAAACTTTCTTTGGAATTGATGTCGTTCCGGGAACTCTCTTTCGATAAATCGTAAAAACGCTTAAGTCGAAAAATGTCCAGATTTGGTCTAAAACGCAGCTAAAATCCCACTTACGATTTTATACGAAATCAAGCCCCATCGATATGATGGTCTATCTTTTACTTTGTAGGAGAAGATAAATGTTAAGTTCTGAAGATAAATGTGAAGTTTTCAAAGATAAACACGAAGATCGAAGGAAAATGGAATATTCCTAGAAAGAGATAAACTCGACTGAGGGCAGAAAAGGAAATGGGAACTAACCTAGAAGGCATATATAAGAGGAGCTAAAGTTAAAGGCGCTGGTACCTGAAGATTTAGACCTAGATAATCTTTGTTAGCTTATAAGAACTTAGAACTTAGGTGGCTAAAAGGAAAAATAAATACTCAGACGTTTCTCCATCTTTGTTCGACGATTCCGATTTCCTTACTCTACAACTCATTGCACTTAGAAACCCTAAGATTTATTCTCGACAAGCTCGGTTTCTATGACTGACACACGATTACCAGATGAACTTGCTGTGGCAGTTCGATCTCTTGGTCAACTCTTTTATTTGAACTATGTCCGACTTGATCCTCGAAAGGGGTACGTAGACAGCCTTTCTTAAGGTCCAGTCCCAAATCCTTCAAACCTTTTTCGTCTTTTTCGTCTATTTCTAAGCGAGTTGCAACCACATAGGTTTCTCTCGACATAGGTGGTAGAGCTAGAAAAATTAGTCTCGTTTTACTTTTTGTGTTATATGAATTCCTTTGTGATCCCGATTCAAAACAATCTTCATGTATGCTTTTGTCTCTGGATTTCTCATACGCAAAATTGAAATAAAGATCTATTGTTTTCTAAATTCATTTTTTTATATTTTCATGTTTTCCAAGCTTGCTTGATTATTTGTCGTTGGCTCTCGTAGAGAATCCGGGACCTAACGGAATGTTAGGGTCTCTTAATTTTCCTTAATTTACGGAATCGACGGTGTGAATTTCGGTTCCCACATAATTGCTGGCATGACCAAAGCTATATTTGTGATTGAATAAGATATTAACTCTAACCTTTACTATTTTTATCTGTATCTTTTAACAATATAAATAATTAGATGTACAACCAAATTGTTATCCCATCATTAATAATGTCAGCCATCCACTAAAGATGATAAGAGGATATAAGAACATCGAAACATAAGTAACCAATTATTCTTCTATTTTCCAGTTGGCTAGGATATATATAAATTGGAGCTTTGGGTTTAGGATTTCATGTTCATGTTGAGAATTTACAATTGGAGGTTTGGGCTTGAGATTTAGGGTTACAGTCTGTGTTTACAATTTATGGGGTAGGATTTAGAGTTTAGTGTTGATGATTTAGGGTTTAGTGTTGCATGTTGTGGGGCTTAGTGTTTAGGGTTTTGGTTTACTGTTGAGGTTTGCAAATGCATAACACATATGTCCTCAATAGACACTATATGAAGGAAATTTCGAGACTCTCTGAATTTTATTAAATTACGTTTGTTGGTTGTTTTGAAACTGTATGTGTAGTGCCTTGAACTTTGTATGAATAAGTTTGCTTGAGAAATATGTCTTAGTCAGTATCTACCAGGCATTTGTATTTCGTTTTATACAAAAGCTTAAATAGCTAAAAATAATTCCTTGTAACGTAATATAAGTATGAGATTAGTTGAAGAATTTTATATGACTTTAACAAACCTCCCCCCCCCCCAAATTATTTGTTATCCCATCATTAATAATGTCAGCCATCCACTAAAGATGATAAGTGGATATAAGAACATCGAAACATAAGTAACCAATTCTTCTTCTATTTTCCAGTTGCCTAGGAAATATATAAATTGGAGCTTTGGGTTTAGGATTTCATGTTCGTGTTGAGAATTTACAATTGGAGGTTTGGGCTTGAGATTTAGGGTTGCAGTCTATGTTTACAATTTATGGGGTAGGATTTAGAGTTTAGTGTTGATGATTTAGGGTTTAGTGTTGCATGCTGTGGGGCTTAGTGTTTAGGGTTTTTGGTTTACTGTTGAGGTTTGCAAATGCATAACACATATGTCCTCAATAGCGAAGCGGAGCGGCTAGAGGTGACACTATATGAAGGAAATTTCGGGACTCTCTGAATTTTTTTAAATTTCGTTTGTTGGTTGTTTTGAAACTGTATGTGTAGTGCCTTGAACTTTGTATGAATAAGTTTGCTTGAGAAATATGTCTTAGTCAGTATCTACCATGCATTTGTATTTCGTTTTATACAAAAGCTTAAATAGCTAAATATAATTCCTTGTAACGTAATATAAGTATGAGATTAGTTGAGGAATTTTATATGACTTTAACAAACCTCCCCCCCCCCCAAATTATTTGTTATCCCATCATTAATAATGTCAGCCATCCACTAAAGATGATAAGTGGATATAAAAACATCGAAACATAAGTAACCAATTTAATACGATCCTAGGAAGGCTCTGGGTCTGGGAAGAGAGATCAAGGGATAATCCTCGCGACAATGAATCAGAAGACTCGAATCCTCCAAGGCGTGTGGGATGAATGGTGACACAAGAAGCTGCGGAAAGTCTCCTTGATACTCCTAGACTGCATTCTTCGGATATGACACACCTCAGAACTCGATCCTTAGGCTGTTGGATATTACACACCAACAAAGCTTCAAATCGTCCAAAGACAAGAGAGAAGAGAGAAAAGGGTATTCGATAAAAAGACTGCTTATTTTTGAATGAGGGTAACAAGGGTTTAAATAGAGAAACCAAGGAACATGCTCCTTAGGTTTCGAAAATATCATGACATAAAACTATAGAATAAAAGCAAAACATAAGATAAATAGATAGAGTCTTATTTTAGGCTTGGACCGAGATTAGCACCTAGGAGATGTGTAAAGCAGCTTGTGGCCTCGTTAAAAACCTTCCTCCATAAAACCTCTTTGGGACAAAACCGAGAGCAAGGAAAAGAGCACACACAAGTACTTTGCCTAAGTACTAATTCAGCTAGATGAGGAGATAGCTTGAAAGGTGATCAAGGTATCTCGGATCATCAAGATTTGTCCAAGACCTTCTTCTTGTTTCCATACGAGTCTAAGTAATCCTCCAATGGCTCCATTTAGTTTCTTGATTGTAGAACGAGTCATGGGACCTTCTGGAATGGCTAAGGCATCTTCATTAGCTGGTTTGTCCATAGGTGCATTCCTGGATACATCATCTTCCTTGTTGAGCTGGTCCATGATCACATCACATTCCTTGGTGCTTTCCATGATCACATCATCCCCTCCCTCTTCAGAAAGATTTGTCCTCAAATATGTTTTACCTGCAATAGAGGGGACCAAGTCAGTAACATCAAAGTTTAAAATCAAATTACACTTACCTTGCAAGCCTCTTTGATAGGCATTGTTGCTGACTGGTTTGGATATGTAGAAGGCATTGATCCATGTAGTTCCTGATTCATTACTCAAACATGATACATGGAAACAAAGCAAGTTAGCACATGAAAATTTATCAAAGAGTAATAATCTTATCCCAAATTCGTTTTTGTTCGGTTTTGGCTTGTGTGCTGCATCTGGTGGTGCTTCTTTGATGAGGATGAAGCCAGTGACGTCTTGGTGCATATCCTGATCCAAATCAGGTGGCTTGAACCGCTTGTCTTCCACATGCTTGTTCTTTCTCCTTGTATGCTTCCAAGCTTCATCGTAATCTGCACATGGCTTTTTTGACAAAAACAAGTGCATTATATCTGTGTAATAGATAAAATAACTCTTGAAAACATGATCACTTACCTTAGCATGCTCACCTGGTCGCCATATATAGGATTGAGATGTTCTAAGCTCAGTTAATTCAGAATAAAGTAAGTGTAGGGGTACCTGAGTTGTAGAATCAGTAACTTGCAAATCTAACTTGGTTTTAGCCTCAAATTGGTTTCTTGTAGATGTAGGAAGGACTAAAAATGTGGGATAGGTTGATTCATAGCTTATATCCTTCTTTCCAAAGAGTGTACACCTCAAAACAATTTGTCCTGTACCAACAGCAAGCAAATCACGTTTCATGTTCTTCTTTGAGTTTAGATAGTTACCTCGGATTGGTTTCTTTGGACATTGATGTAGACTAAGTTGATCTGGTGGTTTCTCCTTGATTTGAGAAGAAAAAATGAGTTCTTCTCCTGATCCAGTGATCACTTCACCATTTTGTCTAGTGAATTCTCCATTTCCAATCATGGTTTGATAATCTCTGCAATGGTATTGAAGCTGATGCATATCTGGTGGCTTCCATATCTTGACATGGTCGAGAAGCAAGTCTTTTTGATCAACTTCCAAATCCTTATGACCCCGGCCGGTTCTAGCATGAGCAGAGCACTCTCCAAGTATGATAATCTTGTGGACATATGCTCCAGGTCTCCACGAGTAGGTCTGTAACCTTCCATCACAATCAGATATAAGTTTCTCTTGGGAAAGATCCAAACCGACATGTTTTGCAAAACTAGCAATATCTTGATGATCAGGTGGCCATTTGCTGCGTGGTCTGGTTTGTTGGATCCATGACTGACTTGAATTCATTCTTCATTTGTTTCATAGTGAAACCCTTGCTTATCTGAGACGTGCAACATCTTATCTTCAAAGGATGAGAAACCAACAAAATCAAATGTTGGTGCAGCTGAATTCTTCTCAATCAATATGATCTTGTTCCTTTGACTCCTCAAATCTCCTCCAGGCTCAAATACAACATGCTTCAAGCCCATTTCGTGTCTTTAAAGCTCCATAGCTCTGATCTTGTTCCAAGAAAAAAGACTGATCAGAAAAGTACCTAAGAATGTCTTTTGGAAATCACATGAGTCAAAGACATTCATTTGCACCAATCCACTCCCTGATTGTGGTTTCTTGTGTGCCTCCTCTTCTATCACATCCTGTTTTAAAATAACCAGGTCGTCCATTACTGGTTGATCATCCTTCTGAATGGTGGTTGTTGGAATCTCGGCTTGATCTTCTTGAGCTTGTGCTGCTGATTCTGGTCCTGCTGAGTGGAGTTCTGAGATAGAAGTGAAAGACTCTTGATTCTCTGCTTCTATGGCTGGATGTGTTGTGTTGGACCTTTTGAATTTCTTCTCCACATCCATCAATACTTGTAACAATGCCTCCTTATCCTTTTCACTGAATAAACAAAATTGTTTATCTTCTCTAAATGGATTAGAGATTGTCTTCTCCTTGCTATAACAGATTTGTTTCTTGATAGATGAACCAAAAGTATTACATGGACGTGATCTCTTGCTGTCAGGCTGTTTCTGAACTGAGTTTGAAAGATAAAGCTTTGTCTCATATGGCTGGTGTCGATCTTCTTGAATAGGTGCAGGTGATTCCGGTTCTGCCACTTTGAGTTCTGAAACAGCAGTAAATGGTTCTTGGTTCTGTGCTTTTGTGGCTGGACGTGTTGGGTTGGACCTTTTGAATGGCTTCTCCACATCCATCATTACTTGTAACCACTCCTTTTTAACCTCGTCACTGAACCAGGAATGTTTAACTGTTTTCTCTTTGCTGTAACAGGTTAGTGCCTTGCTAGCTGTGACTTCATTCATAGGAGACTTCAGGGAAGTATGATCTTTGGATGCATACTTGTCCCTTAGTAACAACTTCAAACTCTCCCAAGTGGTAAAAGTTGGTTCCTTGTAGAACCTACGATCATCTTCCTCTTGCAACCACCATTTATAAGTGTTTCCTTTGAGTTGAGAAATTGCAAAAGCTAATCTTTCTTCCTCCAAGATTCTGTTGTAACGCAGCCACTTGTCCATGGTTCTTTCCCACTCTAGATAGTCACCTTTCCCTGAAAAAGCATAGAGTCGAATATCAGTAAATGGTTTATAATCAGAACAAAGATCAATTGATTTAGGAGTGAGAGAAGATTGGTGTGGTCTGCTCCATGTGTTCGCTGATTGCTTGAAGTGTGGCTCTCCACGACCTGCATCTCCTTCCTGATACCACATATGTTTGCTTGAATGAATTTTAACAGAAACTGGTGGTTTAGGCTCAAGACTTTGATTGTGCATCCTCCTTTTATATTTCGGCTTAAGATCATCAGTTTGCTGCAGGAACTCTTGTCGAAATTCATCAAGGATGGCCTTCATCTTCTGTTGCAGTTGAGCATTCATAGCCTTAAGTAACAGCCTTTCATCCTTTCTGAGTTCTCCTTTGTGCTCATTCGCCATTGTTCCTGAGAAACAAAAGAAAAGAGAACCAGTAACAAGTTCTAGATAAACAACAAAACAGAACACAAAACAAAATCAAAAGTTAATAAAAATCTTTAGGTTTCGAAAACAGATTCAAGTGAACAACACAGGAATCACACTTAACAACAGGAGATAACTTGAAATAGAATTATACAGATCAAGAGACAAAGCAAACAACAAACGCAGCAAACATAACAGATTGAAGAACACAATCTCTACTCAAACCTAATAGCAAACGGATCAAACTTGTAACGTAACCAGCAAGGATTCGAAAGGGTTCTTATCAAAACGAGATCAAAGCTTGCAGTATTATCAGATTTCAACAGAACACAAGTAGATCTATCAATACTAGACAGGATTAAGAGCAGATCAATAATAAAAACAACAAGAACAAGCAGATCGGATCGAAACTTGATAAGGAAGATGAACAGATCAATTTTCAAATCGAAACAGAACACTGATCAATCACTTTTCACACGGGAATATGGAAAGAAAACAATCAGATTCGTGATCAAACACTCAAAGTTAATAGATTTCAACAACAGAAACACAAATCTGATAAAAACACAACAGAATATGAAAAAACAAAAACGAAAATCTGTGAGAAATCGAATACTTCCCTTCCAGAGTTGCTCTGATACCACATAATACGATCCTAGGAAGGCTCTGGGTCTGGGAAGAGAGATCAAGGGATAATCCTCGCGACAATGAATCAGAAGACTCGAATCCTCCAAGGCGTGTGGGATGAATGGTGACACAAGAAGCTGCGGAAAGTCTCCTTGATACTCCTAGACTGAATTCTTCGGATATGACCCACCTCAGAACTCGATCCTTAGGCTGTTGGATATTACACACCAACAAAGCTTCAAATCTTGCAAAGACAAGAGAGAAGAGAGAAAAGGGTTTTCGATAAAAAGACTGCTTATTTTAGAATGAGGGTAACACGGGTTTAAATAGAGAAACCAAGGAACATGCTCCTTAGGTTTCGAAAATAACATGACATAAAAACTATAGAATAAAAGCAAAACATAAGATAAACAGATAGAGTCTTCTTTTAGGCTTGGACCGAGATTAGCACCTAGGAGACGTGTAAAGCAGCTTGTGGCCTCGTTAAAAACCTTCCTCCGTAAAACCTCTTTGGGACAAAACCGAGAGCAAGGAAAAGAGCACACACAAGTACTTTGCCTAAGTACTAATTCAGCTAGATGAGGAGATAGCTTGAATGGTGATCAAGGTATCTCGGATCATCAAGCTTTGTCCAAGACCTTCTTCTTGTTTCCATACGAGTCTAAGTAATCCTCCAATGGCTCCATTTAGTTTCTTGATTGTAGAACGAGTCATGGGACCTTCTGGAATGGCTAAGGCATCTTCATCAGCTGGTTTGTCCATGGGTGCATTCATGGATACATCATCTTCCTTGTTGAGCTGGTCCATGATCACATCACATTCCTTGGTGCTTTCCATGATCACATCACAATTCTTCTTCTATTTTCCAGTTGGCTAGGAAATATATAAATTGGAGCTTTGTGTTTAGGATTTCATGTTCATGTTGAGAATTTACAATTGGAGGTTTGGGATTGAGATTTAGGGTTACAGTTTGTGTTTACAATTTATGGGGTAGGATTTAGAGTTTAGTGTTGATGATTTAGGGGTTAGTGTTGCATGTTGTGGGGCTTAGTGTTTAGGGTTTTTGGTTTACTGTTGAGGTTTGCAAATGCATAACACATATGTCCTCAATAGCGAAGCGGACCGGCTAGAGGTGACACTATATGAAGGAAATTTCGGGACTCTCTGAATTTTATTAAATTACGTTTGTTGGTTGTTTTGAAACTGTATGTGTAGTGCCTTGAACTTTGTATGAATAAGTTTGCTTGAGAAATATGTCTTAGTCAGTATCTACCATGCATTTGTATTTCGTTTTATACAAAAGCTTAAATAGCTAAATATAATTCCATGTAACGTAATATGAGGAATTTTATATGACTTTAACAAACCTCCCCCCCCCCAAAAAAAAGCTTAAATAGCTAAATATAATTCCTTGTAACGTAATATAAGTATGAGACTAGTTGAGGAATTTTATATGACTTTAACAAACCTCCCCCTCCCCCCCCCCCAAATATAGTTTTTTTTTTCATGTACAAAAACATAAAATTAAGACTCTACAAAAAACAGCCAACTTTAGTCTTAATTGGCTCAAATTGAAGTTGAAACGCAAGGCTTAAAGAGCCAAAAACCCATACCAGACTTTCTTCTTCTTTACAGTGTCACTAGTACCAACCAAAAAATTGGAGTTTTCAAGTGCGGAAGTAAATAAGGTCATCTTTATTTAGATTTTTGTTTTGACCTCAAGAACAAGGCAAAAGCCAATGTAATTTTTTTATCGATGTGGGACGACTTTTTGTAAAAATCATGTGTTCAAGTGGATAGATGAAGCACAACTTTAAGAATTCAAGGTTGTGGCCTGAAAGCAAGCGTCGATGGGGAAAGAATTGATGGAGATGAAGCAAGAATTTTTGGAAATCAAAAATGACATTTGTGAATTTGTTGTGGTGTTTGACAGTTTTAGAGCCAAGTTTCTCAAGTTATATTGGGAATTGTCCATTGTTTCTAACACTATAAGGGTGTTTAAGGATTTTCATTGTGGTTGTAGTATGTTTTTGGAATATTGTTGTGTTTCTGTTATTATATTTCAGCGTTGTAAACTTTGTTAGGTGTCAGATCTTAGTCTATGATGACACCAGTTTGTACATTTGGATTGGTTACTTTGTTGTTATTAATAGAATTATTGGTATGACCAAAGCTAATATTTGTGATTAGATTATGTATTAACTCTAACCTTCATTATTTTTTCGGTATCTTCTAACAATATATCGAATTAGATGTACAACTAAATTATTTGTTATCCCGTCATTAATTATGTTAGCCATCCACTAAAGATGATAAGTGGTTATCAGAATATCAAAACATAAGTAACCCATTCTTCTACTATTTTCCAGTTTGCTAGGAAATGTATAAATTGGAGCTCTAAGTTAAGGGTTTCATGTTCAGGGTTAAAAATTTACAATTGGAGGTTTGAGTTTAGGTTTTAGGATTTGATTACGATTTATGGGGTATGAATTAGGATTTAGTTTTGAGGATTTAGGGTTTAGTGTTGCATGTTGTGAGGTTTAGTGTTTAGGATTTTCGATTTACGGTTAAGGTTTGCAAATGCATAACACAGATGTCCTCGATATCGAAGCGGAGCGGCTAGAGGTGATACTATATGAAGGAAATTTCGGGACTCTTTGAATTTTATTACATTATGTTTGTTGGTTGTTTCAAAACTATATGTTTTCCGGTTCTCATTATAGTGCCTTGAACTCTGTATGAATTAGTTTTCTTGAGTAATATGTCCTAATCAGTAGTGTACCATGAAGTTGTATTTCATTTCAACCAATTTTTTTATAGCCAGATATAATTTACGTGTAACGTAACATAAGTATGAAATTAGTTGAGGAATTTTATTTGACTTTAACGAACCCTCCCCCACCTTAAATATAGTTTTTGTGTGTAGACACTCATAAATTCATGATTCTACAAAAATACTCAATTTATATGTTTTAATTGGATCAAATTGAAGTTGAAACACAACGTTTTAATGAGCCAAAAAAGCAGACCCGACTTTCTTGTTCCTTATATACGGGTCGCCAATATCAAACAAAAATTAGATTCTTCAACTGCGAGAGCTAATAAGGTCATCCTTTCTCAGGAAATTTGTTTAATTTATAAATTTCCTACTCCTCGATTTCCCAATATGAAATGTCATTTTGTAAACTCTTTTTAATCTTTTGGTTTAATTGAAAGTCCTTCTTAGGCTAAATTAAATTGATTTAGGGCCTAGAATACCCATAAAGTGTTAATGGGGAACCTTGGCTATTGTTTTGACATCAAGAACAAGAGAAAACCATGGCAAAAGTTCTATCGATGTGGGGAATTTTGGGTAAAATCATGTGTTCAAGTTGGTAAATGAAGAGCAACTTGAAGAATTATAGGTTTTGGCCAGAAATTAAGCGTCGATGGAGAGATACTTGATGGAGATGAAGCAAGAATTTTTGCAATCAAAAATGACATTAGTGAATTTGTTGTGGTGTTAGACAATTTTAGAGCCAAGTTTCTCAAGTAATATTGGGAGTTGTCGATTGTGTCTAACAATATAAGAGTGTTTTTAGTGTGGTTTTAGTATGTTTTAGGACTATCATTGTGTTTCTGGTATTACTATTTAGGCGTTGTGAACTTTGTCAGGTTTCAGATCTCTATCTATAATGACAACAGTTTGTGGGTTTGGTTTGGTTACTCGGTTGTTCTTAATATAATTACTGGCATGGTCAAAACTTTTTGTGATAATACAAGCTATCTACTCTAACCTCCACTATTTTCTTGGTATCTTCAAACAGTATATTGAATTAGATTTACAACCAAATTATTTATTATCCAGTCAATTAATTACGTTAGCCATCAACTAAAGATGATAAGTGGTTATCAGAGCATCGAAACATAAGTAACCTATTCTTCTACTATTTTCCAGTTGTCTAAGAAATATATAAATTGGAGATTTAGGTTTAGGGTTTCAGGTTCAGGGTTAAGAATTTACAATTGGCGGTTTAGGTTTAGGATTTAGGGTTTGTGTATACGATTTATGGGGTAGGGTTTAGGGTTTAGTGTTGCATGTTGTGGGGTTTAGTGCTCAGGATTTTTGTTTTTTTTGTTGAGGTTTGCAAATGAATAACAAAGATGTCCTCAATACTGAAGCAGAACGGCTAGTGGTGACACTATATGAAGGAAATTTCTGGACTAAATTTTATTACATTAAGCTTGCTGGTTGTTTCAAAAATCTATGTTTTCGATTCTTATTGTACTTGTTTGAACTCTGTATAAATTAGTTTGCTTGAGTAATATTTCCTAATCAGTACTCTACCATGAGTTTGTATTTCGTTTTATCTAATTTTTAAATAGCTGGATATAATTCCATGTAACATAATATAAGCATGAGATTAGTCGAGGAATTTATATAACTTTAATGAACCTCCCCCTCTTAATATAGTTTTTTGTGTGTACAAACCCATAAATTCAAGATTCTACAACCTCCCCCCCCCAATTTACTTATCTTAATAGGTTTAAATTAAAGTTGAAATACATCATTTTAAATAGCAAAAAAAGCAGACTCGATGTTCCTTTTCCTTATATATGGGTCGCTAGTACCTAACAAAAACTAAGTTTCTTCAAGTGCGGGAGTTAATAAGGTCATCTTTTCTCAGTTAACTCCTTTAATTTATAAATTTCCTATTCCTCCATTTTTCAATTTGTAATTTCATTTTGTCAACTGTTTTTAATCTCTTCGGTCCCATCAAATGACTTACTTAGGCTAAATTTCAATGGATTGAGGGCCTGTAATACCCAGAAAGTGTCAATGAGGAGCCTTGACTAATGTTTTGACATTAAGAACAAGAGAAAACCTAGGCTAAAGTTCTATCGATGTGGGACAATTTTCGATGAAAATCATGTGTTCAAGTGGGTAGATGAAGCACAACTTGAAGAATTAGATGTTTTCGCCGGAAAGAAATCGTCAATGGAGAAAGACTTGATGGAGATGAAGCAAGAACTTTTGGAAATAAAAATTGACATTAGAGAATTTGTTGTGGTGTTTGACATTTTTAGAGCCCAGTTTCTCAAGTGATATTGGAAGTTGTAGATTGTGACTAACAATATAAGGGTGTTTTAAAGACTATCATTGGGGTTGTAGTATGTTTTAAGACTATCGTTGTTTTCTTTTTTTACTATTTCGATGTTGTGAACTTTGTTAGGTGTCAGATCTTAGTCTATGATGACAACAATTTGTAGGTTTGGCTGGGTTACTTGGTTGTTCTTAATATAATTACTGGTATGGTCAAAGTTATTTTTTGATTCGATAAGCTATTAAATATAACCTTCACTATTTTCATCAGATGTACAACCAAATTATTTCTTTTACAGTCATTAATTATGTTAGACATCAACTAAAGATGATAAGTGGTTATCAGAACATCTAAACAAAGTAAACTATTCTTCTACTAATCTCTAGTTATTTATGAAATATATAACTTGGAGCTTTGGGTTTAGAGTTTCAAGTTTAGGGTTAGGAATTTGCAGTTAGAGGTTTGGGTTTAGGATTTAGGGTTTAGAGATCGGATTTAGGATTTATGGTGTAGGGTTTAGGGTTTAGTGTTAACATTTCGGGTTTAGTGTTGCATGTTGTGGGGTTTAGACCATGTTTATCCCCGGTCTCTTAGGGTGAGATTCTTAACTTAATTGGACTCTCTTTTTTTTTTGACTAAGAGACGGCTCTTAGGTCTCTTATTTAAGAGAAGATTCTTAGGTTTTCTTAGTTAAAAGTTAAAAAAACGTCTCTTAGAAAAGTTAAAAACCCCTTCTAAGAAACCTCCAATAAACATGTCCTTAGTGTTTAAGGTTTTTGGTTAAATGTTAAGTGTTTGGGGTTTATATTTTAGGGTTGAAGGGTTTAAGGTTTAGTATGTTAGGGTTTAAGGTTTAGTATGTTAGGGTTAAAGGTTTGATTTTAAGGGTTTAAGGTTTAAGATATATGGCTTAGGGCTCACCATACAACTTGGGCTTACGAGATTTAGGGTTTATAATTTAGATGAAGCACAAGTTGAAATATAAGAGATTTTGGCCTGAAAGCAAGCATCGATGGAGAAAGACGTGATGAAGATGAAGCAAAAACCTTTGGAAATCAAAAATAACATTAGTGAATTTCTTGTGGTGTTTGACAGTTATAGAGCCAAATTTCTCAAGTGATTTTGGGAATTGTCGATTGTGTCTAATATTATAAGGGTGTTTTAAGGACTCTCATTGTGGTTGTAGTATGTTTTAGGACTATCGTTTCGTTTCTGTTATTACTATTTCAGCGTTGTGAAATTTGTCAGGTATTAGATCTCAGTCTATGATGACAACCATTTGTAGGTTTGGCTGGATTACTTGGTTGTTCTTAATATAATTACTAGTATGGTCAAAGCTTTTTTTGTGATTAAAGCTCCTTCAGTATTTTCATCTGTATCTTCTAATATATCAAATTAGATTTACAACCAAATTATTTCCAGCTCTCATTATAGTGACTTGAACTCTGTATGAATTAGTTTTCTTGAGTAATAAGTCCTAATCAATACTCTACCATGAATTTTTATTTCTTTTTATCCAATTTTTAAATAGCTGGATATAATTTTGTGTAATGTAATACAAGTATGAGGTTAGTTAAGGAATTTTATATGACTTTAACGACCCCCCCTAAATATAGTTTTTGTGTACAAACCCGTAAATTCAAGATTCTAGAAAAAACACCTCAATTTACATGTCTTAATTGGCTCAAATTGAAGTTGAAACACAACGTTTTAAAGAGCCATAAAAGCAGACCCAAATTTCTTCTTCCTTATATATGGGTCGCTAGTACCAAACAAAAATTAGAGTTCTTCAATTGCGGGAGCTAATATGGTTATCCTTTCTCAAGTAATTCGCTTAATTTATAAATTTCATACTCTTCCATTTTGCAATTTGAAATGTCATTTTGTCAACTGTTTGAAATCTTTTTGTTTCAATTGAATGTCTTACTTAGACTAAATTGCAATGGATTTAGAGTCTAGAATAACCAGAAAGTGTCAATGTGGAATATTTTTTGATATTAAGAACAAGAGAAAACAAATGATAAAAGTTCTATCGATGTGGGACAATTTTCAGTGAAAATTGTATGTTCATGTGGGTAGATGAAGCGCAACTTGAAGAATTAGAGGTTTTGGCCAGAAAGTAAGCATCGGTGGAGAAATACTTGATGGAGATGAAGAAAGAACTTTTGGAAATCAAATTTGACATTAGTGAATTTGTTGTGGTGCTTGACAATTTTAGAGCCAAGTTTCTCAAGTGATATTTGGAGTTTTCTATTGGGTCTAACACTATAAAGGTGTTTTAAGGACTATCATTATGGTTGAATATTTATTTAGGACTATTGTTTTGTTTCTATTATTATTATTATTTTTGCGTTATAAACTTTGTGAGGTATCAGATCTCAGTCTATGACGACAACAAATTGTAGGTTTGGCTGGGTTACTTGGTTGTTCGTAATATAATTAATGGTACGGCCAAAGCTATTTTTGTTAGTAGACAAGCTATTAACTTTAACCTTCACTATTTTAATCGGTATATTTTAACAATACATTAAATTATTCTTATTCTACCCACATAAGTAACTTATTCTTCTACTATTTTCCAGATGGCTAGGGTTTCAAGTGTAGGGTTAATAATTTACAATTGGAGGTTTGGGTTTAGGGTTTAGGTTTGAGAGATTTGGTTTACAATTTATGGTTTAGTGTTGACGATTTAGAGTTTTGTGTTGCATGTTATGGGGTTTAGTGTTTAAGGATTTTGGTTTACTGTTTAGTCTTTGGGGTTTAAATTTTAGGGTTCAAGGGTATAGGGTTTAGTATGTTAGGGTTTAAGGTTTGATTTTAAGGGTTCATGTTTAGGATTTAGGTTTTACTCATCATACAACTTAGGCTTACGAAATTTAGGGTTTATAATTTAGATGGATTTTTCCGTTGGAATGTTAACTTCCGTTTCATCATATTATAGGGTTAACTATCTTTGTTAGCTATCTAGTACTGAAGTTAGCTATAACCAGATATGTTCTATCTAACTAAGGAGTAAACCCATTCATTTAATATTATTTTGAAAGATGCCCCACTTAATGATTTTGGCTTATGGTTTAAGGTTTAGTGTTGCATGTTGTTGGGTTTAGTGTTTAGGGTTTTGGTTTACTATTTTAGGTTTCTAAAGTTTAGATTTTAGGGTTTAAAGTTTACTCACGAGAAAACTTGGGCTTTAGGGTTTACGGTTTATTATTTAGTTGTATTTTTGCGTTAGAATGTTAACTCTCATTCATCATATTCTAGGGTTAACTAGTTATGTTAGCTTCTAGTAATGAAGTTATTTGTGCTGATATGTTCTATCTAGCTAAGGAGTTTACCCATTCATTTAAGATTTGTAAGGTAGATAGCCAAGTTAACTGTTTTGGTTTAGGGTTTACTTGCTTAGGGTTTATGATTTAGGGTTAGCATTTATGAATTTAATGCAGGATGTAATATTGTGTTGGATTTTCGCGTGTGACTGTTAATTATCAGTTCATCTTATTTTATGGTTAACTCGATATGATAACTATCCACTAATTAACTTCTCTATAATCGTTTATGTTTTAGCTATTGGCATGCGTGTTTTAGTTGTTCTAGCAGAGTATAAATATCTTAAACAAATCACTATCAAATTAACCCTAGTCTTTAATAGAAAAATAGTACTCTTTCCAAAAGAGATCAGGTGTAGTACTTAGGGATCAAATCCATATAGAGCAATGGCACACAATAGATTTCTAATTTCTAAAGATTAACCTAGGTTAATATATATATATATATATTGGTTGGCAAACAATCAATTAAGGATTTATTATCAAAAATTAGAGATACAATATGAAAATATGCTAATAATGCAAATATGTAAATAATGCAAATATAAAAATATTCTAATAAACTAACTTGATGCAAATGTAAATATGCTAGATCTAGGGTTTCAAGCCTAATAGATTATAGTGGATAGGAATCACAGATATTTAAATATATTAGGACTCAAATCGTAACTATTCTGACCCTTTTAACTCCAACTCTCGTATGCGAGCAAAAGGAAAGACCATCGACGACTAAGATGTCGATCGACGGCTAAGGCCTGATGTCGATCGACGGCTAAGGCCTGATGTCGATCGACGGTGAAATGAGAAGGAAGTGTGAACGAGATTTGATAAGTCCACCAGAATTATTAGACCAGATCTCGCTTGCGCCTAACAACCTAGTTCAATGGAGTTTATTTTGGCACAAAACCTACTCTCATAGTCGTCCATGTCCTACTTTCGAGATCCTAGTTAGCTACTCTAGAATGCAAGCATCAAGCACAACTCAACTGATGGATATTAACTTAACTAGCAATCTACTTTTGGGCTAATCCATGATTGCTATCATTCAACCCTAAATCTAGTTGATGATTACTCAGACATAATCAAAGAAAGAACAATAGTCTGAAGAGAATGCATAGATAAAATATTGGGTTTCCAATACAAATCTCCCTAAGGAGTTATGAATCTTCTCCCCTATAAACCTAAAACTATACAACTTTGTGAATTGTGTCAAGCCTTGCCTAAGCTTGTACTTGCACACTCTCCATGCTATCAATACATGAGCATAAATATAAAAACCCTAAAACCTAGGTCAAAACTCGTCCAGGGCATTCTTGTCATTTGTCTTCTAAACTTAGGCATTTCAATCGGCTGTTTGGCGAGTTGGGCGTCGATCGATGGCAAGTGTGAAACATCGATCGACCTTGGTCTCTCATCATCGGTCAACTCCAAGGAAGAATCGTCGATCGACGACAGTCTTGTACTTCGACTCCTGAAATAATCGACTACGAATTCTTTTCCTCTAAATGCTCCAAAAGCTCCAAGTATCTCCATTTATCTCCAAAACGTCCCTGGACCTGTAAATACATTAAAACATATCCTAGAAACACATAATAGACCCTAAATGGAGGCTAGAACATGGCCTAAAATTGGTAATAAATAGGCTATATCAACTCCCTCAGACTTAACCTTTTGCTTGTTCTCAAGCAGACTAAGCCTGTGAAAGAGGTTTTGAAAAGCGGAGACTCACATAATGTCTAAGTACAACTGTCACCTTACTTTGTTGCAACCAAATCCAATTAAGTCAATCACAGAGAAACTTTATATACCATATCCTTGTATAGCAACCAAATCCAGTGTACCAACAACTTAGCGATATTGGTCTGGCTCACCCCTCTACTGATTTCATTTCCTTGCATAAAATAAAGTGTAGGCTTTACCATGGGAGTATCGATCAAAGGACACATGGACTCTACCTCTGCAAGTATATGAACAACTAAGCACAAAGTCTTCTCTGATTCCTTTCTTCCCCCTTTTCTCTCTGAATCTTTCTAGATCTCAAACTCAATGGACAATGATGTTGTTACATTCTATCTTGCCATCTTATTTTCGATGTTCCTCTTTCTTTCTTTTTCTTTTCTTTTCTTCTCTTTTTTTATTTTCTTTTCTTTTGCTTTTTGGGTAAAGTTGTAGGCGAATAGTGGGGTCATCGGTAATGTACCCACCCCTTGCTTCCAACAATGTGTGATCGTTCCTCCAAATTAGAATAATGGGGTCATAGGTAATTTACATACCCCTCTGCATCGGGAAGTCATATCAATCTTTTAATCTATTAGGTAGATGCTGAAGAGAAAGAGAGAAGAGAACCAAAGGTGCAATGACTTGTACCTATATACTTGCAAAAGGTATCTGACCCAGTATATACCAAATCCAAAGCAAGCAAATAATGTCAAGATTACTGTTGGAAATCAGCTTCGGTTCCTTCAAACTTTCTAAGCAAGTGTGATATAATGGCATGATGATCCACTTTGGTATCTCTAGTAGTCTCTGCAACAACCTTCTAAAAATGATGCTAAAGTGTTGTTAGTCAATAATAAATCTTGATCATAGTCCCCTTATTGACTCAATGAAACTGTTTGAAAAACTTATATATATATATAGCAAATAAAACTCAAAATAAATTAAATAGCATTAGCGAACCTCCCCCAGACTTAAAATTATATTGTCCACAATGTAATCTGCCCCGGATTGGTTAGGATATTTAAATCATAAGTAAATAGATTAAGGAAAAACATTCGATACCAGACTCTCTAAAAGAGCATCGATCGATGGTAGGCGTGTGTGGTTAATCGATGGTCGTGGTCTGGTGTCGACTGATGGTGCCTCTATGGTGTCGATCGATGGTGACTCAAACAGTCTATATAAAACAAAGTAAAACTCAAAATAAGTAGTAGTATAAGTAAAACGAAATAAAAGCTTACTAAACAATTGGTTGCCTCCAACTCAACGCTTGGTTATAGTCTTTATCTCGACGTTGTGAACTCTTTGACTAATAGGAAGTTAGATCAACACTTGGAAAATAAGTTTCTACATCTTCTTTTCTCTTCTAAAACCATGTACTAATGAAGTTCCTTATTGTCTCATATCTCCTGGTTTTCTCATTCCTGGTAATTGTTCTTAAAAATTCCATTAAATGCATTCCTTTTTTCTAGTTTCTCAATACTGCGTTGTAGCATTCTAAATCTAGCAGCTGTAGTCTCTGATAAATCTTCCAATTGTTGAGAGATATCTTCCTTCATCAAGCTCTGAGAAAATGCAATCTCATCGAACCTATCTTCCAATTCTACTTCTGCTGCCGTCTTGTGTCTGTTGTCCTCAGTGTCGAACGATGCTCTGGTGTTGCCGTCGATCGATGCCTCATTGTCTGCCCCAATCGCATGCTGTCTCTAAACAGTATCCAAATCTTACTTCATCTCATCCATGCGTGCAGTCAAACCGGTGAGGCAGGTGTCTATAGGATAGTAGACATCATCCAACCTCTTGTAGAAATCACCCAGTGACATATCTTGGGTCTTGTGGATCGCATTGACAATATCATCAATCTCTTCTCTATTGTATGACTGTTGATCCTTCCTAGACATAGCGATCCTTGCTGCATGTTCTGGTAAACATATGTAGCTCTGCTCAAACAAATTAGCTCTCTCTAGAACTGCTCTAATGTCTTCAGCTTGCATATTTACTACCCTTCCGTCTGTAGATCGTTCATTACCATTCTCATCTCTGTAGATGCCATACAAATCATTCTTTTCCTAGCGGAAAAGTCTATTGCCTTCAATATCAAAAGTTCTTGTACCTTGCTCGAACCGCCAATCAATCGATGTCCAGATGGTGTTGTCGATCGAGGGTGGCTTGATAGTATCTATATCAGTATGGATCGGCTCATGTATCTGCTACTCAATATCGATTGATGCTGAATGGTGTGCGTCGATCGATGGCTGATGTTGCTGTCCAAATATATTATCCGATCCATTAGCCATAATAAGGGCATCTGCTACATCCTCCTTGGATAAATGTAGGAGTCTCCCACAAAGAGCCTGTGCATGTCCCTCTGGGTCTCTGAAAATTCCAAACTCGTCTGGTCTGAGATTACCAATATCTATCTATTCTGCTCCATGTTTGTGTTCTGGTTTGCGTTTGATGTCATTCGAAGGCCATGAGTAGCCTGTGATTGATGCTGGATTATCAACTCTCGCGTTCATCATCCAACCAGCGTCTTCTGAAACCAGGCCGCGATATTCAATCACACTTCCTCTTGTAATCTTTACTGTATCCTTCGCACATTGGACGCGTGTTGATCGATGGTGTATGGTGACCGTCGATCGATGCTTGATAACCAGACTATTGCGCGAAAAGGTTTCCAGCTCCATTAGCCATGGCAAGAATGTCTGCAATATCTTCCCTCGTGACATTAAGTAGTATGCCATCCATAGCTCTTGCGTTACCGTCTAAATCTCTCATGATACCTAACTCATTTTGTTGTAGATAACCATATTCCTTCTCGCGTTCTGCAGCTGAATCCACTTCGGATGCTGCTCTTTGGTCAATATCGATCGATGGCATAGGGTTACCGTCGATCGATGTTGATTTCCCGAATTGATGGGAAATATGAAAAACACCAGCCTCTTCGATAGCAGTACCACAGTACTCAATCATCTCTTCTTCTCTATAGTCTTCGTTGTACTCGGGGTGGGATGTGCTGTAATCACCATCTGTGTGGTAGCTGTTGATCGGTTCTGGAGTGTGAGTGTCGATCAATAACAAAAGGTGGGTATCGACCGATTGCTGAACTGTAAGCGTGTCGATCGATAGTCTGGGCTGGGGGTCGATCGATGCTCCATCCCCCGACTCTTCATCGAAGTCATAATCGCATAAGCATGTGGCCACAAGTTCTGCATCATCACACGATTTCGTAAGGACAGATTTATTCTTATAAATTTCATAATAGACATTATGATCAATCAAGGAAAGGCACAACTTGTTTGTCCTCATGTCACAGATAGCTCCCACGGTAGCCATGAAAGCTCTTCCAAGTAACAAGGAAAAATTCCAATTGATCTGGATATCCATCACATGGAAGTCTATCGGGACTAAGAAATCTTGAATTTGCAGTGGGACATCTCTACAAATATCTCCTAAATCCATTCTGGAGCAATCCACAAAGATGAAATAATAGTTGGAAGGCTCCACTTTCAGATTTAATTTTCCTGCCATAGTTATGGGTATGATGCTCACCGATGATCCAATATCACAAAGGGCGTTAGGAAACTTGTGGTTTTTGATCAGACATGGTTCCACAAATTTTCCAGGGTCACTTTTCTTCTCTAGAACAATCCTCTGTTTCTTCCTAGGATGATCCTTGGCAGTTTTATCAACATCATAGGCTCTGATGTACCCATCTTCTGCTCCGGAGTTGTCACATTCGCGTTTTTTGCTGATGGGAACCGTCAATCGATTCCACGATCAATGCGTCGAAAGATGTTCAAAAACTTTCCCGATTCTACTAACTCCATAGGCTTCATCAATCGATTCGCAATAACCAATGTCAATCGATGTGTGTGCGAATGACATCTTTCCTCTTGTAGCCTTTCTATTTTTCACTTTTACCCAAAAATCATCATCAATTAGTGCATTGAGCTGGTGCACCTGTCCAGCTTTCTTTTTCTCCTCGATCTTTTGACCTGCTGCATTACGCAGATGACTGTCTTGGTCATCCATGTTCCCGTTCTCATCCCTAGTCAGTATTAACGTCGCTACCATCTGAACTTGTCTACTTCTGTCGATCGTCGGTATGTGATCAGTGTCGGTCGATGTTCAAGTTTTGATGTCGGCGATGCTGTCTGTAAAGAAGTGTCGGTCGACGCAGAGTTATTGATGTCGATCGATGTTTGTCGTCTTTCTTTGCGGATAGTACGTTCGATTCTATCGAGGTCAGAGAATAGTAGTTCTTGTCCTTTATTGCTCTTGGTAAGTCTTTGCATGCACCTGAAAAAACAAGGAAAAGAAAAATTTAGTAACTTGAATGTAGTAACAAACCTAGACTAAATCCTAGAAATTAAATCTAATGGCGATCAATGCTCCCAAGCAATGGCGCCAAATTTGACATGCGTGTTTTAGTTTTTCTAGCTGGGTATAAATATCCTAAACAAATCACTATCAAATTAACCCTAATCTCTAACACACAAATAGTACTCTTGCCAAAAGAGATCATCTGTAGTACTTAGGGATCAAATCTACAGAGAGCAATGACACACAATAGATTTCTTATTTCTAAAGATTAAGCTAGGTGAATATATATATATATAGGTTGGCAAACAATCAGTTAAGGAAATATTCTTTATCAAGAAGTAGAGATGCAATATGGAAATATACTAATAATGCAATATGGAAATATGCTAATAATGCAAATATGGAAATAATGCAAAAATAGAAATATTCTAATAAACTAACTTGATGTAAATGTAAGATCTAGGGTTTCAAACCTAATGGATTATAGTGGATATGAAGCACATATATGTAAGTATACTAGGACCCAAATATTAACTATTCTGACCCTTTTAACTCCAACTCTAGTATGCAAGCAAAAGCAAAGACCATCGATCGATGACTAAAGCCTGATTTTGATCGACGGTGAAATCCGAAGGAAGTGTGAACGAGATTTGATAAGTCCAATAGACTTATTAGACCAGCTCTCGCATGCGGCTAACAACCTAGTTTAATGGAGTCTATTCTGGCACGAACCTACTCTCGTGGTCGTCCATGTCCTACTCATATTTATAGTAGCAAAGGCATATGAAAGGACTTAGAATTTTGTGGAAAAACATGCATAGAAAAATGCAAACAAAGACTTGACTAAATTATTGTTTTGACTGAAACTTGGACTACCTCTTCATATAGCCACGACCAGGACTTTTAAAAGTGAATAATATGCTCCAGATATGGGCCAAGACATGTCCCTTTGAGTCCTGGTCGAAATCCATCCTTTTCCTTAGCCAATATTTTATCGGTTTCTCCATTTGGCCCAAACAAGTCCGTTTTTGAATATTTTCGAAAACCATCAAGCCCAATGCTTTCTTCGACATTTGAATGATGAATAATCTCCTTTTTCTTGATTTAATTGGTCGTTGGTCCATCAAAAATAAGGTTAGCCATTTTCAGTTTCTCGGGTGGTCGTACCAGCTCGGAAGATCGAACTAGCTCGCTCAGCTCGTCCAAATGAGTGTCAATCCAGCTCAGCTCGTCTAGGATAGTGTAAGTCCAGCTCACTTGAGTATTCAGATCATCCATGATAGTGTCAATTAGCTCATCCAGCTCCAAGGAAGTGTCGGTCCAGCTCACCTGAATGCGAACATGTCTGAATTCGCGAGAACTGAAGATCACCTGGTTTGTATATGACATAACTCCCACATCTGAACTCCTTTTGATCTGAGTCTTCTTCAAGGAGCTCCATAATTGAGTTGAGAACATTCTCCAAATATTCTTTATCAAGAAGTAGAGATGCAATATGGAACTATGCTAATAATGCAAATATGGAAATAATGCAAAAATAGAAATATTCTAATAAACTAACTTGATGTAAATGTAAGATCTAGGGTTTCAAACCTAATGGATTATAGTGGATATGAAGCACATATATGTAAGTATACTAGGACCCAAATATTAACTATTCTGACCCTTTTAACTCCAACTCTAGTATGCAAGCAAAAGCAAAGACCATCGATCGATGACTAAAGCCTGATTTTGATCGACGGTGAAATCCGAAGGATGGTCGTCCATGTCCTACTTTTGAGATCTTAGTTAGCTACTCTAGAATGCAAGAATTAATCACAACTCAACTGATGGATATTAATTTAACTAGCAATCCTACTTTTGGGCTAATCCATGATTGCTATCATTCAACCCTAAATCTAGTTGATGACTACTCAGACATAATCAAAGAAAGAATAATAGTCTGAATAGAATGCATTAGATAAAATATTGGGGTACCAATACAAATCACTCTAAGGAATTATGAATCTTCTCCCCAAAAAAACGTAAAACTATAAAACTTTGTGAGTTGTGTCAATCCTTGCCTAAGCTTGTACTTTCACACTCTCCATGCTCTCAATACATGAGCATAAATATAAAAACCTTAAAACCTAGGTCAAAACTCATTCAGAGCATTCTTGTCATTTTTCTTCTAAACTTGGGCTCTTCAATCTGCTGTCTTGCGAGTTGGGCGTCGATCGATGGCAAGTTTGCAACATCGATCGACCTTGGTCTTTTATCATCGGTCGACTCCAAGGATGTGTCGTCGATCGATGTTAGGCTTGTACTTCGACTCCTCAAAGAGTCAGCTATAGATTTTTCTCCTATAAATGCTCCAAAAGCTCCAAGTATCTCCATTTATCTCGAATGCATCTCTGAACATGTAAATACACTAAAACATATCCTAGACACACCTAATAGGCCCGAAATAGAACTTAAAACATGGATTAAAACTAGTAATAAATAGGTTATATCAGCTATCTATTTAAGAAGTTAGTTATTTTTATATATGTATTTGTTATCTAACGTTGTTAGCCACTCATTTAATACTCGGTACACAGGCGACCAGATTGGGCATCCTTTAGAATGACGACACATAATGACGAATCCAACATTTCATTAAACAAAGGGAACTTATTATTTATAATAACAACGCCATGTAACCAAATCCCCTACATACCCTAAATGGTCTGCCTTCTCTATACTAATAAAGTTGAGTTTAATCTCTCCGTAGAGTGCCACATCATCATTTAGATATGGGCAAATTGTGACACGTAACCACTCTTCTTCTGAAATTTATTTTGACCAGCATGTGTGCCACTAATATTACACTTGAACCAAGCCCAATTATCAATCTCGAGTATTCTTCGATTATCTATGTATTTTCCCATCCTTTTAATTCTATGGCGATAACAAATCAGAGCTGAAACGGTTTTCGGCAATTGAATCCTTCTCATAATTTTTTTCATTAACTATCTCACCCAAGCTCTCCCACGGGATTGATTCCAGTTTCTTCTTACCTAAACCCCATCTCAAATCCCTAAATTCAACCACTATAAATATGAATGCAGAATATTGGAGATCTTCTTGCTTCACTAGATTCAGCTTAATACACACATCTTGCAACAATGGCGTCATCCCATATCATTTTTTTTCCGATTTTAAGTAATGTTGTTTTCCTCATAAGGTGGTGACACGTCTCTTGCATTTCTAGGAAGCACACAATGTCAAGCAAAGAGGAGAGCTCATGGGAGTCCACATGCTCTGATTGATGAAAAGCTCTCTTCAGCCAAAACTGCATCTCATGAAAGAGTTTGTAAAGCTGAGATTAATATCATTGCATGTTGCTAACCTGTGCTGTTTCACTTATTCTCCTCTTTCCTGGTCTTCTTTTAATTGAAGATTAATTTCGTGGTGATTGTTAGGTTATGAGCCACTGTTTACGGATTTAAGAAAACGCTAGACCAGACTGATGAATCATGTCTAGATCATGGGGTAGTTCCAAAATCTATGTTGGATATGGCGAAGTTTGTGTCTTAATTTTTTTTATTTTGTACCTTAATAGAAAACGTGGGAGAGCCGGAGAGGTCAAAGTTCACGTTTATTATGTGGCTCATATCTCTTCTCTTTCTGATTCTATATACACGGAAGGTGTGATTGTTGAGACTGAGACAAGCTAAATTTGAGGTTAGAACTAACTCTAAATTTTAGTATTGATGCTTCTAACAAAAGGTGCTAATTGAAAAAAATGCAGGGATCATCTATATCTCATATGGTAAAAGAAATATATGTGACAACATTATCAAAGCCCCAAAAGATGGAGCCAAAACTTCTAAAAAGCAATAGAAATGTGGACAGAAGTTTCTCTAGGTAAGTACTCTATGTAACTGTTTCTCTATAATCGAAATTTGGTTTCAGTTTATGCATATCGCACTTATGTCGTCTGATTTCCAGTTTAATTATGGCTGCACAAGACCAAGACCCATGAAATTTAGTTAAATATGTAATGCCACTGCTCTTATACTCTGCTCCCTTGGAAATATATATCATCAATAATAAAAGGTATGTCTCATAAGAAGAAAGCTTTTCAGTATGTTTTAGTAGTAGTTTTGCATGAGAACATAATCTCTTGATGATGAAAATTTCACAGCCTACGGCGATAAATAGATAGATAATTGGTCGAGAGGTGTTGTTGAGATATTAAAATTGGGATATGCGTAAAACGCAGTTGCATCCATAAGACAACTCACCCTCACATGCAGATAGCTATTTTGAAAGCTATTTTCTTAGCGGCATCAGAATCTCTACCACTTGATTCTTATTTCCAGACCTCATTCTTTTCCAGATCATTTTCAATAACTGAGGTTTATTGTTTGATCTTTATTTGAGACGTATTTGTATTTGTTTACTGTTGAGATATATACGAACACATTCATGTTTATTTCAGGCTGACAAGTCTTTCCGTCACCATTCGCTTCACTCTCCTAACTCAGTTTGTTGAAATCATGGCCGTCACGGCTCCGTTGCCCACGAAATATGAATGTTTGGTTTTTCTAACTTGGCCAACTGCAAGGTAACAATATCATTAACTAACAGAACGATAACAATATCATCACCTTGGTTATTGATGACCATATTTACTTTAAGATTCTGCAGCTTCTCAAGTGTACATAGTCCTCACCTTCATTACAATTTCTCACTTCCATCCACAACATTTTACTAATCAGGAATTTGACTATAATATAATGAATTTTACGAATCAGTAAGGACCAATATTATAATAATACACTATCTAACTTTCATCTTTCTACGGGCCTAATACGAAGAAAAAAAAAGAATACTTTTGCACCCTAAAGACAATTGAATTAAACACACCAAAATACACTAGACACATGCTTAGACCCAAACAAGTCCCCTCGACCCAAACTATAAGATTTGCTACTTAGTTACTAATTCAAGTAAATAAAACATTATCATAATTAATAAAACAAAACCACTTTCTATACTTCCACATTTACGGAATCAGTAATACAACCTAATAATACGAACAGAGCAATAGTTCACAACTTTGAACAACGCAAAAGTATATGCAAATACCATCATAACTGTGACTTCAAAATCATAGTTCGACATCGTGGACAACGCAATTTTCAAAAAGAAAACACATCTGCAAAAAGAAATCACACTCAAGCTGTAATTGGTTACCATTGATAATAAGAAGAAGAGTTCATTGTTTACCAGAGTTATAGATAGCTAAAATATATCATTGGTGAGGTGAAACGGTTTCGGATCTAACGCGATGATGATGAAGTCGGAGGAATCAGAGGCGCGAGTTGAGAGAATCCATGGATTTGGCGAGGGATTGGTTGGAGGTTACGGAAGTTATGGAGGTTGCGAAGGTTACGGAAGTCACGGAGTTTACAGATATGACGCGAACAGGTGCCAGACTGCTTCGTCCGGGGTCTCTGTCTTCTCCGATCATTCCACCGTTGAAAAATCGCTCAAATCTGAATCGGTGTTTCCGAGCAAACAAATGAGTGAACCTCCAGAGTCTTCGAGTTTTCATTCTCAGGTACAAGATTCATACCTAGAACAAAACCAAAGGAATTTACCGTTTGGTTATCGATCTGAGAATGTTTTAGCTCTTGCTGAGAATGTTTCGAAAAGTGTTACTCCTATGTTTGACGGAACTAATCCAGATTCTAGGATTGAGGAAGTGGAGAGGTTCTTTCGCCTTTTTAGTGATGATGAGAGAATGGGATAGGTATTTCTGTGTTTAAAAGGCCCTGCGTATTGGTGGTTTGCTCAGGAGACAGAAAGAAGGAGAATCACAGATTGGACTGATTTTAAGTGCAGAGTATTGGCTAGATTTGGCCATGTTCGAAGTTGTCCTTCAGTTGAAATGCTTGTAGAAAAAGACTCAACTTTTCACAGTGGAGCTATTCATGGAATATCAATAGAGAATGAAGATAGCATCACCATTTGTGGAAGAAGTTGTTATGATGCATTTGCCTATGTTTGATGGAGCTAATCCAGAGAGTTGGAGTGTGCAAGCTGATCGGTTTTTTGTTCATTACGAAGATGATGCAAAACTTGACCTCATTTTTCTTTACTTAAAAGGCGCTGCATATAAGTGGTTTTGTTGGGTGATGAACCGAAAGAGATTCAAGGATTGGGCTGACTTTAAGCAACAATTGATGGTTCAGTTTGTTCCAGTCAAAGAATGTTTTTACTTCAGTAGTAAATCAGAAAGAATCAAGTCTTGAGTCTGTTCAAGATGAAGAAGTGAACCAGAGAGAAATTATTTCCGAGATTGTTCTTGAAAGAGTAATGGTGAAGAAAACAGAAGCTGTGGTGGAAGTTTCTAGACAACTGGAAACATTGTTTGATGTACTTCCTGTGACTGATCTAGAGAAAGAAATAAGTAAGGAAACATAATCTACAGTGGAAGAGTTGATTTTAGACGATATGCCTCAGAATTGGACAATTGTGAAGAAGATGGCATCAGTAGAAGTGGATGAAGTTTCTGTGAGCTCTAGTGACTGTCTTGTTTGTAGTTGCTTGTCCCCAGAAATAGTGCTCAAGAAAGCCTTATGTTCAGAGGCTGATCAAGCGCAACTACCAGAAGCCCTGGGTACGAAAGACACACTTATTGTACTTAAACAGATAATTGATTCGTTTCAGGAGCATACACTGGTGCAGCAGAATGTTAAAATCTATTGTGTGCAACTGCTAGTTGATCACATATTCAGACAGGTGACCGGCAAGAAGGAGCAGCAGAAGTGTGTCAAAACTTGGAAATTCAAGTTCAAAACTAAGACTGTATCACAAATGGTTACGAGACAGTGAGTTCAGTTGAAAGTGAAGCCAAGTTTTAAAGAATTAAGAGACGTACGTGTTACCCCCGTATATCTTGTCCAAGTGCAGAGATCGTCTGATGTTACCTTGTTGATTTCAGAACAAAAATACTGTGAACCAAAGAAGAAGTATAGCAAGTCTTGGCACTTCAAATACAAAATTGAAGAAGTGGAAAGGAAGAGACAAGACAATCATGTTTTATACTCTTCATATTTGGTTAATCAGGGAGGTGATTTGATGAGAATGGCAGAGAAAGGAACATCGTTGAGCTTTTGGTAATCTCTTTTGTTATGTCTGTGTGTACGGGTTGAAGGGTGGATATCGTTGTGCAGAATTCCCAGTATGAGTGAGGACAAGGCGGTTACAGAACTGTCTCAGTGGTTGACTCAAGTTATTACTCAGAATTTTATTTTCAGAGAAATTGTTGAGTTCAGCGCTGAGAGTTGTTGTGTTCTATTTGATTTCCCACGACGCACACTTGAGCAGCCGAGGCTGATGAGAGGGAGGTATATAATGCAGTTGAGACTGTTTTTTCAAGCATTGCAACAGTTTCTATTTGCCGATGGAACGTTTCAGGTGAAGCATAGGTGGAAGTCTAATCAGTTAACGTCAGTTTCTGGTTTGGCGTTTAATTTGGACCAACTCGTTGCAGAGAATTGTTCCATACTGTCTACTTTTCAGAAGCCAATGCTGTCATTGAGGGATCACAATCTTTTCTCTGTGTTGAGGGAACAGAAGGGAGTTGTGTGGCTATGGGTTTGCTCTGATTTCTCAATGACAATGGCAGATACAAGACCAGAATTGCAGAGATCTCTTATCTTTTCCCTCTGTTCAAGCTAGAGGTCAAGCTTATTTTCAAGGAAAGGAGTATACACGAGAGTACTTGCTGACTTGTTGTTGGTGAAGATATTGATTTGGTGGTTTGCAATACCTAACAAGTCTGATCTTTTCAACAAAATGGATAGAAAGCAGTGGGGAAAAACAGAACCGAGTAGTTTGGATGGTTCAAATGGTGAATCAGTGATTGCTTAAAGAGAGAAGAGCGGTGTTATTGATGTATATCATCAAATATATACTGCAAGTTTGGATACAACATAAGCAGAAATGGAGGAAGAGTTACAAAACCTGGATGTTGAAATATAAAGCAAGAATCAAACAAGTGCAGGTTCTGTTGTTACATGTTGGCTGGTATATTTGGATCAGTTCTGGTTTCATGTGGCATCGATGGTGAAGTAGGGACAAGTCCATGTGTGCTTTGGAGATCGTTGGCTTATTAGAATGTGCATCAGCAGTTTCATTTCTTCTTCCAAGCTTGAGGGCAAGCTTTGTTTTGTTGGGGAAGTATTGATTAGTACTTAACATGAAGAAGCCAGAGCTGATGACGTGGAAGGCTGAACTGGCTGCTAAGTGAGAGGAAAGCCTCTGGTTGCCGAAGAGGGTTTGCAATTACTGATTGGAGAAGTATAAAAGGAGTAGTCTTAGCTTTTATGAAATTCATGCTTGATGTTGTTGGTTCTTAGACGCTATGAGTCTGGACTTCACAGTCGCCATGAGACTGGTGTGCTGAGCTTGTTCGCCATGAGAGCATAACTCAGTATCACACTCAAGCTGTAATTGGTTACCATTGATAATAAGAAGAGTTCATCGTTTACCAGAGTTATAGATAGCTAAAATCATCAAGATGTCCAAACCAAACATGATTGCTAAAAAATGTTTGAGAGACTACACCACCAAATAAATTAAAATCCATATTCCGCGCGAATCGCGGATCTCCCCTAGTAAGTTATATTATACATCAGGAGTAACTTATTAGGCCATCTGTATATTATCCATTTCATTCCTAGAACTCGCCCTTCATAAATAGTTCATTTCATCATCGTTATACTATCTTATATAGGGTTTTTGCAAGTGGGTTTGTTATGACCAAGCCCCTTGCACCTGTTGCAAGAAATCCTTATGCGAATGACTTTCATCTGTTCACGAATGATCAAACGCAAACTAATTAACAGTTTTATACTTGAAAACAATTGAAAGTACTAATTGGACTGGAGAAAAGTGATGGGACCTCCGATAGGTCTGTGTTAGATGTGACAGGTAGTATAATCCCTTGGTAAGTACGCCTCATGAAAATGACCTTGTAAGCTTCAGTTACAAGTGTGTCCACATTCACCTTAGCTTTTAGTGCAAATGCTATTGCGTGGGAACATGGAATATATAGGATTTGATACTCAAAAAAACTCTATGTCAGACTCCCTAGGTTGACATGGATGCTCGCCCCAGAATTGTTGCATATTTCATACTCTTTCTCAGCAATTTAACCGCCTCATACCCGCCGGTTAAGTCAAAGTTCTTAGTAATAATTCCTAGAATCCATGGGGTCAAAACATCTGCATTCTTATTGGCTGCATCACACCTTGTTGCAAACCAGCTCATCAGCTTCCCATAAATGAAATCTATCAAGGGGATTATTAGAAACTATCTTGCCTCTCTCAACACACAATTCCACGATTCAGCCAAATTACTTGTCATTATGTTGTATTGTTTTCCAGCGAAATGCAACCTAGCCCAATGCTCAAACCCTATATCAACCAGATAAGTTGCACGACGCAAACACAGTCGCCAGCACATGGATAAACATGTGGTTCAAGAGAACGGATAGGTGAGTCATCTCATTATATATCATCAAATATGTTTAGACGTATAAATATTTAGTTTTCTCTATAATGGTGATCTTTAATATATAATATAAATTATAGCCAGTTTCATTAATTCATACTTAAAATCAATATGAAGATACCTTGCTCAATGCCATATATATTGAAGGATGCCTATAAGAGACAACCACCAATCCAACCTCGTTCGGTACAAATGCTGATAGTTGTTGGAAAAACCACTCCCATGACATGTCATTATTAAAATGTATAATTAAAATAGGGTTAAAGACAAGGGTTGCTTGCAGGTCAAGGAAAAAGGAAAGAGACAAACAATATGCATGAGTTCTCTCACGCTTGACCAAATGACACCAAAATGATAATTAAATATGACATGAACGTAAGGGAAGAAAAAGGTCTTACGTTCATCACATGTTCATGAATAGAGATCGCCTAGAGTTGAGGGCGACTAGGACTATAGCGACATGGATCTCCGGTGACGTGGGATGCACATTCTAAGACGTTCAACTCACGACTGAACAAATTCACGTACGGTGGTTCTCTTGAGTCCTGGTTTTGAATCCATAATGTAGTCGGTGATGTAATGTAGTAACAAGATGTAACGGGGTGGAGATTTTTATATTAATGATCCAAAATAAATAAGTTCGGTCAATTACAAGAACTAGAGATTTTCGTCTATACGATTGTCTAATCAAGTATCTCTCTGAATTTTGGTCTCTGATGTATGGGACGAGCTCGTCCGATGGCCGAGGTTGTCTAAGACTTTGGTAGTGATTGAAGAGGCGGTGCTCTCAATTTTCTGTACGTTTTGTACGTTTCTGACTGTCCTCTCAATGAATATGACACTCTCTATTTATAGTAAAACGCCTTTTGTTTTCTAGCGAAATCATCATTTACTGCTTAACGGGCCACGTCTGATTTTAGGCTTAGCTTTTAATGGGCATGTGCTAAGCCCATCTCCAACAATACCCCCCCACAGCTCGCCAAGTGTCGATTCTTGGTGAATTCTTCTGGAATCTTCTCTGTGAAAATCAGGTATGGTTTGCTTCACTGTTAGGAATTAGGGTGACATCTTTATTTCCTATATAAGTGGGTCTTTGGTCATTTAATCTCTTGTCTCCTTTTTTGTGGCAAGGTAAAAAAAATTGTTTTGTGTTTTTGTCGTTTTGTTGTTTTTTTTTAAATTTCTTTGTGACTTAGTTTTTTATCCCTCTCTCTTATCCTATTTTTGTGGCTCCCCTCTCTCCAACTTCTTCTTCTTGGTCGATTTCTTTTATTTTTTTGAAAAAGAGGAGCTGTGAATCGAGCAAGGGGCATTCTTTTAAGGGTTCAAGGTCGTGTGCTTGTGGTTGGCTTGGGCCTGTGGTCGTCTGGCGTTGGTCATCGTGGTGCTGTTCGGTTTGGTTCGTGCTTGTTGCGCCTGTGGTCGGAGTTGCGGGTTGTGGTGCTCGTGGTCGGCTTGGTTCAAGCTTGTGCCCGCAGTCGTCGTGGTCTCTAGCTCGTCGGGTTGAGCACGGGGGTGGTCGAGCTTGTCGGGTTGAGCACGGGGGTGGTCGAGCTTGTCGGGTTGAGCACGGGGGTGGTCGAGCTTGTCGGGTTGAGCACGGGAGTGGTTGAGCTCATCGGAGTCGAGCACGGGGTGGTTGAGCTTGTCGGGGTTGAGTTTGGTCAGGCCGTGCTCGTCGGGTGTTGAGAACGGAAGGGTTGAATCTTGCTGAGGCTGAGCTCGTCGGGTTGAGAAAATGAGGTTGGTGGTTGAGCTCATCGGTGTCGATTTGTTGTGGTACGAGCTTTTTGGTTGGTTTGTAAAACGGGATCATCTTTTCGGGTTGAGATGCGGTTGGTTTGGAGCACGGTCAAGACGTGAGATGGGTTGAGATTAGTTTGTATGGATTGTGGTTTGAGGTAGACAAGTTTGAGGTCATCTTGGGGTGCTGTCTTTTCTATGGCTTGAGCAGGAACCTATTTGTGCGCAGGTGGAGCTAGGCCGAGGACGTCGGGCTTGTGGTGCTTGCTGTTGGGATTTGTTGCGTCCGTCGTCGAGCTCGGGTACTTTGTGTGTGTTTCAAGGCGTCGTGGATGGGCTGAGCTCCGATGTTCGTGGTCGATTTGAGTTCATCGAGATCAGCTCGGGTGTGTTTGAGGTTGGTTCGTTTTCTGTTGTTTTGTTTGTTGTTAATTTCTCGGGATCTTAGCTGTCTTGTAGTTAGGTGCTGAGTCTGTGTTTGTTTTTCTAACAAGACAAGGTGTTTCATCGTTTCTTTGTTTGGTGGTGTGTAGATAATTCGGTGTTTTTCTCTTCCCGAGAATCTCCGTCGGGGATTGGGTACTTCTTTGGATGATGTTGCGGAAAGGAGTGAGATTGTTGTTGATAGTGTTGTTGATAGACCGGAGATGTGTCTTGATGAGGCGGTGGCTGGAATGGAGCGAAGCCGAGTAGAGGCGAGTGAGGTGGTTGAGCTTGGAGCTCGAGGTGAGCGGAACTCTGATGTTGATGCGGTTCTGAAACTTGTTGATGGAAGTTCGTCTTTTCAGGGCACCTCTGTGCTGTTAGTGGAGCCGAGTTTGTCATTGACCGGGGTTGCTGTAGCTGGTGGCGATGATGTTGCTTCGAGATCGGTATTGGCGGCGAATCCAAGCTTGTCTTCGGTTGGTGTGAGTTCGTCAAACACGGTTCCTGTTTTTCCTAAAAGGTCTATGTTGGAAACTCTTCGTGAACACGAAAAGAATTTACTAGTGAGTGATGCTCAAACTAGGGTATATTCTTCAGACTCTTCTCACTCCCTCGGAGTCTTATGATGATGAATTTGAAGAAGGAGATGATGATGTATACCAAGATGCGTCTGGAGATGGGCAAGGCGATGCTGATGATGGTGATAGTGCTGAGGTAGATTCCGTTGAGGAGGATGGTAATGCTGATGTCGGAGAAGGTGATGATGTTGATGTCAGTGAACAGAGTGGCATTCATGTGGTTAGGCAAAGTGATTTTGCTGCTGTTTGGGACGGGCCAGGCGATGCTGTTGATGATGAGCAGAGAGGTACCGTAGGTGATGAGCGAGATGATAATAGTGATGGACATGGGGGAGATGTCGAGCGGGGTCGCGTGATGGTTGTGAAGCTAGTGTTGTTGACATCTTGAGAGCGATAAAGAAGAGAGTTTGGTCGCTTCGCTTGCTGGTTCCGATGGTTTAGCGAGAAGAAGGAAAGGAGAGAGGTCGAGAAAAGCGAGGGAGAGACCTAGGAGTTTTTTTGGGTCCACTTATCGATCATCCTGCGGAGTCGTTTCCTTCTTCTGTTAGTGAGGATGTGATTAAGTGGATTTCGGCTAACTGTTGTCGTAATGGTAATGTGGAGATGCGCATTCCCGGGGAGGATGAGCGTCCATGGACGGTTCCGGTTGGGTGGATTTGTATATATGATTTCTGGTTCTCCAATTATCACTTGTGGTTTCCTCTTCCCAGGTTGTTGTTGGCGTATTGTGACGAGCACCTTATTGCCCTTTCTCAGCTTACTCCTGCATCGATTTGGAAAATGGTTGCTGCTTTTTTCACTGCTGCAGAAGTTGGTGTGCATATGAGCGTTTATCTTTTTGAAGATACTGCGCGTATCACTCGGTGTGAAACAGATGGGGCTTTTTATGTGTCCATGAGGGCCAAGTGTGGTGTTGTTGAAGAAAAGAAGAGGAAAACCTTTGATTGGATTAGGAGGTTTTTTTATGTTCGAATCGATCCGTCCTCGGTTCCTGATGTTTCTGATATGTCTGATCCTTTTAAGAGTAGTTGGAACCCTTATAATGGTAGATTGATTTTCTTTTGTGCTTGCATTTTGAGAGTTCTTTTTTTTTATTGTTTATTTTATGTGCAAGGCGTCGTTCTGTTGGTCTCCCCCTTTCGATTGGTGATAAGAAGTGTGTAGAGCATTTCAAGGCGATCAAGGCTCGAGATTGGTCTTTGGTGACTAGGTTGGTGGTTTGGCATTATCTATTGTTTGTTGATTTATGTATACTCCTTTTCTCCTCCTTTAAAAAAAAAGGAATCGTCGTTGTTGCTTGCGAGAATGGTGTGGTTGTGATGTTGATGCCCCTGGTGTTTGACATAGATATCGATGTTCTTGGTGTTCGGCATAGTTGTTTATGTTCTTGATGTTGCTATTTTCTTGGTGTTGATATTTTATGTCCTTGGTATTGACGTTTTGTGTTCTTGTTGATGGGATTTTATGTTCTTGATGTTGAGGTAGATGTTGATGTTCTTGGTGTTGCTATTTTGTTTTCAGCTTCTTGGAGGGTGCGTAGGGAGATGGATTTTAGTGAGTTCCCGAGCTTGATTGATTGTTTCGCTGGAGGTAGTGTTGCTGATGCTTCTACTGTTGAGATTGGGCAAGGTTCTGCGAGTGTAGAGCCTTCAGTGCCTGCTCCTGGGATTGTTAGCGGTCTTAACAGTGCTGATGCTCCTTCGTAGTCTTCTGCTCGTCGTTGTGCTGGGAAAGAGGTTTCTGTTGTTAGTGGAAAATGAACTGATGGTACTCAAGCTCCTTCGTCCAGCAAAGGTGGTGATCCTAACAAGCGACCTGCTGATGGTTGTTTGTCGGGAGATGCGCCACCGCCGAAGTCTTGTAGGATTGTTCCTTCAGTGGTTGAGACTCCTTCTGAGGTTGAGGTCCCTTTGGTGGTTGAGGCATCTCCTGCTGTGGAGAAGGTTGCCTTTGAGCCTTTTGAGTATTCATTTGATGGTAGGGTGACAGAATGTGGAGGTCTCTTTAAATTGTTTCGATCGCCTGGTACTTCTGGAGGTTATGCTTTTGATGATGGTAGACGTGTTGAGTGGTACCAGGAGTTTGCTCGTCACACGTCTATCGTAAGAAATTTGTTCTGTTTTTTTTTATATATTTGCTTTCCTTTGATGAGATAAGTGTTTTTGATGAGATAAGTATTTTGATGAGATAAGTGTTTTGATGAGATAAGTGTTTTGATGTATTTTGTGCAGGCTACCAAGTATATTAATCGGTTGGTGGATAACGAAGATGAGGAGCTTGGAGTTGTTAAGGGACAGCTTGAAAAGTCGAATGCAAAGCTCGCTGCTGTGAGAGATGCGGCCGATCACTATGAGAATGCTGCATCTTGGCGCAAGAAGTATGAGGATGAGAGGAGGGTGTCCTTAGCTGCGCAAGAAGAGGTGAAACTCTTAAAGCAAAGATGGTCTTGGATGGGAAGCGGGTGAAGGAGCGTTTGGAGTCGGTTGAAACTTTCTTTAACAATACCAAGGCGTTGATGAGGAGGAAATTTGATAGGGTGGTGGCGAGGCATGATGACATACTTGCTACTTGTAACCTTAGTTTTGAGAAGATGCGAGAGTTTGTGGAAGATCAAAAGGTTGTTCGTCAAGCTATGTATGGGGTGAATCAGATCAAGGGGAGTCTTGATGCTGCTAAGGTTTGGAAGGGAGAGGGGATAAGGATTTCAGACAGC